>JAVGVS010000003.1:8984162-9539162 GCA_032718565.1 Distichodus sexfasciatus
GATGTTTTATGTTTTTTTTGTGGATTTTCTGTGCCTTTGCGCTTCAGCTCAGGTGCAGATTGAAGGAGACTTCCTGCCCTGCTCCTTCTCAATTCTGGAGGATCAGCCTATGGACATGCTGTTAGGGCTTGACATGCTGAAGAGACACCAGGTCTGCACACAGACTTACTGGGATTTTTTTATGTTTTGCTGTAATTCTTTAAAATAACCATTCCCTTTCTAGATAAAACAAAAACCCTGATGTTGGCTTCCACTATAGTCCAAAAAACATTGGAACATTTGCCTTGTTCACTGTCATTTCACTATTTTTCACCCCTTTGTCTGAATACATTTTCCAGTGCTCCATCGACCTTAAGAAGAGCGTGCTGTTGATTGGGACGACGGGTACAGAGACACGGTTCCTACCTGAGGCGGAGCTGCCTGACTGTGCCAGGTTGGCATATGGACCAGAGGGGCGAGAGGAAACTCGCCCTGAGGAAATTGCGGATAGAGAGCTTGCAGAGGCACTACAGAGATCGGTTCAGGACAGTGGTGAGCTGCATTTATTGAGATAATGTTTCCAGAAAAGAGTGTAAGTGAAGGATCCAGGGAGTTGTGTGCTCTGTGTCACAGTGACAACCCAGTCATTATCATAGTCATTATGCAATACATAGATTTCTGAGGAATTCTGCAGTTTTGTTGAGTATTTATTCAGTTCAATACAAGGTTTACACTGAGCGTGTTTTAGTTGAAGAGGTTATGCTGACATAGTTTGTTAATATTTTTGTGATAGCTCCAGATTTATTTTAGTAATTTTATTGCATTGCATTCAATTTCTCAATTTGATCCTGTAAAATTAGCCATTAAAAAGGATAAACAGAGCTGTTAGAAGACACAGGCGTAATAAATAATCTTTGTTTTGCGTGGAACCTCAGTAACACATTTCATACCTATCTCGCCAAGTGACGTACAGTGGGAGAGATTGTAATTTATTTGTAAATGGCTACTGCATCTTGTCAGAAATTAAGCAACCTATGCACAGAATGATTCATAGTGAAGGTTTACCATTGCTATGTACCAATAGGTCATGGGGCTGGCTATGTATTAGTGAGACTAGCCCTAACCCTGTAAATAGGGATAGAATGGTCTGAATATGAATTATTATAAGAATAATCTTGTTTACGCCACTGATAAGTTATATATAATTATTCAGATCCATTCTGCTTATTGATTCAAGTCAAGTTAGGCTTGTACTGTACAGCCCATTGGGAAAAGCATTCTCTCTCTTCTCATTCATTCATTCATTCTCGTGTGTGTGTGTGTGTGTGTTACCTAAACTTTTGCATCCTCTTGCATGCCATGTTTGGTGTGTTTGCTCTAACCGTGTGCAGGGCCGCAATGATGCATATGGACAGACAGCTGGAGAGGGCACTGCCTACCAGGTACAGCAGTCACACATGAGATCAGGACTCATAATGATTTTTATATCATTTTTAATGATTTGTTATTGAATCCAGTTTCTCAAATGTTGAAAGATAATTGAAGATGTTTATTTAAAGCAGCCAGAGTACTCTCCAAATGTGCTGGAAAAGTGAACTTTTATTTTTGCTCTAAATTTTAACAGTTGTTGGAGGAAAAAAAAAGTAAGGAGACAAGTACCAAGTTATAAACTTGTCTCAGTTTATTTCTGGCTAAAGCAGTTGCATAAGTTCTACTTGTAAGTTATAGCTGGTGCATGCAGTGTGACAGAGTAATAATAGTAATTTAATACACTTTTAGAAGAGTAAATGGTAACAAATTTAATCTGTTTTGAGTTTTGCCTATATACTGTATGATTCTATGCATGGTTTGCAATGCATGTAAATCTATTGCATGTTTTTAAATGAGTTTTTAACTGCATCAAAAACATGTAGCTGTGCCTAATCATTATTATACCTTTTCTGATAGAAACTGCAGATGGAAAAACTACCTCACCAAAGTCCCCACAACTCTCCCTTTGCAAACCATCCACAACCTCATCTGCCCCAAGTCATAATAGGAGCTTTACGCTGGACCGCTCCAAGTCTGCCCCAGCCTCTGTACAAGAAAACCTGCCACATGAAGCATCATTCAGTCAATCTGAACCACAGGGAGAAGTAAAGTCACAACCATCGGACATCCAGGACATGGCTGAATGCAAACCGTGCCATGTCCAGGAAGTACCTTCATCATCCACAAGTCAACCCTTGAAAGTAGCTGAGTTCTCTCAAAATACTACTCATGAACTCATTAACGCCTTTGAACCTCAGTCCCAACCTGTGACTAATTCCACACTGTCAAGCACCCAGGCAACTGAAGCTCTTATTCCATCCACTCTCCCTGCTCAGGAACCGCTCTCTAGTACTGCGTCAAAGGACAATGACAAGACTCATCTTGCAACTTGTGTGGAATCATTAGATCACTCAGATGTGGAGAATGACATTTCTTTACAAGAGACACAAGAAATACAGTCTGCGTTTACCAACACCGACACATGCTCCTCGACGGGAGCTTTGCTTCAGGAAGTGGATATGGCGGATTCTGCTGATGCAAAAAGGATTGATCATGACATTCCTGGTCTGCTGCAACAAAATGAGCAAAACGGCATGATGGATAATGTTACAATCAATCAAGATGATCACTTTACCCCTGCTTCAGATCTGACCTTTAACGATGAGCTTGCAGGACCAGTGACTACTGATGAGCGGCCTCTTGTCCAATCAGAATTTGAGGGCAAAATAGACACCACACCTGTCTCAGTGAGTACAGTGCCCTCAGAGAGGGACAAACCAGAAGGTGACAACATCCCCTCTCTTGCCCAGGCTCTGAAGGAGCTTCATGAGCTTTTGATGTCAAACTCTTGTGCTCAGGCAAGTGGCTCTTCATCTGACTGTCATCACACTATTCCAAGACAGAATGCTGAGGGGGTAGACCAGGACCTCACCACAAAGGATTGTGTTAGTCTGGACCCAGCTGTTTCATCGTCTCGCACTGCCACTACCAATGAAACAACTTTTGCCAAATCTGAACATGCTGCTGTAGTAAAGAACGGTATCCCAGGGGTGCCTACAATAAGCTCTCAAGGGCACGACAACAACCACACAAATAGCGTGGCAAACAGCAGTGTTGTTCAAGACGCACAGTCCCTGCATTTCCCTACAGGAAATCAAATGGGTGAAAATGGGGGAGGATTTGTGCCTCAGCCAGGGGAAGCATCTCCCCTGCAGGGTTTTTTCGAATTTAGGGAGGCTCCTGAAAGGCAGCCAGGAGGAGCAGATGAAAATGTGGGGAACTCGACTATAGAATCGGACAGCTTGACTGATCCATGTCAGCAACATCCCATGTCTGTAGCAACTGAGTCAGAGGACGATTCTAGCTTTGTGCCTGTAGCGTCCTCTCCTCCCTTAACGCAAGCCAGTGAGGCGGCTCCTCTACACTCTGTGGACTCCATCCAGCCTTCCACAATGACCTTAATGGGACGCTATCCTCCAGAGCACATTCAGAGGATACAAGCAGCAGGGTTTTCATCTCACGAGGCAGCTGAGGCACTGGAAAGAGCTGAAGGCAGTGTGGAACTTGCCCTATTGGTGCTGCTGGCCAGAAAGATCACTGTGCCCATTTAGACAGATTACAGTTGTCTGTCAGTATCAAATGGTTTATGAGCCTTTGTTTTTGTCATTTCCATTTTTGATCTTTGGTTTTGTTCTTGAAAATCATGTTAAACTTTTCAAGCATTGGAAGAAACTGACTAGGCTGTATCCCCCGGCTTGTAAGAGTAACAGTGATGTAAGAAATAATACTTTTTCCCTTTAAGTCTTGCATGCTACCCTTGAGGTTAAACAGGTTGTTGGTTTTAATTGTTTGGTGGGTATAGATAAATATTTGATGGGCATTTTTTAACGTCCTTTTGTGACATTTACTTCTGATATGACTTACCAAATTAAATTGTTTATGCCCGTGCAGGTAACAGATTATCATTTTAAGGGGAATCAGTTAGTTTTAATTAGTGTAAAAATAGCCCAATTTGAATGGTCTTGAAACTCTGGAAGGTGAATATTTTAGCTCAGTATGTTTTGTATTTCATGTCCCAGACTATTATTCCTGAACTAATTTGTATAAACTGAGCTCACTCTGTCATGTAGACAGATTATTCTGCATATGTTTTGCCAGGTCTTGAGTATGCGAAGGTATTTGGTTTGTGATTAGCAAACTGGTTCTCTTCTCTCAGAATTTTCTTCTCAAAAGTGATCATATGTGCCTGATATACAGCAGTGTGTGGCTATGCTTCTTTTCTTTAAGGGTGTTGTATTAATTAAAAGTTATTACAGTGCATCCATGGCTTGTTTCCCAGATTCAGGCTAGCCTAAATGAGACAGATTTTAGGTGGAGAAAAACAATAAGAATTGCAAATTAGACTAAAACTAGGCTTAATCCATGCCTGAGGTACCAGCCCAAAAAACTAGTACTACAAACTTTTCCCCTGATGAATCTGCAATAATAGCAATACTGTATCATTGGACGGTATTTCTCTCTGGTTTCTTTATTTTGATCATTTTTATATTTGCCAATCCTGTTCAACTTGATTATTGTATTTCGTCTTGTTACATGTTTGATTTAATTGCCTTCAGAAATGATTAAATCATAGCTTTATCAAATCAGACTTTGTAGATTATATATTCCACTATGATTGACGTCTTGAAAAAAGCATGTGTTGATTTTCATGACTCAGATTAAATATTTCTGCAATACATGAGAAATACAATTTTTTTACTTGGAATAATTGTATCACTATGTCAAGATATTGAGCTATATCACCAGGACATTGTTTTTCAGGGATTCTTTGGCAGTGCTATATTATTTTACATAAAACATTATTATCCAAGCACGGGTTTGAAGTTTGAATAAAACTTGTTAGAATAGTAACAGAACGAGGAGTCTGTATGAGTTTAAGTTGCTTGGTCCATCTGCCTTTCATTACATGACATTTGGTGAGTGGTGATTACCTTAATTTACTGTCATATTGTCTCTGATATTGTTAATGTGCTGGCAAGCCCTGTCTAGCTGTCTACTTTTTTGGTAGTTTCTCTGGGTTATATATCACCTATGTTCAGTTTTAATTATTTAGTTTCATATTGTATACAATAAAAAAAAAAACAAATAAAGGAAGAAATGGTTCTTTGTAATTGTAAAGTGTCTTGTGTTGATATATTTAAGAGCTATAAATCACAAGGCCTCAGGTTTTCTACAGTGGTCGAATGAGAACCGGAGTCGTCCTTAAAACATGAATTCTTATTAAGCCAGTTTAAGCCAAAATCTATCTTGTCCAATCGGAGTGTCCCTTACTACTCCTCCTACTAGAGGAGTGTCGATTTTTTCGCTTAAAACTTGTGGCTAGCGGAGAAATCTTGCTTTCTGGAGTAAACTTCAGTATTAACTACTTGGGCATAAGGGACTGTTTCGAGCTTGCATTTGTTAAAAACTGATGTGGCAAAATGGTATGTATTAGTACTCTAAAAGCAGCAAAAAAAGCGCATAAACGGTGCAAGAAAGATTCTTAGTGACGTGTAGATATGTTTTGGTGAAAGTTCATTGTAATGTTGATGTTTTATTTCTTTTTCAGGCCTGCAACGATGCGTCTGTTTGCGACTCGGCACAGTCAGTTAGCTTCGTTACAACAAACGCGGACGTTTCACAAACGCCGGACGGACTGTTTGGGTAATGCGTTCAAATTGATGATTTACGCTATAGTGTATTCCCTAACAATGTTGATCTTGTTTGAATGTACAATGTTGTGCTTAAGGTCCAAGCCACTTTGCCCATCTCCCCGCTTTAGCACCGTTGGTGGGATCGCTGAGGCCCTCAGATCAGTTGCAAACGCGGATTCATGGAGCATTCACGCTGTTTTCTTGGATGCTCCTTCACTTTTCTGTGTACAAGAACAGAAACCACAATCCAACCGCCTGGATTCTCCTGCTCAGGATGGTGATGGAGATGTGGGCAAACGGTAGGATGTTTGTTTGAAAGGTTTTGTGGACACGCTTAGGACTGCAGGTTTGTAGCGTTAGAACAGATCCCAAATCCGAGGCAGTTTCTCGGCTGTTGTCCTATAAATAAGGTTACCAAAAGACTGTGAAAGCATGTGATGTAACTTGGATTTTCCCTCTTCTCTTAAGAATGGACCAGAGCTCGATACTTAATCAATTTTCGAACAAAGTCCATCGGAGTTTTATCAGAGTAATATTTGTTTCTTGTCTTTTCACTTATAAATGTAACGATTTTGAAGTTAGGTAAGAAAGCTGATAATACAGAAGACTTGAGTATGAAACATGATTAAAAATAATAAACTGGCCAATAAACTAATACTGAGTAAAGCCTCAATTTTTCTCCTATATTTGTAACCATCATTAGAACAGCTTTTGTCAGTTGTGACTATTTCAAAGGCTGATAAGTAATTTGAACTGTACTGTATTTTATGACGGTGTTGAGCTGCTATCATGTGAATGGATTACAATAAACCTAATAAGCTGGTTTCTTGAACAAGGATTAAGCCTAGTCTCGGACTAAATTCTAGTACTAATGGAGATTTACCATTCAAACTCAAAGCTGGTCTAGGACTATGCTTAATCCTTGACTGGGAAATTGGCCCAAAATGTTTGTCTATCTGAAATACTAGTGTCTTAACTCAGATTCTGTGTAATGGTAGGTAGGTGAAAGACCACAGCTTTTCAGATTGATTTGAGCAAATATGCCTACAAAGTTGATCACCTGCTAACCTCTCCTTTTGGTTAACAGAGATACAAATGATACGAAGGAAGTAGCAGAAGAAGATACCTTTGAAGTCAAGTTTGAGTCAAAGTATATTAAAAGCTGTAAGTTCAGTTCCAGTTCATGGAATAATATAAAATGCATGTAATTTATACAGTTTGACGGACAACTTCTCATTTTACCCCGTAGCAGTACCTCTTTACCAGGAATATTGGCTAAAATGTATGAAAGAGGATCTACACAAGGTGCAGCAGAAAAGACTGGCAAACCTTGTGTTGTCTCAGCTTCGTGCTGGAGCCGTCTCTCCCACTGCATCCAGCCCAACTTCTATTACAAGTCCTACAACCATTAGTGTAGCACCATATGCGCTATGGCAGGACCTGCCAGAAGTAAAAAGTGTTTTGCACAAGCTCACAGCCACTGACATTTGTTTACAAGAGGTGGGTTTTTTTGGTGGTTTTTAATATTACTATCATTTTTGGAGAAAATATGTTAAATGTTCATACCAATATGTACTAATTTAAAACGATTTTTATTGCTTGTATAGGCCATGTTTGAATTGATTGTATCAGAAGCTTCATATCAGAAGAGTTTGCGAGTGGCAGTTGGACTGTTTCAATGCTCAACAGAGCTGAGAAACACATTATCTTCCAGACACAATCATGTTCTTTTTTCTAATATAAAGGAGGTCTGCAAAGTCAGTGAAGGGTGAATAATTGCACCTTATATAATACATTTAGTTTAGCTCTTAAATGGCTTGTATCAATTACTGTTTTGTCTTGCCAGATTTCTTCTGGATTTGGAGACTCTGCTGGGCCAGAATGTGATAATGTCTAAAGTTGGTGATGTTGTTCTGACTCACCATCCAGCATTTCGCCGGGTTTATGTGCCTTACGTTACCAACATGATGTACCAGGAAGCCCTCATTGTAAAATTACTGTTAGTCCTGTTTTATTCATAATTTTTCCTCATATCTAAACTTGTCAAAACCTGTTCTCTGCCTTCATAATAGGTGTTGTGTTCATTCAGACAGGAGAACAGGAGATTTGCAGTGAGCTTGAAGAAGCTGGAAAAGGACCCACGATGTCAGAGACAGTCACTTAAATCCTTTCTCGTCCTTCCTTTCCAAAGGATAACAAGACTAAGGCTTATTCTAGAGGTAGGTTTCTTGTAATCCTGGAATTGGAGTTACTGTCATTCATTTCATGAGCACCTTGATTCATCATCAATACTGTATATGTTGAAACACTAGATGTTGTTTTTCTATGGTTTAGAACATTCTAAAGAAAACTAATGGAAATTCCATTGATGCCCCCAGCCTTAAGAAAGCAATTGAAGGTATCCGGGAGGTAAACCTTTGTTTGCTTTAGAAATTTACCTTAGCTCATTCTGCTGTGTTTCTATATCAAAACTATTTTTCAAATTGATCAGCAGTTAGGATAAACTTCCCAAGGTTACGGCAAATGAGGGATCATTGTAAAACCTGTCAGTGTCCCAGTGAGCACTAATTACTTATTTTCTGTACAACACAGATAGTTGTGGAGTGTGATAAGAACGTCCAGAAAATGAAACAGACAGAGGAACTTGTCAGCCTGGGGAAGCTAGTGGATTTTGGGACTGTTAAGGTTTAAGTATATTCAATTTTTGCCTTGCTAATTAATTTTAGTATACTATACTGGTTGTTAATGTTTTTTCACCCCATTAGTCCGTACCGCTAATCATAAGTGGACGTTACCTGATGAGAGCGGGGCCCATGAAAAAACTGATAGTGAAGAGTAATCACACAACAGGTTCCACCGTCTCCCGCTCAGACATCTACTTGCACCTCTTCAATGACCTTTTGCTCCTCTCACTCAAAAAGTATGAATTCCCACGCAATATATTAATATGCATTTTGTGCTATTTGAACTTCCATTTTGTCTTTCACGTGTATATTTCTACCTGTCTTAGTGGGCACAGATTCACTGTGCAAGACCATGCAGTGTTTCCTGCTCATGTTCGTGTGGAAGAGTTAAAGTCTAAGACACTGGGTCCAAACGCCTTCATTCTCCACCTTACCCAGAATCGCTTGCAAGCATCTACTGCTGTTGTACTTGCTGCACAGACACAGTAAGAGTTTTAAACAGATTTACTCTTTCTGGAATCAAATTAAATTGAGTATTCATTCAAAGTTCTGCATATTTAAATGGGAACTATATATACATGTTTGCAGGTCAGAAAAAGATACTTGGATGCAGCTTTTAACATCACAGAAAGGCACAACGGGTAGTGCACACCAAGATTTGCTGGAACCTTGCATCAGATCAAGATGAGCATTAAACTACATAAATAACTTGGATCCTGTTTTTCAGGCTTGTGATAGGTTGCATAAACAAGAGTTGCATTGGGTTGTGAAAACTTTTATTTATACATACTGTATTATGCTAAATAAAGTTTGACATTTTTGTAAGTTTTGGTTTTGTTTTTTTTCCTTTTTCTTATAAAAACGTCCTTTAGTCTACCATGAGCTGTTCTTGTTGAAATCTTTCTGCCATTGTTTTATTCTTGATCAGAGAAAGTTAAGTCACTGTATCCTCCTGCAATTAAAAATAAGTGACATTAGGGGCATAATTCATCAAACTGAATAAATGTTTTGTGCAATATAAGAACTGCACTTTTGCCATGCTTCTCCTGTGATTATTGGAAAGCTTTCCATGACTAGATCCAAGATAGCCAGAAGGAAATTGGAGCAGTATATTCACAAACTGTACTTAAATATGAAAGCAATGGACAGTTCTCAAAACTAAAGAACCTCAGAGGCCATGATTTAGATTTGTAGCATCTTGTAGGTGTTACAGGAGAATACGTGAATACACACCTGTGCAGGAATATGATTTTTGTGAAGCTACGTCACGGGTTGAGGAGACATCAGGTCAAAGTCAGAGAGATTCCTCGCTACCCAAACCCCCGCTGCAAACAATCCCAGGTTCACAAGAAGATTCCTACAAAAAGTGAAAGGTTAAACACGTTTACGGAAAAATCTTACCAAGCAAATCTGACAGTACTGTTTAATGCACCCCATCAGAATTACGTAAATTACATTCCTTTTACGTTGTACAATCTGCCCATAAATATTTTTTGTACACCAAGTAAGGCTATCCTATAAATTAAATAAGCAAACATAATTTCTAAAGAAAAGATACCAGTTGGTGGTCGTTTTCTTTTTGGTTACGTGTTTAGAGGTCGAAGGAGTCGTTTTACCTACAACGGTCCACCGTCATCACTTTATTAAGTAAAGGCAAGATGGCTACAGATTAATCCTCTGGATTGCTTAAATGCATATGATCTTTTACTCACTGGCAAATAAAAACACTAGCGACCTGTTTCTGATACATATAGCTGCAGTACACCGGTACCGACTAGCAAGCTAACGCTAATATTATCTCAGTCTAGCTCTAACCGTTTTAGCTGGTGAGGTAAGCACAATGCTATTCAAAACACAGTTATGCTCGTTAAATTACACAATTGTTCCTAAAATACGTTTGACAATGCGTCAGACGAGCCATGTTCTCAGTAAATAAAGGCTAACACGGTTACCTCCTGAAATCATTTCTGTCCGTGGCAAATCGGCAAACGTTGCTAATCCACCCAACAATGCCAGGAGATCCTGCTTCAGGTTTCTTTTTAGCGCCAGTCATCTTACCAATTTTATTACACAAGATATAACTAATATGAACCACAGAAAATGATTCGATTTGTGGAAAGGATTACGACCTCGCTAACAACTCCTACAGTGTTAAGACCAGCGTAATACAGGACTACGAAAAGCCACGAGGTACCGAGAAAAACTGCTTCGCTTTTTGGTCTAAGGAAACCTGTTGGGGACTATATTTTACGTCACGTCACATTTGTAGGTTCGCGAATCTAAAATCCAGGGAATATGTTATTGGCTGACAAAGGATTTTGACACATTACTTTTTCATCTTCAGTGAACATCTTACACATCACATGTTAATGTCAGAAAGGACAGTGAACTCAAAAGCTATTCACCTTACTTCATGCAAATTAGTCTTCTAATTTGAGTATCAAAATTTAACACGACAATCTATGTCTATATACAAAGTGGAATGTAATTAGAGATAAGTGGAGTTGATTCGTTCTGAAATACCCTCTTTTTCTAGAAAGGAATAATTTCTGGCCCTTAGGTGCTTTGATGAACCCTTACTTAGAAGGACCTTGATATGTATTAACATTAGTTCCTAACAGTAGTCGGTTAACTACCAACTGATATCTCGTGTGAATATATCAAATAATGACTTTTGAGCAACTAGAAAACACATGACTTTTAAATTAGTTAAGATAAGGTAATTGGAGATGCTAGAATGGCTGGAGCTGAATTATTTTGGAATTGAGTCCCGGCCATATTGTACGATATCTTCTTGTCGTTGAAAATGACTGTGGAATCGACTAAAATGTGTTCAGTGGAATACAATGCTTGTCAAAGGGAGAGGAGGGCAGATCTCCCTTACTGTGTAGGCGGGGCCTATTCTCTGTCGTTGTACGATCAAGGGGGCGTGACAAACTATGACAAAGCCGTTTCGTTTGTTTCCAGTCGGCACCCGTACTTTAAACCCCTTTTCCCACATCCTTTTCCGCCACTCTGAAAAAATGTCTGCCACCAGGTATCGTAGGTTTCTCAAATTATGCGAGGAATGGCCAAGAGACGAATCCAAGAAAGGCCGAGATTTGGGAACTTTCTTACGACAGAAGGTGGCTAGTGCGTTTCGCGAGGGTGAAAACACTCAGGCAAGTTAACCATAGAGTTTTTCAAACAAGGGCACGGACCATTAGCATGTATTATACTCACAACGTAAAGACGTGAGGAGGCTCATATAGAACTCTTGTGCATAAATACAATGTCTGGTTTACTATTCTGTGTGGGGACGAGCTCTGAATGGGCCACTGTTGATAGCAGTTGGCCAGTAATCGCAAGCAACTACCACACTCCTCGCCCTTGAGGACTTCAGAAAGAGTTATATGTAAATGTAACTCAAAAAAACCGGGCTGCACAAGCGTTTAAGATGTTAGTTAGTTAGAACACAAAACATATATACAGTATTTACAGAGAACAATCGTGTGTGTATGCAAAATAGTAGGTGCAATCTTATTTAAGCATTTAAGAGTAACAATAGTAAATCTGCTCACAGCTCACATTGATGTCAACATAGGGGGAAAAAAACCTTTCTAAAAACGTGTTCTAGGTGAACGGGGGAATACAAGTGTCAAAGTATTCTCTTACCATTATTGAATCAGACCATATTGATTGATGACAATAGCCAAGCTGCATATTGCTCCTTATTCTTTTAGAAAAACTAGTATGTACTGGAGGTTTTTCTTGAGAGGTGCAAGATCTAGTCGTCAGCTTTGTTCTGTTTTTTTTTTCCTTTTTTTACCTTAACGCGGTTAGCTGGCAGCTTATAACTTTGTAAATATCTCTCAAATCAGAATGAGCACTTCTATAATATTATCTGCCTGAAGAAAAATATTTTGAAAATGTTGTGATATACATGCTTCTTTGTAGATTTCAGACCCTGAAAAATGTGATCAGATGTATGAAAGTCTGGCACGCATCAACAGCAATGTATACAAAGAAAAGGTGAGACTACACCCAGATTATTTACCTTTATGGTTGCAGAATAAAACTTTTATTTGAAGTGGCCTAGAACCTGTTACAAAAATTTGTCTGATATCAGGATTGACTCTGGAATTTAACCCCAGAAATAAAATATTTGGTCAAAAATCATGTATATAACACTGTGTTGAATTGTTTACAGTTATTTGTGTAATTAGCTTTCCCAAAATTGTTGCAATATTTTTCAGTTTCCACGTGCAAAAGACACAAGTTTTACTGGTGTGACAGTGGAAGAGTGTCGATTGCTATTAGCAACAGGTGACCTTTTTTAAAAATCAACTAATATCACAGAGGAAGTTACAATTGTGCTGTGTTGCACTTCAGAAGTTTGCATTTGTAAAATGAAGTGAAAAATGAAAATCCTCCAGTTAAGTCTAAAATGGCTAAAAGAGCTATTATGCATTTCATGCTCATATTTTATGTTCATATTTTATTATTATAACTAGGAAATATGCAACAGACAGATGATGAAAAGAAAGGATTGTGGAAGACTCTTTTGGACCGATTCTCTTCTAAACCAGAAGCAGGAACCGAGAAGCCAGAAAAGTAGCCATTTTACCCTGTAGAATCTTTTTTGGTGCATTTCCATTTACATACCTGTTCTGTCATTTTATTCATACCTTATGTTTAATGTACATTACCATTGTCAGCTGTATTTACCCCATCCTATAATAGTAGTGTACAAAATAATATTCAGTATTTAATTATTCTGTGCTCATATCTTGGGATTAAAACCATATTTTGAAAATCTACATTTATAGACCATGTCTAAGTATGTAAATAAAATATATGTGAACCAACTTAATCCATGAGTAGAATGACTTAAAATGTACTTATGCAGTTACTGTGGTACATTTGAGATTTCTTGTGTTCTGTTGGTGACAGTAAGTGAATCTGCTTTGTTAGTCACATCTCAAATTTGGAAATTTGCCAACTACTTGCTCATTAGCAGATGATAATTTGGCAAAAAACAGAAAATGCTGCATGTGAAAATGAGATAGATGACCAAATAATGCACTCTTTGGAACACACCCTTCAGTGCCAGATATGACTTGAGGTTTAATGATATGGTTGGCAAAAATGAACAGAATTTATTATAGACAACCTGCCAAAATGAAAATGTTTATTGAGAAATACACAATGCCCCTAAAACATTCTACAGATACAAAAAGCTGTGGTAAGGCAAGTAAAAACACACTAGAAATCACACACAAATCAGTAGGCAATGTGTTATCACATTATTAGTGCACATGAATATGATTATCAAATTATTAGTGCAAATGAATAAGGCAAACTTGTGGTATCGGCTGGCAAATGCTATAGCGTTTAATTAATGTATTTTTGTGGTCTCTAGTCTTTTTTGGTCTCGGGGTTGTCTCTCCAGATACAGTAGTTGAGAGAGGTGGCCAAGCATAGCCAAGCAAGATATGGACTCAGAAGTAGGGTAGCGGTGCGGCTCACAGGGTACCAGGACACCATGGTGGCTGCCACTGTGCCTGTGAGCATCACAAGCTCTATAAGGGCCTGCAAAAAGAAGAGATGTTTATTAATTTCATAGAACAAGATTTGCATAACTGAAATTTGGAAACAGTTCATCAAGAAAGTCATGCAGTTCTTTATCCTGGGCATAACATTTTCAAGCACATATGTGCAAAATGTACAGCTCAGTGGTAAGTTCAATCAATATAATAATGATACACTGCCCGCTAGAATGTAAATCACAGGTTTCAGCATGATGCAATATAATTTTGATTTAATGGGCAGCGGTTCAATGTCTGCCCATATCCATAATATGCTACTGATTTGATACGTTTTTGATTAAGTTTGGGGCGGCACGGTGGCGCAGTGGTTAGCGCTGCTGCCTCACAGAAAGAAGGTCCTGGGGACGCCCACAGGGCCCTTCTATCTGGAGTTTGCCTGCTCTCTCCGTGTTCGCGTGGGTTTCTCCGGGTGCTCCGGTTTCCTCCCAAAGTCCAGAGGCATGCACTATAGGTTAACTGGTGAGTCTAAATTGGCCCAGTAAGGTGTAAATGAGAGTGGAATTGTGTGAGTGTGTGTGCCCTGTGGTGTGTTGGCGCCTGCCCAGGGTTGTTCCCCGCCTTGCGCCCATAAGTTCCCGGCATAGGCTACGGTTCCCTGCGACCCCAGTTGGGATTCAGCGGTTCAGATAATGAATGAATGATTCAATTTGTGAGTCAGTGCTTGATAAGAGACTATTTAAGCTGCTTTACCAAAATCACTTTCTTTCATATTAAATCATAAAAACTAACTAAAACACTTTGTTTGACATTTGTATTCCCCCAAGCTCCACCGAACACTTAAATGAAAATCAATCTTTTGATTAAAAATAGACCTTGAATAGACCCTTCAATATAAAGTGGCATTGCAATAAGTGGTGTCTGATTTTCAATTTGAATGGATCATTGCAGTTCAATGTATCATTACTCCATTACTGACTGCATGAAGGCTTATCTTTCTCACCAGTTTGATCTTGTGCGCCCCAAAAAAGATGGGGGTCCAGGCCCAATTCAGTGCCAGCTGCATACCGTAAAGACCCAGTGGGACTACAGCATCTTCAGTAAAGCCTCCCAGCTCTTTCCACACCAGATATGAACCATACCTAAAAAAATAGCTTGCACAAAGAGATAAAGCAAGGAGTAAAAAAGGAGTACATTTCTTGATTGTCTGCTCATATTCCAGCTGTAAATACAATAAAATTGAAACATTTTGTAGTGTAATCATCTCCTGAATTATGTAAGCAAGGTCTGCTTGTCTCCAAACCAGGCAAACTGATAATAATTCAGATTGTTTGAACTGTCATGTGTTTCAACACAGTACAGAAAAGTGTCATTTTTAATGTCACTTGGTGTAATGACTCAAACTCAAATATGTGCACAGGACCACTTTTTAATAAAGCACTGGTGATCTCAACTTTCATTAAATAGTTAATAATAGCTTTCTCCACCTGGTATGTTTGGGGACTACTCAGTTACTAAAATATTTTACTGTTTAGAGAGTTTGCTTTGTGGTCTGGTTAAAATCTGTATTACCACAACAACTATTTAACTTGACTGTCACTACTGTTCTATGTAGGACAGAGTGCACTTTTAACTACTAAAAGTAAGACTGGCACCTGTACTGATACAATCAAGCAAATTAAATCAATAACTTTAGCATGACATATACTGACCCCATGCCGGTGTAGAGAGCTGTCCAAACCACTGGGAAAGCAGCATTTGGTGGCCTCCATGATGGCTTGTTAAGTGAGACATACCAGGTCTTCACCTCCTTTCTTGTGATGAAGCCTCCATAGATCCCACCAACATGTGGGAGAGCAGTCAGACCTAACATTGGAATCCACATGGCTATAACAAAGAGACAAAGATGTCATTTAAAGGTTTATTGATGAAATGTATTATCTAGTTTGGGGGTTTCATAAGGTTATTGATGTGTTATTTCAGTACTGAAATGTCTCATATATGTGACCATACTCCCTGAGGTCTATCATTCTACAAATCTAAATTCAACATCACAAAATTAATCAAAAACATATTTAATTAAATTAGACATTAAGGAACTGACATTGGATCTAAACTGGCTTTATGCCATATATTATATAAATTTATATATATATAAATTGTGTTTTATGTTATGCTTCATACTTTAAATAAATCCTTATGAAGTTTTTCTAACAAATTTTTTAATCCAGATATATGTTCATTTATCCTCTATAATATATATTTTTTATTGTTTTATATAAGTAATTTAATACTGCCTGACAGTGTTATTTAATTAGCACGATGAAAAAATGATTAGTTTGAATGTAACTTTCTCGTGCCATCAGAACTTTTTAGACGCTCCCTTACGTAAAATGGTCGAATGAACTTCATGGTTCCAACATTCTTTCGTCTACACCAAGACTAAACTTGCATACTAGCTGGAAAATACTATCTTAATAGATTGTGGGTACTCTCCAGACAGGTACAATGACGGTTTGGTATTTTTAGGATGTGAAATTTTATAACAAATTCCCTCCACCAATCTGGATCTTAACAAAAACTTTACTACAGTAGTCTCTGTCCCAGTCTGTCACCTCACCCACCCGAATCCTTATCTAAACCAACTGTTTGTAGACGCCCAAAAGACTCGTAACTTTAAAAAACAACACATTAAAATTTAATAAGAAATTCTTAATGCAAGTAATAAACGAAAGAGCATATGAAATACGAGGCTTTGTTCGTAGATGCACCGCTTGATAAGAACCTACAAAGGGCTTCTGAGAAGTGTTGTTTCTCCTGTTTAGATGTTGACATTTAGATGCACTATAAATTCTGTTTTTACTCGCATGTCTAACAGTTGAAATTGTTGCCCTTGTACGTAACATATTTAATTTGTTCTAAAAGTATTTATGATGCAGATTATTAAGATACCCGAATGAATGCGCTTGCTAGAATATGTAAACGTCGTATGCCCTTGGTTAGGTAACGCACTTGTTTCTCTAGAGCTGTTGTGGAATGGTTTGGAAATTTCTTCGATGTTTCTCAGTTGATTAAGTGTTTTCTATAAGCAGCTGTCAGTGACCCGAAAAGGCAAAATGTTTTCTTTGGAATATTGTGTACTCACTTTCGTCCTATCTGCCTAAACCGTGGCGAATCGCATTGTGCAAATTTACATCACATTCGAATGGAATGAATTACCTTTGTCAATAGGCTAACTAGTAAGCAATTTAGCTCATAGAAACTGTGCGAAGAGGCACATTTGCTAATATTTCGCAGCATGGGTGGCCTTACCTTTAACTGTTGTTCAGTCCGTCGCTAAGCGTTTCGACGACTTTACGAGTGCAGTGACGCTGGAGTCGTCCTGAAATTTTAGATAACAGTTAAGTGGGCGTGTTGGAATTTACGAAACGAGACGCCATGCCCTTTCCGTTTCGTAACTACAGAACAACAACGTGGTTTGCTTTAATGAATGAATGGTACTTAACGAAGTGCGTGCGTTTTAATTTGCGATTTTTTACTCTGTGTTAAACGAATCTGCGTTTGAGAAATACAAATTTTGCGCATCTGTTCAGATCCACTGATCGTTACATAATGGCGCTGCACAGATCCCGTGACCCGCAGGAGAAGTCATTCGCTGAGATGGTTTCAAAATCAGCGTTCGTGCACTGCCTGCAGTCTCGAACGCACCCGTCGAGCTCATACCATTCATTTTATGAGTAAAATAGCACAAGTTTAGTTAAATTAGTATTCTGGTCCAGTTTAACGACCAGACGATTGCAGAAAATTGCTTCTTTTTTTCTTTTCTTTTTTCTTCTTTCTTTTTTTTAAATAAGTGTGGTATAATATCTGGTCTATTTTTCATCTAAATCTTTTGCTAGGCATAATAATACATTGACATTATAGAAACTTGGTGGTTTGTTCACGATATTGTTTAAATTAATGTTTTTCCCATTTCAATTACTGACAGACATGTTATTACCAAACAAGTAAATGCTTTAAAAATGAACGATTGCCAAAATGACACGATTAAATTTATTTAACATGGAGAAAATAGATTTTTTTTGGTGTGTGTGAACGTATACTAAATCTTGTGTCCCTTAATGGTAGAACACTAAGAACGAAACTCGCTTCACACACACATTATCGTCAAGACCTTTAAAAACATCGCTGTCGGAAACTAAATTCACATACAGCCTATTTAGAAACATAGTCAATATATTGCTTAACAATTTCCAAGTAGCAATTATTTAAATACACACTAGATGGCGCAATTTCGCTGGACGCGATATTTTAAAAATCTTGGACAAATGACATTTGTAGATCTATTTCAATTTGAAATCTATTTAAACTTCAAACTAAAATAGTTGAAATAAAAACAATCATAAATACCATGTTTCATAGTCTTAGAAAATGTCTACATTTTACATACAAACAAAACTCCAAGAACTAAAGGGAGGTGAAATGTCTCCAAGAACCATAAAAGAAGTCCGGTAACTTTTTATTCAGCCTTTTAAGATTACCATATCCTGGACGATTAAGACCTACACAGATTTAAAAACAAGCAACTATTCATTATTTCTACAAATTTCATTCTATCAACCGAAGAAAGGAAAATTATCAAATGACAAATATAATATTTTAAAAGTTTTTCTACTTTTCAACATTTTTATTGAAGAAAAAGTAATGTAACATTTTGTGTGTAGCATGTAGATTTTTCAATGTTAAAATTATGAGTTTTGGAGCAGAACGAAATCACATATTAATAATATACGTGGCAAAAAGAACTATGTGTTGGTCCTACTGATTGAAACCTTTCCACTTAACACCGTGAACTGCACTTAATCTGTGCAGTTCTTAACAGGCCAAATGCATGTGACATATGCATATCAAAAACCCTTTGTTGATAAGACTGTATTCTGTGCGGCACGTGCATTTACTAAGTTAATGTAATATTTTATGTATCCAGTGGTTTGTTTGCACAGCAATTAATTCATTTGTTGAACAGCAATGTGTGTCATTCATATCTATGATCACGTCTAGTTAATTTGCCAAATACTTCCTGGGCAGTCTCTGCTTATATCGGAGGGTAATCTTTTTAGTGTAAGAAAAAATAGAATATCATACTGAAATGTAACAACTAATGTATGGTCATATCTAAATCTCAGATTACTATTAAATTGTGATTATAATCCTTAAGATTACACCTTGTTTCTGAGTAGTTTTGGTTTGGTGATTTTTGATCATGTTATTTCTGTATACAGTACTAGTTCTGGAGTTGAAGTTCATTAACATGTATTTCTTTCTTCTTCTTTTTTTACATGAACAAAACCGTGAAACCCACCACCTGTTTGCGAACGTACAGTGTCAGAAACGGGCTTCTATTTGATTAGTCTATTTTCAGTCACAGCAAGGTGGCTACACAGATCGAGAGCTCTTGCAAACACGTCATCGTCTGATGCTAAAACACATTCACACCTCATCTGGTCCTCCAGCGCTTTCTACCTTCTTGCCGCTCCAGCAGCCCTCGTTGTCTGCCTGAACTCTCACCCTGGTGGTCGGGAAATGTCAAAGAGAGGCCCGTGCCGCAGCAAGGGGGCGTTTAGAGAAAAACAATTGCCTTTATTGTTTTATTCCAAACCCGTTGACGAGAAACAAATCTTGCTAAAAGGATTATCGTAAACAGCGAGAGTGAACGCCGACTGTCAGCTTTGCCTCCTGCAACAGCCGCCACGGACTCCAATTTGCATCCTCGATCGCTCTCGTTTCGTCTTGCAATCTTTGCCAAACATGTGAGTAGCAGCCGCGGCTCAATCGTTCTGCAGTAACGCAGGCGAAACATGCAGCGATGCCCGCGGGATGGCGCGAACTCCACTGCATCCTTGTTCTGTTCGCACCTCGCTACTTTCTAGCCTGTCCTTGTGCTTTTCCAGAGCTGATTGTTACTAGCATCCAGCTGTAGTAGGCTACGTTTGCATCCCGTTACTACCGTGTTTCCAGCTTGTTCCAGGCTTTCACTGTCAACGCCGTTATTATGTGGATGCTGCCAGAAACTGATTTTTAGACATTACACAGATCTATATTTCTCTCTTACTACTGCCTTTTCATAGACATATTTATTCTGTTTTTATATTTACACAATTTGCCTGTGCTGTGGCCAACAAGCGTTCGTGTTTTCCCCAGTAAAATATATTCTTTTATTGAATCAGCCGCCGTAGAAGCCGTGCCAGGGTTGAGGCGCGAGACGGCTAATTAAAAGCTCGTTTATTGCGTAACCTTGCCCGTGCATTTCTTCTTAAGTGAAAACGTTAAGATAATAACCTCCTGCAGGTGTCAGTGAGATACTTCAGATGTGATCGGAACCGGGGGTAGATTAGTGTAGCATGCAGGCGGCTTTTCCTCGCCATGTGAACGCAGAAATGAACATCGCCGTGTCGGTGCTGAATGCAGTGGTGTGAGATCCGAGGTTTACGTTGCTTTACGCATTCTTTAGCCAGAGGATCCAGCTGTGCCCGAATATAGCATGAATGAAGCAGCAAAGCGCGGATTGCTTTGGCTTGGCGCACCTTTAAAGAACAGCTGCCTGCTACTATTAACTGTCTTGTACATTACCATAATCATGCTCTATTGTTGCTTAGAAAACTCATTTACACACTGACATAAGTAATAACACATTTCTCGTTCACAAATTATTTTAAATTTAAAATCCATTTTAATGTTGGGACAATTTAAGAAGTTCATACCACTTTTGTGCTCATCGTTCAGTTATTTCTTTTGTGGAGTTGTCATCCTGTCCAAAAACAATATCAAAACCAAAATATCTAATAATTTACAGATAACTCTTTTATGGATCACTATTTATTTTTGTTTTAAACTTATTTTGAAACTTGTATGTAATATTAAATTTTAAACTCTTTTACTTCTAACCTAGACTGTGGTGGTTGTAGGTTTATAAATTAAAGCTGCTTTTTGTGTTTGTTTCATACCCACAGATATCTGAAGCTTTTATCATCATGTTACATGCAGTCCTATCAAGCCTAAATGCCCTCTTCTTAACTATTTACTTGTTGCCTCCAAATCAGAACCTCAGAATATGGGCAGTATTTTACAACTAACCTCTGCAAACTACAACATATATTTTTAATAAGTTTTGTATTTGATTTAGAATTTTGAAGTCTACAAATTTGAGAATTTATTTGCAAAATAGCTTTAGCTTGCTTATTCATATGTAGCTGTACATCATTATTTAACCACTTTAAGTTGTTTTGCAACATGTGACAGGAAATAAATACTTGTAAATATATGAATGAATTTAATGAAGTCTTTTCAAAATAGCAGACAACCTGATTTTATCCGCTTTACTCTTCATTCAGAAAATGCGTTGGTAGAGGTCCTTATATGTGTATAGATTGCTCTTAATCAAAAGATTTATTATAGTATAATGTTTTTTTTTTTTACTAAGTTCATGGATAAGTCAATAGTTATTACTTCTAAGGTCAGCCTCACTTGCCAAGACAGAATTTGTCCACATCCTATTCTGGTAACCAGAACTTTCAAAGAATGTTCATCCTAGTCCTCCCAGAGACAGTGTTTTATAAATGTCCAGACAGGTGAAATTTGAATCAGGAGTTTAGCGATAGACTATATTTGCGCTCCACTAGCAGGAGTGTGTGCACCACTTGAGAGGTAGAGATGTTATGTGAGGTAATTATACTTCACATCCAGTGGGAGTTTGGGAGTCATTGCAGATTGACTTCTATTTCTGTACCTTAATCACAGCACACACTATGGATATCATCTCCAGAAAGAGGACAGTATTCTCATAGGTATCTTCTGTGTTTATCAGGAGATATGAAACATTTGTGTACTGGGACTTGCTGCTCCTACCAGCGCACCCCTCTTCCACCATGACGCCCAGCAGAGGATTCTGGGATTGACGTTAGCATCACTCCCACTGATGGCCTGGACCAGGTCAGAGGATTTTTCTTTGTTTTACAGTTTGCATGAGTTCACCTGAACATTATCTCTGGGATGTTTTAACTGTAACTGGTCTGTGTAAAAGGTTTCAGCTAACCTGCTGAAGCTATGGGGAGCTGTTGGAGCTGTCTGTACAAAGACGCCATCCAGGACAACCACCCCACCAAATTCAAGGTACACACTTCAGACATGAAAGGCAATCCATAGGCCAGGTCTTTCAAGTTTGAGTTTCTTGATGTTTCTAACAATGCAAAATGTGCTTTCAAAACAGTTTGTATTTTAGATTTTAATACTCGTTTATGTTTTATGTACTTTATGTACTAATTTAGGTTGGAGTCTAAAGTGTATATATAAAAGCAAAGAGTGTATAGGTTTTATTAATATTAAATTGATGTCACATGTAAAACCTTTTTTCACAACACTATTCTGTCAGATTCAGTAAGGCCCAACTTTTAAAAGCACTGCAAGGGAAGTATGATTTCTTGCCAAACATATTTACAAGCACAGCCTGTTTACATACAGAACAATTCATGCTTGTTTAAAAGAGAATATAATTGCGGTGTTTTAGTTTGTCACAGCAAATGCGTCCAGTCTAATTCTCATAAATACTTTTAATTACCTAATTTCAGAAGGGCACCTGGTTATGGGTTATTGTTGACAACCTGCGTCGAAAATGCCATTATGTGCAGGTGACGAATGTGGATGATGAAGGGAATGAGCTTGGATCAGGGACTATGGAGCTCACCCAGACTGAGCTCATTCTGCACACACGAAAGCGTGACGCCATCCGGTGGCCGTACCTCTGTCTGCGCCGTTACGGTTACGATTCCAACCTCTTCTCGTTCGAGAGTGGCCGACGCTGTCAGACGGGGCAGGGTGAGTTAAGTGTTCTCCTGTCCCAGCCTGGATCAGTACCTCTCTGTCAAATTTCTTAATTGATCCAGTTAAGGGAAAAAGTGAAGTTGTAGAAAGACCATTGTTGTAGATTATAGAAAGACCATTATTGATTTGTGGTTGATTTGCAAATCCAGTAATGTAAAAAGGCAATGACTCTTCATCTGTGGGAGTGAAAAGAATATAAACATGTATGGCATGCACTGCATATCCAAGTGATTTTTTAAAAGCTCTGCACAATTGTATCCCTCCTTCAGTTATTTAAGCTTTTATCTTTGCATATTGTATTTAGTTCATTTCCTTTGTAATTATGTAATATATTATTCACACTTTTCAACTTTATTTTATGAATTCTTTCATTCTCAATTTAAGCCTGTCTCATGTTATTTCTTTAAAGAACATTTCATGACTTCTGTGAATAAAAATGTGCTATATAAAACAACTTGCCATACTCTGCTGCCCCCAAGAGGCAGAATAAGGCAATAAGAGATAAATACAGACTTGCAGATCTGTAAAACACTCAAAACAAAGTTGGTCTGGTAGTAAAGCATGTTCTTAATCATCTGGTTTAATTCTGTTTTTCACGTGTAAGTTGATTGATTGTGGTGCAGAAGTTGAAAGTGCATTTCTCCATGTTCCTACAGGAATCTTCGCATTTAAGTGCTCTCGTGCGGAGGAGATCTTTAATCTCCTACAGGAGCTGATGCAGTGTAACAGCATTAATGTGGTGGAGGAGCCTATGATCATGACACGACCCGGCCACGGACCGGATATGGACCTGCCCAGAACTCCGCAAACACCCAACAGTGAGTCACAAACACACTCTGTACTTCCACCAAGAACACTGTGAAGCAATTGAGGCAAAGTAAACTTCCATATACATTAAACTGACCACTACATGTCAATGAAAATGACTAATGGAGCACAACATGCACTGTTAAAGTTGTTTTGTTTTTGATGGAAACTGTAAAAGTGCATATTATAAGTTACAATTGTTGTGAAGTATTAACATTCTGTAGATAAATCATTGGAAAATCCATACAACTCAACAGATTTATTGACTTGTGTTACTGTGTGTATGTTTAGCTCCTGGATTCCCAGTTCAGGGTTTTCCTAATGGATACCCTGGGTACCCTATCAGTGCAGACTCATCTCAACCCTCCCTCAACGATGACCACAGACACAGCCTCATGGGGATGGATGACCAGGTAAGGGAACACACATTCACACTGGCACCCACAAAATTCTTTACCAGATGAGTTGAACTGTATGATGTGCACGACTGCTCCATCGGCTGGGTTCTACACAAGCCTTTTTTATCTGAAATCAGCTGCGATTTCTCAACAAATTAAATACTCATCCCGGCTTCATTTGTGTGTGGATTTTTTGCCTATGTATAGAATGTTAAATGGACGAGTTGCTTCTTTTATTGGCAGATATACAGTACATGGGTAAACAAGAACTCCTTACTACAATCTGAATATGTATATCTTTAATTAACCACTTTGAGTTAGGTACATTCAATGTTCCAAACACTCTGACAGCCATTTTCTCCAGAATTTGAACTTGCGTTAATTCACTTTAAACTCATTATTGGCTTCATATGAACATGTATGAGCATTTGCAGAGTTGCACACTCTAACTTTATTTCTCCGGCTTCCACGTTCCCAGACGCACACCTATGTGAACACGGTGAGCATGGACAGCGACCTCTCCAGTCGTCACTGTCTCCACTCGCTGCCAGAGGTGCGGCCCACCCCTTTCCCTGAGGCCTCGGCAGCCTCAGTGGGGCGCGGTGGCCCCGTTCTCGGCCAGCCCGGCCTGCATTGCTGCCCCTCAGACTCTCACAAGGACCCTCAGGTCTTCCTCCAGCCTGGAAGTCAGGAGGTGAAGTTCATGCTGGGCCCCACGCCGGCACAGCGCCACTTGATGGAGAGAGACAGGGACCGTCATGGCCCTCACCCGCTCCGGGCACCGGACGGCAGTTCCGAGACCGAGGGCGAGGAGGTGCCGCCCTTGCGGCTGTGTAACACTCATCCCTACCACCATTACCACCACGGCATGCACAGGCACCCCAGCATGGAGCCCTGCCCGGGGAACCAGCTGACTTACGAGAACATTAACGGACTAAGGGGGGGACGGCGGCAGAGGCTGAGCCCCAGCAGCGTTTCCCAGTCGCAGTCGGTGGGCTCCAGCAGCAGTAGCAGCACCACCGGCGAAGCCCACCCACAACATGTGCACCCGCACTCCCTGCCACTTGCGCATACACACGCCGCACCATTGCCCCCCCAGGCGTATGGCTGCGAGAGGGGAATGGGCATGGGGAGCCATCGCCGGTCTGCGCTGCTCAACTACGAGAACCTTCCATCATTGCCGCCGGTTTGGGAGTACCGCGCGCTTCAGAGGGACGAAGAGGAGGAGCAGGATGAAGACGAGGAAGACGACGAGTACGAAGAGGAGGAAGAGGAGGACTTTGATGAATATGAATATTCAGAGGGGCCCGGTACGCCAAACGGATACCATCAGGAGGACGCCAGCGGGCCGGTTCACCGTGATGCTCTACAGAACTACGTCAACACAGAACAGGTGAGGAAATGCCTATGAAGATAATGAAGCATCTAATTCTGTTTGAATAGCAGCTGCTTTCTGACTCTCTCTCACACTCACTGTCTTAGACATGCATGTGCAGAGGAAAGAACTTGCAGTATTTTTATACTGGGGGAAAATGGTCATTTCATAAGCCTTGGACAAACATTGAAATCAGGTTCACATGTGGTCTCCACATTCAGGACACTTTTCCAGCATTACTGGAAATTTACAAACTGTTGTGAATGTTTGCACACTGAAAGTGTTACGTGATAACATTGCAACCAGAGAAGCAACAGTTAATTAATTGGTCTTTTTTCTATTAATTGATTAGTTATTTAAAAAACAGATATTTATACAAATATCTTTAAAAATTACACAATTAAATTTAAATCTAAAGATGCGTATTGACGGACTAGGCCCTGTGTTCGGAGCATCACCGGTTCAAGTCCTGGACCGGTAAAGGTACCGCTGAGCTACTCATAACCAAGGTACCATCCCCAAGTTCTGCCTAATACTGCCCCCCACTGGACGCTGCCAAAGCTGCCCACTGCTCCTTTCTCGGATTGGTCAAATGCAGAGGTCACATTTTGTTGTTCTGCACTGTGTTCTGTGTTATGGTTTGTTCACAGTCACCAATAATCACTCACTTAAAATGACTTAAATAGTTGTATAAATTAGACATAAAAATAAACATAAATGTCATTATGAACCCATTTTCATGAACCTTTCAGAGATGTGGACACCTTAACAATTTGATATGTGGTGGATAGGCGACAACAGCACCTGCTGCCTCCAACTCCAATTTTTAAATATTTTAAACGCACTTGTTTACATAATGATGTAAGCAAATTCATGCATTTGACTGATTCATGCACATTACAAATAATGTGCATGAATCAGTCAAATGCATGAATTTGACACAAAAAACACATTGAACAAAAAAGTGGGCAAAGTCAGTTAAACTCACACAGCAGTAATGCACAACTTTTTAACCATATGTTCTCTCCACATACAGTTACAACCTCCAACACGTCTCCGTCATGCATGCCCGCCCCATCCTCACCCTGCTGAGAGGGGCGGCCGCGTTTTCAGCTTCGATTTCCGCCGGCAGCGGGCAGGCCGTGGCATTGGCAGCGTCCCGTGCGAGCAGTATGGTCGTCATCCTCCTCCACCCCCCTCTCGCCAGCTCAACTACATCCAGGTGGATCTTGAGGCAGGGGCCTCCAGCTGCCCGGGACACGTAGGGGGCGGGGCTCAGATGCCACAGAGACCGCCTCCCATCAAGCGGGGCATGTCCGCCGCCTCTGCTGCCGCAAACCCCCCCTCCCGCCGCGGAGAGTGTTACGCGGTGATTGACCTGCAGAAGACCGCAGCCATGTCCAACCTTCAGAAAGCTCTGCCTCGTGACGACGGCACCTCGCGAAAAACTCGCCACAACAGCACCGACCTGCCTCTGTGAGAGGAAAGCAAATGGAATAAAGAAGGGAGATGAATCAAATATGTTGAAAGCATAAAGAAGGTCTAATGATGGAGCTCGAGCGGTATTATTATTAATATTATTATTTTCTGACCATTATGTTGGAGTTTCTGTCCTCTAACTCACATTTTCAACACATCTACCCTCATACCAGCTACACATTCACTTCTACCCCGTACACAAGTGTATACGGGGTTGAAGTGAACGGAATCCTGACTGATGGTACTGGTGCCTGGTTAGCCTTTTAACCAGATTTTGTTCCAAAATTGACCTTGGTGAGCTTTGGGTACCTTTGACGTAGTCATACAGGATACTCATACAGCACCATGTTTTTAAGTTTGTTGCCCAGGTTGGAGTTCAGTGTAATTGTGCAAAAATAACCTCATGAGAGGTTAAATAGATACTAGGGAACCACAATATGAATACTTATAAGTCAAAACACTGAAAGGAGAAATTAAAATAGTGAAAGAAGTTTATACTTTTGAAATACTAAAAAGTAGTTCTTGGTCATTTCCAATCACTAGATTTAAACACACAAATCAGCCAAACAAATATTGGATTCTGTCTGTAGAGAAAATATGTAGGAATGTTAATTTAGGAATGTAAACTAAAAGAAATACTATGAAGGGAGCAGATTTTGATAAAATCAGTTTTAGGGTTCTTGTATAATTGTAAATAAGAACTTGAGCATAATAATAGTAAGTTTTCTTATTTTTAACAAGACTTTAGTTCCCCCTTTAGTTCTCATGCACATTGTCAGAAGTTGAGAAAGATCAGAGGTCATTGATCAGGTCTTGAATGATGATTTGATTTGTGTAGAACATCCAATCCTCAGGAAATCGGTTCACAAAGTCTATTTACCACAATTAATCAATCCCTCAAAATCGAGGCATAGAACTGTAAAGTTAAAGGTTTACAAGACACTGGATGTTAAGAATGAGGGGTGATTACAAACAGCTACAAAGCTGGCTATTGTTCAAGCTGTATTTTTCAGCTGGAGACCATTCAGACGAGCTTTGGAAGGAGGGCAGTCCTTCTAAAAGCTCATTTACACATTGTAATTCAGCTCATGATTATCTTTATAGCGCGTTTTGACTTAAATCCTATGAATTTGATGTTGAAAGTGTATACTTTCATTGTAGTTAGGAAAGACCATTTACAACGTTGAATTTGAGTGTGCATCAAGCAAGACAGAATTGAAAACAGACTGTAATATTACAATCTGGCTGCTGTCCCCACATTCCCAAAGTAATCACTTTTATGTGAGTGATTTACCTTCAATATTAATGTGGTGCAAACTGTTTTTTTAAACTGTGTAAAGTCCATAGACATACATATGCAGAGGGAAGGACATTGATTATTTTTTTATACTGGGGGGAAAAATGTCATTCCATGAGCCTTGAATGGGCAAATCATATTTATTTGTGCAATTTAATATTATTTATGTATTTATTATTTTGTTTATTTTTGCTATTTAGCTCTTTTTAATAGGAGTAGGTAATATTTGCTAAGTAGATTGTCTGAAATAAGATATCATAGGCGATGAAGGAGACCACAGAATCCAGCTTGCCGTTGTTATCCTCTTTTTACGACAGCAGTTCCTTGCTGAATAACTATATAATAGTGAAATATTGTGCCAAACAGCTGAATATATGAGTGAATCATGTGCCATCGTTGAATGTGGAATTTGAGGGCTAAATATCAACAACTGAAAATAAAATGCAGCTGTACTCTACAAAGTTAAATTATAAGCTAATTTCCAGGGCTACCTTGATGATTTAGACATGTTTACCTGTTAGTAATGAAACCCAATTTCCTAATGCTAATGAGTGATAGTTCAGAATCTTTGCGTTTTGACATTGGTCACAGAATTGCAGTCCACATTTCTCTGCTACATCTGTAGTAACACTAATCTGTGTGTTGCCTTGCAAAACTATTTGCACTGTATAGTGAAACAGACATGGGAAATGGCTAGAATTCTGTGATTTGTTTGGACCGGGGGAAAAGCCTTGGTTTTACTGTCAGGGTTTCTGCAAAGATTAATCGTAGTCCTGAAGAAAAGTTTTTTTGCAGAGGATTTATTAAATGTGATTTAAATCCTGGATTATCTTAATCTATGTTACGAAAACACCCGTGACTTTCTTAAAACAAGTAACTTAGTTTATTAATAAAGGCCTACTTATAACTTTCTGCCAACTTTTCAAAATTTCATCAATGAAAAGAGACCGTCCACTCATACTTGTGTAGAAGATCAGTCAGTACCTCTATACCTCAAAAATTAACATTGTCATTTTAACATTATTATTTTGGTTTAGTGCTAAGTATGAACTTGTCACTCTTATGGAAGCGCTAAGTTGGCGGGATATGAATGAAATTTTGTAATTCTGGGTGGAAAGTGTTGTTCATCTGGGCAGGGATGTTAATTGGCTTTTCATATTGATACTGGCAGCCATACAGGACTGGGTAAGGCAAGGCCATCTGGAGATATTTAACCAAATGCACATTAGAAATGTTTTGTACTTAATCACAATGAGTCTGTAAAAAAAAAAAAAAAGACAGTATAAAAGTACTGTATAAAAAGCTCTGTAGGACAACAATATGGAAGATTTGATTCTCTAACCTCTAGAATTTTGTTAAACATTACAACTATTTTTACTATTCATCACAAAAATGTGTGTGTATATATATATATGTATACACACACACACACACACACACACATGTGTATATATATATATACACACACATATAAAATTTATATCAAAGACACCTCTGTTATGGATTAGTCATGGAAAAGGAGAACTGTGCAAGCTTTCCTTTTGTAGTAAAAGCAAAAAAAAATTTCATTTGTCTTTCTTCACGTCTTGCATGTCCTGTAATGTGACCATCGTGCATGCAACTGTTTCCATAATAATGCTGAAATGATACATATAATTTATTGGCAGGTAGGAGGCTGTTTACCAGAGCCTTGCATCTCACTGCGGTATAGCTGTTTGAAGGTTAAGCCAAACAAAATTACCATGTTGCTACACTCACACAAGAACATTACAGTGGTTGTAATGGACTCTAAGAATGCGATGATAAACTATTAGGACACTTTTCAACACTTTTGAGAGAATTGATCTAGTTTTAACATCTATATTTTTGGTATTATGGTGTGAAAAACATTTTGCACTAAATGCTATTGGAGTTCTATTCAAGTTTGTCTAAGTAGTAAAAAGATGGTGGATCAGGTGAGGAACTACAGACTTCATCATGTTCTTAGAGGGTCTTGTTCAGCACTGGGTTTAAGGTCTTCTCAGGCCTTTGTCTTGACTCACACATGCTGTGGCTTAGGTAAAATGGGACTTTGCTTTTAACTGTGAGTTATGTGGGATTATAGATAACCTGGTTGTGCCATGGGTGTTATTTTTTGCCAAATAACATTTGAAAAGAAGTGTATTGCTATTAAATCAGGGGGGAAATCAAGATACAGTAGCACATATTCAGAATCCTGTGTTTACGCTGGACTGTGTGAGGCCTCTCTTTGAATTATGAATATTTTTTCTTTCAGGGTTTTTTATGGCTACTGTGTATTTTATTCCATTATCAGGGTAAATCAGAAGTAGCCCTTCGCTATGAATTTCATATGTCATGGGTTATTTTTAAAACCCAGACTAGTTGCACTGAAAATATAATTAGGACAGAGATGTCCCTTAATTATTGTAAATCCCACTGTAAAAGTGTGAGTTTTCAACATATACAAAGAGGTGTTCAGTGTTCACTTAGCATTTAGGAGTATTTACCAGTATCTATTTTGTGACTTATTGGCAGTCTTTGTTTAGAATTTCCTTGTTGACTTGTTTGTTTTCATCAAAACAACTATGTACCTCTCCTTTGATGCAATGTCACACATGAGATTTGCATTCATCAAGTGATATTACTATCTTCATTCGAACCTGAGGTGAATTCGCAGCTGAAGAGAGTCACGAAAGGAAACCTAGCTGAACGCTGAGTGACTTATTGGGCAGTTGGGCTTCATACATTGTCTTAATAAGGTGTAGGCAGAGCTCAATGACTGTGATGTACTGTACATTAATGTGAATGTGTGCCAAATGTGTCCGAGTAAGAGAGCATGAGGGCAGCTCATGCATGGACTCTTTGTTAGAGCCGGCTTGTTCCTGAGTTTATGAACTGTCTTACTCTCTCGTAATATGAATGTAACACAGATGGATTCCTGCCGTCGCCCAGATCAGGCGATTTATAATTCATAAGCCATCTCAAGGATGAAAAAAGGTGTACTGTTTTGTCTTGAGATTTCAGAGATTTTTTCCAGTTGGGTTCTTTGTATACAGTATTTACATTTTCTTGTATGTATTTCTGTGTGTGTACATAACACATATATATATATTTATATGTATATATATATATATATATATATATATATATATATATATATATATATATATATATATATATATATATATAATATATATGAGTACGCTGTGGGTCAGCTTCTCCTGTGTTCGCTTTATGCGACACACTACGTTTGCCACAGCTCTTGAAATGTAGAAAGATCAGTCAGCGCATTTCATTTCAGCATATGGACAATACATTATCATCTCTGTACTAAGGGATGAGGAATTCAGTAGTCTATTGTAGTTGCAGTCCTAACCCTTCCCTCTTCCTTACAATGCAGAGCAGGCATGCCCCATACTGAATGTTATTTTCAGTCATATAAACCCTTGAAGGGAAAGGCTTGTACAATAAAAATGAATGTGATTAAATGTAATGTCAATATTAAAACTGGAACTGTAAAGATGCATTTGTAACAATGAGTAATTTTCAGAGAGTTCCAAAGGAAAATTATCACCGTGTCCTCCTCAATTTATGAATCACGAGTCATCCATTTTTAGATTCGTCCATTCATATTTAACATTGTGAGAGGATATAATGAGTTATGATCTTACAACCTTTCATTTAAGAGCTTGAGTGATTTAATAGAGTACCCAACTGAATTCCTTAAATTATACGTAATTAACAGGTATGTCTCATTTTTGACATTTTACCCTGAGATTTCCATGATTGGCCAGCTCTTGTTTCTGATCACTGGAGCATCATTCCTGGTTGTCATCTTAATGAGTGATGACACTAAAGACATATTTTCATGTCGTCATGTCTGCTATTAACCATTTTCACAAGCTGTATGAGTGAAAAATGCATTCTGAAAAAATAAGATTTTTTGCATCAAACTGTATTTTAATCTTGATGAGTCAGACTGCAGTCATAGGAAACCTCTTTTTGTTCAGAAATCAGCATTTGTAAACTGGCCTATTTTAATGGTGTATCCTAACTAAATTACTATTTATGGATATACTACCATAATATATATAATTACTATATGTGCAGTTCTAAGGATTGCTTAGAAATACAGCATTTTAATGTCATTTAGCATGTTACAGTATGTTGTAAGACTCAGATCAGCTTTTAAAACTGTCCCAAAAAAACTGTGATGGGTTTTCATTTAAACATACACTGATAAGCCACAATTTTAAAAGCAGTGTTAGGCCAAATGTATAACATATGGGTTTGAATATATTGGATATGGGTTTGGCAGGAAGTAAACAGCTCTTCAAATGAATGTGCTGGAAAATGTATAAGGATCTGTTTAAATAATGTGGAATCTCCAAAATGACAGGGTGAACCAGTGACAGGATTATGGACTCTCAAGACTCACTGATAGATGTGGGGAGCAATGGCCAGAAAATCTGGTCCAGTGTCCCAGTCATGAGTCCTGGTATTTATATGGATGTTACACATACACACAAACTACCTAATATTGTTGCAGACACCTGTACGCCCTTTCATAGCAGCAGCATCTTATGATACTCAGTATTGATGTTACCATGGTCAGTGTTAATGTAAATAGTTGATCATTCTAATTCCTTTCACTAGGTGGCATCAAATCTCAGGACCAAATTACAAACTAAAAATACTTTGGTTAATAAAACTGTATTCGCTGCCAGAGTGTGTTCGTTTTAGCAAGATAAATATTTCAGATCATGAGTTTTCGCTCTAACTTACACAATCTCACAAATAGCATAACTATAGACAAGGCTATATATTTAAACTATTTTTACCACAACACTACTACTACTACTACTACAACATGGCATTAAGAAAATCATAACAGAGCAAAAAGCTAAGCATAATGACCAATCTGATGCAATCACAGACTAAAAGACCATAAATCGCCACAATTAATACAAACCATCAGTTTAATGTTGTAAAAAAGGCTGTACATATTTTATCAAAACAAGAGAAACTGATTAGTATGGTAGAGTCACTCTGAGTATCTTTATATCTTCAACAGGACGGTCTTGACTGTTGGTCTCAACCATGCCAATTCGATTCAAAACACCAATGCCCTGACAAACTCGCCCAAATATACTGTGCTTGCCATCTAGCCACTGTGTGGGAGCCAGAGTCAGAAAGAACTGACTTCCATTTGTGTCTGGACCAGCATTAGCCATGGCAAGAATTCCAGCACCTAGACAAATACAGCACAAAACGTTTAAATGTCAGTTTAAAAATGACAAATGTCAGTTTAAATGCCCTTAACATACCAAGTAGAGGTCGACCGATATGGGTTTTTCTAAAGCCGATGCCGATATTTAGAAGTCAGGGACAGCTGATGGCCGATATATGCTGCCGATATTTTTTTGGCCAATAATTAGACATTTCCCCTCTGTTTGTGTAGTAAAATATCACACTAATAATAACAAAGGATAGATGAAATTTCTCAACTTAACATTTATTTAACACTGACTAAACATAAATATAAACATAAATGACATGAATAAAACTGTAAATGTCTAAACAATAAATAAATATATAACATTTGAACTTCACTAATAATTTGTAAACAAAACAAAGTTTTCAAGTGACAAACTATTCCTGAGAGAAGATAAAATTGTAAACAACAATACAAAAAGGAGAGTGCAAATAATCTTTAGTTTTAATCTCTTAATCCAGTCCCTAAGTCTTCTTCACCCCACCCAGCCTAAATATCAGCGTACTAAACTCGGATATCGGCCGATGCCGATATCGTAAAAAATACTAAATATCAGCCCGATATATCGGCTGACCTCTAATACCAAGTGTTGTTACATAAATATCAAGCATCTCATCTAATAAGTCATAATTACGGAGGTGAAACTAAATTCAAATACGTGTACACTGACAATAAAATCTTACTGAACAAAATCAAATGAAGGTTTATTGTATTGACAATAGTCTCAACTCCTCTTGAATCTTGATTAAGAGACAATAAAAACAGGGGGGTTTGCCTACCTGTGAATTTCAGCTCTGGGTGAAGTTCATCCTCAAACTGTTTTCCATATATAGATGCGCCACCTCGACCTAAGAGAGCAGAAATAAAAGATTTCTCAGAATTCTGAAGAACACACATATTATGCCTACTCTAAGATGGCTCAAATCCAGCTCTAAATACTGCCGGTTTTACTAAAAAAGTTTTTTCCATCAAGTGCCATGTTGCATAATGTAGGCAAAATGAGGTACTCAAGATCTGTGCATCTTGAAAATACAGTGAGATGAGAATTTTGTTCATGTATCAAGATACACAGATTAATAATTCAAGTGCACTTAACTACTGCTCTAGAACTTTATTTACTGACTTGTTCTCTGAAAGGTTGTAGTTGAATACTAACTTGAATCTTAAGCTAAATTGGTAGCTATTGACGTAGTGAAGTCACTCTGAGAAGACTGTAATGAATGTAAAGGTAGGACAATGTTGCAATCGACAGCAAGAATGATGTGACACAAATTAAATCCTCCATCCCTATAGTGATGTGACGCTGATCTGCAGTTGTGGTCCAAGCTCCATGCTAAGTTTGCTTACCAGTTCCTGTAGGATCACCTCCCTGAACCATAAAGTCTTTAATGATGCGATGGAACTTGTTGTTGTTGTAGTATCCTCTCCGGCCCAGTTCAGCGAAGTTCTTACAGGTTCTGGGTGCGTGATTCCAGTAAAGTTCTAGCACGATTGTTCCCATACTGGTGAAAACCACCAAAGGTTAGATGTCACCATATGATAGATACAGTCTATCATTTACGAATCAATGTTACATCGGATGCAGCCACGAGCCATACTTAGAAACCGAAAATGACTAATATTACGCTACTGAGGAAGGGTCAGACGAATCAAGGTTGTAATAAACCAAGCGAGTTAACATATACAAATGTTTTTGGTGCCAACGAATATCCTGAGCCGACTAGCTAAATGCTAGCACTCATTCACTGAGAAATAGAGCTGTTTTAGTTGACTTACCTCGTCTCAAGAGAAACGGTAGGAGGCTGCCATGAATCCGGTGGTATTCCCGACATTTCAAGATTATGGGAAAGCCTTAAATTTGGATTCGAAAAAAGATGCTTTATTAACTGTGATCTAACAAACGTGACGAGGAAGCAAGACACATTCAGCTCGTCTTCTTTGTTTATTATAAGCTGTGATGAGAACAGTAATGTTTATGTTGTGCCATCTAGAGGTCTGGAGGAGAGGTCAATGGTAAATATGGACTTGAATACAAAAGCTCCACCTGAAAGAAGCCCGAGGCAAAACTATCCTGGAAACGAAAGTATCAGTAACACAATCCAGTGTATGTCGGTTTAAATATTTTGTGAGACGTGGCTTTATATAGGGAAGAAAGAGAAACTATAGCTGATGAGTTAACGAGTTTTATGTTTGTGAAATAGCAGTGAACTTTAGATGGTTAAAGTTGTTCTAAATATAGGTTTCTTTATCAATACAACACGCTGATTTAGTGGAAAGACAACGAGGGTTTAAATTTTGTGTGAAAACAGTCTTTAACACACACAAGGCGTCTATAGCATTTTGACATACGTTGCTAATGAATGCCGACTGCTGCTGCTTCTTCTTCTTCTCCGCCTCCTCCTCCTCCTTCTCTTTCATCTCCTTCTTATTTCGTTTCCTCTACTTAATTTTTATGATGAAAGAAATATGGAAGCAGACATACACATTTGGGAGCCTTTTTCAGTGAATATTTTATTGTCTTATCACAAGTGTTGCAAATGTTATAGTAGCATTTATATCAAATGTAACCAAGTGACTGAAATACAAAATAAAAAATGTACTTTTTACTACTTAAATATATTTTCATGACATCAAATTATGATTGTTGATGTTGATGTAATCCCAACATGTGGCAAAGTATTGGTGACAGAAGCAAAGAGGTCAGAAGGATGATCGACTTCCTTGAGATTGGCGGCATTACCAGGCAGTATTAGAGAAAGTAGCAACATCTAAACATGCCTGGTAAGACGCAAATCAGAGGATTTTAAAGAAGCTGAGAAGAGCAAAGGGCTCTGAGAGGTGTCATACCTCACTGTAAAGCTCTACAGGAAGGGAAAAGGAGAGAAAGGGTCAGAATTAGATGCTGAAATTGAAGTAAAGGCAGTAAAACAGTGTCATGGCATGACAGTCTCAAAGAGATTCATGAGGCTTATAAATATGAACAGTAGACATGCTGATAGTAGTGGTGGTGGTGGTTGGGGGTTGGAGTAAAGTAAAGAAAGGCTTGGTTACACTAGACTTTAAGAGCAAGCCTTTGGCAAACATTACCTTGAACATGACATGTTGTTAAATGCCGCTTTGTGTAACACCCAACCCATTAGGGTCAGATATGCATGTGCAGAATTATTTAATATTCAAGATCAAGACTCAACAAAACGAAAATCATTACAGTTTTCAGTTTTTGTAATGTTAAAATACAGTACGAAGAAGTTTTTACTGTGCTTGTTAGCTTAAAATGCACATGCATCCATACTTCAAATTCTTTCTCTCCCTCTCCCTCCTCTGTCTTTTGTTTTTGTTCATTTTTGCATAGTCTTTGTTGGTCCATGGACCCCCAGACAGCCCAAATACACTACACCTCAATCGTACAATGTCCATGAACAGCACGTAATACAGAACTTCTCATTTTAGTACATATAGGCTTGAATTAAGCACCATATTATTAATCTTTTCAGTGGCAGCTATAACTTCCTCTTCCCTCGTCATAGAGTGAAAAGAGGGCCATTTTCTCACACAGATCTCAGGTGTCACCAGCACAATAAGCCACACAGGTAGGGCTGGATGGGCCAATCACAGGTTGACAGAGCACACTATTACTGAGGTGTGTGTGTGTGTGTGTACATATATCTTGGGAAGGGGGACAGTCTGACACCAGCTGGTATGGTGTGGTAGTCATTCTACAAGCATTTTACTATAACAGGGTGGGGTGGAAAAACAAATGGGTGAATGTAAATCCAGGGACAAAGGTGGAGTGAATGGGATGGAGGACCTCTGCCAACAAAGTCTCGTCCCCATTTAATGTATTGAATTCCTCCTCTTGTATTCACATTTCATTTAGGGAGTTTGTTTTTCCATGTAAAATTTTACCAATAAAGTGGGCAAACTGGTTTATTGTTATGATTTACACAAACTTGGTTACATGGTATCCTAATGTCTTGTGACGGTGTCCTGCTTTTTAAGTCTTGCAAGGTATTATTTGGAAGGAGATATTTGCATATCAATTGATGCCTCCACAGATGCAGATCTCAGATTTTCATGTTGATCACAGTGCTCACAGAGTGCATCATTACCAGACAGTGTTAGAACACCAGTGATCAGCCCAGCACTGCCGGGTAAGATGTGTCCTGAGAGTTAACTTCACCTCATAAAGTCCTTTAGATGGAGTTGTTATCATGTGGGTTTCTTATGGTCCAACGTTGTTTGGGTCCCAAGAGACAGCCGTAATTACAGGATTAGACACAATGCTGCATTTTCTGAGTGCTGATATAATGGTGAGAATGTGTGTGTGTGTGTCTCTGTTTGGATGTCTGTATATAATCTATGATTTTAATGATGTCTGTAGATAACCATCTGCATCATTACCAGGCAGTATTAGAGAATGCTACAACATCCAAAACTGCCTCGTAAGATGGAGATGGCCATCCCTATAAAATCTTCTTTGGTTTTCTCTCCAAGTTATGAAGTAAGTTATGAAGTTATGAAATCTGTTAAGGAGGCTGCTGCGGCCAGAAATTATCATTCTGAAATCAGCATAATTGGCCATTGATCATAGAAAACTGGTCTTTATATCAAAGCACAATCAAGTCATTAATCACCATAATGTCTATTTCTTTTTGGGCTGGTTACTTTCTTTTATACTGTGCCATATGATGTCATTATCTTTTTTTAGTTTGGATCAGGCAGTACTGGTACAAATCTGCTCATTTTATATTGAATATTGCTCTTTTAGACACTAATGAAGTAAATATATATAATTGGCCTTAATAGAATATCTTATTTGAAGTTGATGCAAACAAAAGTAGGTAGTAAGGTAAATATGAAAATCAGTAATATTTGTGCCTTTCAGACTATATGCTATATTGTAATATAGTAATTAAAACAATTAAACTCTAGGATTATTAATATAATAATATTAAAAATATCTCAATACTTGTATTCTTGTTTCAATTTGTATTTAACAGTATTTTGAATACTGTTTATTATTTCACATAGTGTTTGCGTGATCACACCCTTCCAGTTCACAGTTATAATTGCACAATTACCCAAGACTAATTATGACTGAACTTGCCTCTGTGGCCACCATTACCTCAGAGAGATCACCAGAGGCTTCTGAGCTCAAGGGAGTTAAACTAGTTGGTTGTGTCTTCATCAAAACAGTACAGCCCTTGCAGCATGCAACATGCAGGTGTAGAACCAGGTTTCTGAAGTGGCAACGAAAGTGCTTAGTCATGCTTATCAAAATTGCACCTTTGTCACCTTCACTTGACTGACTTCTCATCTGTATTTTATACAATTACTGAAATACAAAACAGTACTAACAAAAAAGAAAATGAAACCCAAATCGAATTTCTTACCACAATAATCTCTCTCTCTCTCTCTCTCTCTCTCTCTCTCTCTCTCTGTGTGTGTGTGTGTGTGTCTCTGTCTCTGTGTCACTGCTGCAATTGTATGGTGGCAGGTGCTTGCTTTGTCACTACAATAATTTGAAGATGAAAAACAGTTCCAATTTCATATAAAGCTATTTGAAATAAGAATTTTAGAACATCTGCTTAATACTAAAAATTAAGTAAATTGTTTCTGAGTTCAATAGACTCACTGTATTTGCTGTGTTTAATATCTAAACAAATAAGTTCACAATTTTTTTCTGTTTGTTTTGAACTGACCCAACAGGTTTATCAGGTCACGGAGGTTATAGTTTTTCTGTTAGACATCGGGTATATTTCCATCTTTTGCTATAGTAAAACTTATCTAAATCTAATTCAGTCATTTTATTCATATCTATAATACAGTGAACATATATTTTAATTATATATTGATTTTAGCATTGTATACTAAATAATGTTAAAACTAAAATAACTGTTAAAGTAATGATTTTAAAAACTGATTTAAAAGAAGAAAACAATTGTAATGAAGTTACCCTGTTGATTCTGGTGGTCATTCAGTATGCAGCGGTGAACAAGAGATGCCATTGTGTCGCCTGTGCTGTGCTGTTTCAGCCAAAGAAGTTCACTTCCTGCTCCTTCCATTTGCTGAAGGACCGACTGCGTCTTCCATGTTGGCCGAAAGTTCACAAACCAGTTTCAGTAGAGTTGTTGTTCGGGCATGAAAACAGTAGAACAATAGACGTGGAATCTCAGGCACTACAAGAAACACAATCTCCTTAAGCTCCTGAAGCGAAGAAACTGCCCCTACAAAAAGATCTGGGTTTTCAGGTACACCTTGGAGCCCTGCCCAGGTATCCTTTTCATGCGACAGCCAATCCTGGTGCTCCATGCATACACAGGTGTGTCCTGTGCCCTGTGATTGGTCACATGAACAGAGAAGTACACCAGGGTGAATGAGATAAGCTTTTAAGAAACCACACCCCTTACTTGCTCTCTGAACGTATACCAGAATACAGGTCTGGAATCAGCTCTCTGACCTGTGTATTTTAGGGTGTAAACCACATGACTACCATTGTGCTTTGCAATAATGTCTATTGACAATCAAAAGTCTTATAGCACAAAGAACTATAATAGAAATAAGCTACAAGACATAATGTGCTCCGGCCTGCAGGATTACATGATATTACTACATGATTAAACAACACTAGTGAAGTTTGTTTTCCTTTTCAAATGAAATAAATGTATTACTCTACTAGTCAATACCAATTGTAAAGTCATTTACATGTGTGAAAATATAACATTTATAAATGTACTAAACTGGAGGACATTTAAAATAAATCATAAAAATAAATTAAATAATTAATGAATGAATAATTAGGCCAATCACTCAGTTTCAAGTTTTACATATAATAAAACAAGGAATGTCTTAGGCTTAAAATTATTTTGCACACAAACTTATTATAAGAGATAGTATTGTAGAGATAATGATTTTGCTAAATATTTGCAGTGTTCATGCTTGTTTGAGATTTATGTGTATTTTTGCTTATTTTTCTGAGTTTCCACAGGTAAGGACTGACCCATGGACACAGTTCAGGAGTGTAACCCAGGTGACAGTTCATTGCTTTACCTTGTTCTGTTCCTGTGGCCTGCTAATGAGCTCCCAGATGCCTGTGCGTGGCAGGAGGATGGTGGAACACAGGGATCATCTGGCTATCAAAGTAGTCTCTAGGGGACCCATGCAACACACAAACAACAAAACAAGCTCCTGTACAACCTCCATCGCCACCAAACCCACTCATGCAGAAAGGAAGAGCAAAAGATAGAGAGAGGAAGGGAGAGAGAAAGACAGAGAGAGAGAAAACATAAAGATCTGACCCTAGGGATAACCAAGCCAAAAGCGTTGCGAGAGTTGTCTTGCTCACAAACACATTACAGTCCCTTGGCTTGTTTCATCACTTTATCCTATGGGTAGAAGTATGGAAAAATGTCAGTGAGATCTGTGGTGAAAATAAACACAACAAACAGGTGACTACTGGGAATATTGTCATATAATGCTTTAAGGTTTTATGCTGCATCTGTGCTGTGGCATATCAAAATGACATTTTTTTTTACTACATTGTGTGTGATTTATTATTTATCTGCTCTGCCTATAAAAACACATCACATCCAAATAATCTTCACTATCGAATTATGTATGTTGTGGAGACTGTGGTGTGTGTTCTGAAATTATGGTTCAGCCTGGTGACTCAATATATGACAGGTAATCAGACAAACTTTTGGTTAAAAGGAAAGCAAACAGAACCTGCTGCACTGTATGCTGTAAGACTGGATGCAGGTCTAAGGTGGGGCTGGCCTAGCAGTATGTCACTGTCCGAGATGGTAGTTACTGACCAAGTTGTCATAAACAGACTCTATTCTTCCTTCATCACTACCATCAACAAAACTCTGAGCAAAACCCGAAAACTTCAAGTTGCTCCAGGGTGACTGAACGCGTTATAAGGGTCTGTAAATCGTTATGGATTAGAGCCTCTGTAAATTTAAATATACTTGCCCGAGCGGTGGCGCCACAGTGCATGTTTAGCCGTGTGCTCTGCGCTCCCGAAGAAAAGCGAGAGCTCATACCAGACACGCCCACTGCAGTGATTCAGCTGGGCATCTCACTGTCGTCCTTCACTACTAATCAGCTGCTTTCACATCATCAAGGTAACATTTTATTTCATTACATTTTAAACTTTTGCATGGCCAAAGCATTGCTGTTGTTCTTTATGTTAGCCTACATGAGTGACAGCGTTTTTTCCCCTTAAGGCGGCGTTATAACGTAGTGCATTTTTAATTATGGTAAAATTTCGTACATATTTGTGCATACGAGAGAGTAATATGCGAAATATGGTTAAATAAACCCGTAGTAATAAATCAGTATTTCTACCAAGTCGTTGGTCTTCGTTTGCAAAACAATGCACAGTGGAGAAGTTTGAAACATGATAGCCTTTTGTGAGGTTTGAAGGTTAGATTATTTGCCATGAATGCAGAAATGAACAAAAACAAGACAAGGGGGTAATGGATGAGTCTTAAATAATTTGTTTCTGTTCATTTATTCTGTTGTGTGATTCATTGTTTTGGTATACTGCAGAATACAGATTTGACCCAACCCCCCTCCCAAGCCTTTCCAAAGAGGCTCACTGTAATGACCGATGAGTGACAGCTTTTAATCTTATTAGTGCTCAGTCCAAAGCCCTGCAATCACGCAGAACACATTTAGGTCTTTGTTTGAAAATGTGTCTGTAGATTAAAATGTTTTATTTAATCAAATCTATAATCTTTCCTGCGATATCCTGTGTATCTGTGTTCAAAAATAAAAGGACAATGTTAATTAATTGTCTAGTGTGGTTTTTGTAAAGAACCCTGCCAGTCGACATTGTACATCAAATTGACAATGTTTAATTTTCTGATATATTGTTAAACACTTTTGTAGAAAGATGTCGATCTTGAAGATTCACGCTCGTGAGATTTTTGATTCCAGAGGGAATCCTACTGTGGAAGTGGACCTTTATACAGATAAAGGTGATTTTTTTCATGACCTGTTTCTTTCATCCCTCAACATGATTGCTAGTTTTTTTAAAACGTTAACCATAAGTCTGTTGGTTCGTTTTGATCTTATTTATTCCTAATAATTTGTGTTTTGTCTGTTCAGGGCTGTTTCGAGCTGCTGTTCCTAGTGGTGCATCCACTGGTATTTATGAAGCTTTGGAACTGAGGGACAATGATAAGTCACGATATCTGGGCAAAGGTGTGAAAGACTCTGTGTCACATTAGATTTTTGTGACATAATGTACATTATAGATAAACTACAGATAGTTAACAAGTTTTTGAATGACATTATGCTGCCCATCACACAATAAAAATGTTAGATCTGCTTTGGCCTGCATGCTCTATAGAAGTTTGTATCAACCTAAAAATAGCTGTATGGGTCATTGATAGATTGTTTTGTAAAATTTCTTCTTCAAATGACTTTTTACCTCTCTTGAAAAGGTGATCTTTAATAGATGCCAATTTCCTAACAACAGCAGTGTTTTCTTTTTTTCTATTAGATATGGAATAGGGGTCCATTAGATGTACCTTTTATTTTTTAGGCCCGGGATTATATGACCAGGTACCTCTAATGAGTTAATAGAATATCAGCATGTCGAATGAAAAAACTTTATAGGACTAGAAACACATTGCATGTCTGGGGATGTGAAGTGTGGGTGAAGCATGCAAGCTGTGTACTTGGGTGGGGATGTTTTTCAAACATAGGCAGTGACATGGAATGACTAATAATGATATGCTGGTGTTGGGCTGCTATGAATAAGATGGAATTGATTGGAGTTAATTACCATTCAAAAGATTTTTTCAAAAATGATAAATGGTCTCTTTCAGCATTGTTTGCAAATACTTACTGAAAGTGTTGCATGTAGAATTAATTGGTAATCCTAAGGGTGCATTAGTCTACTACAATTATTTTGTCATAGCTGCAATATTTCTTTTTGATTTTTTTCTGCAATATTTCTTGAATATATCATTTTTGCTGTATTTCAGGGTGCTTGGTTTAATGTGGTTTTCCTGTGCTTTATAGGTGTCTCCAAAGCTGTTGAACATGTGAATCAGATTATTGCACCAGCACTGATTGAGCAGGCAAGGACATATGGAAATGGATATAGTTATATTAATAAAGCTTTATATAAAAATACAGTCATTTTAACACAAAGCTTTTGTTTTGTTTTACATTTTACACAGGGATTCCCTGTAGTTGAACAAGAGATGATTGACCAGTTTATGCTGGAACTGGATGGAACTGACAACAAGTGTAGCTGAAATACATAAACATATAAATGCTATTTATCATCGTAAAATATTACTTTGATTAACCTTTCAAAGAAAAAACAATCATGTTAAAAGCCAAACATATTATCTCAAATGATACTAATGAGCAAGGAATCCAGAGCTTAAATGTAATACTTCTTTTTTCCTCCTGTTTCACTTTTTAGCTAAATTTGGGGCTAATGCCATCCTTGGCGTGTCGCTGGCTGTGTGCAAGGCGGGAGCTGCAGAGAAAGGTGTGCCTCTGTATCGCCATATTGCTGACCTTGCTGGAAACCCAGAGGTCGTCCTGCCAGTCCCGGTGAGGAGCGGTGAATACGTCAGATTTCTTTCACAGAATAAAAAATAATTTGACGGGTACTAATGTGTTTGTGTATTGATAAATTAATGTGTTAATTGATGGGATTGCTGATCAAACTTAAAAAGCTGGCTGACTGTTATTGTGCCTTAATGTTTGTATTGCCTGCTGTGTACTTCAAGGCCTTTAATGTCATCAATGGTGGCTCCCATGCGGGCAACAAGCTGGCCATGCAGGAGTTCATGATCCTTCCAGTCGGAGCCAGCAGCTTTAAGGAGGCCATGCGCATCGGTGCAGAGGTCTACCACAACCTGAAGAATGTCATCAAGGAGAAATATGGCAAGGATGCCACCAATGTGGGTGATGAGGGAGGATTTGCACCAAACATCTTGGAAAATAAGGAAGGTAGCTTCCGAATGATAAACTTTTGTTATTTTAGAATGGATTGTGATTGACAGATAATGCTGATACATACTTACTGCTATTATCTTTAACTACAGCACTGGAGCTTCTGAAGAGTGCCATCAGCAAAGCAGGCTACTCAGAAGAGGTTGTGATTGGCATGGATGTGGCAGCCTCAGAATTTTACCGTGACGGAAAATATGATCTGGATTTCAAGTCACCCGATGACCCAAGCCGTTATATCTCCTCAGATGAACTTGCTGATCTTTATAAGAGCTTTGTGGAGGAGTATCCAGGTACTTAAAATGTCCATACAATTTTAAATGAAATTTTTGGAACATAGGATTAATTAGTGTTAATGGAAATTCGTGAAACTAACATTACATCAATCCATTCACATTTGTTCTTGTAGACCAAGTGTCATTATGTTGTTTTTATTATTATTATTATTATTGTTATTATTATTAATTCCACTTCCATATCCCCAAAAGTGGTGTCCATTGAGGATCCATTCGACCAGGATGACTGGGAGGCCTGGACCAACTTTACTGGCAGTACAGACATCCAGGTAGTCGGGGATGACCTGACTGTCACCAACCCCAAGCGCATTTCCAAAGGAGTGGAGGAAAAGGCCTGCAACTGTCTGTTGCTCAAAGTGAACCAGATCGGCAGTGTGACTGAATCTCTTCAGGCGTGAGTTCCCAATATCTGCATAGTATATGATTGTCCATAATCTCAAAGCCTTTTCTGTTTCAATAAATGAAAACTGTAATAAGTAATTATTTCAGAAAACTCACTTTTTAGACAATGCGCAGCCAATTGAGAGTGTAGCTTTATGTTAGTGTTCCTGAATCTTAGGCTTGGAGTATCCCTGCACTGAATATTCTCTGTGACTCTTCAGGGCCAAGCTTAGAAAACCTTTTCTTGTAAAGCAATAAATGCCACAACAGTACTTTGTAACCTTTTGGCAATATTAATACTACACTGATATTTTATCAGAATTTGTTCTGTTTGATCGATACAGGTTGGATTTCCTCCAATTAGTGTACAGGACAATCTCTAATACAGTATATAGGGTATTACTATTTTTCAGGCATAACTGAGGCATCACTACTAAAGCAATTAAAGTATTCACATGATACTTTCTCTGCTTGTCCTTATAGCTGTAAGATGGCCCAATCTAATGGCTGGGGTGTGATGGTCAGCCACCGCTCAGGAGAGACGGAGGACACCTTTATTGCAGACCTGGTGGTGGGCTTGTGCACTGGACAGGTACAAAATATTATGAGTTACATACACAAAATTAAGTACAGTAGTTAGTTTGTAACTGTAAAACATTGAATCATTCCTGTATTACTTGGAAGCATCACAGCAGACAGTTTGGAATCACTATCACAATTAATTATGCATGCATTTACATGCCTCCCCAATCTCCATTTTCAGATCAAAACAGGAGCACCTTGTCGTTCTGAGCGCCTGGCCAAATACAACCAGATTCTCAGGTGCCTAACCTCATGTGTCACTATTACCAATGTGGACAAGATGCATATTGATGCAGCCTGTTGAGTTAATTTAATTGTTATGGGGACACAATCAATCACATCACACTTGCACTAGTGGGGAGTGGAGGCTTCAATCATTTTTGTGCAAATAAAAAAATGTAATCACTTAAATATTTATTTAAGACGCTTGATGAATCTTGATCTTAACCAACGAAAATTAAGGTGATCAAACCTAGTCAAAGTTTTATTAAAGGATTTTAATGGATTATTGATCACAAGTATGTAGTAATAATGTAATGAGATGATTATCATATGACAGTCTCATTTTACATAAATGGTGGGTTTTGGGTGTGTGTTTTTATTTGTAAAAGGCAGTTATGAGTACTTGCTGAAAAATGATGCAGGTCAGTGTCGTACCTCTTTTCCCTTAACAGTTGCGCTGATTGATTATTGACTCATTTCTACTTTCTATTAACAGAATTGAAGAGGAGCTTGGTGATAATGCACATTTTGCTGGGAGAAGTTTCAGGAACCCACTGTGACCTGAGAATGAGTCATTAAGTACACTTCATGTAGTAGAAAAGTAAACAATGACTTATATGCGGCTAATGCAGTAAATTGGGATGTATAAATCTATGCTGTGTTTGATGTTTCACAGTGTGATCAGCAAAGCTTCGGAGTAAGATATTTTAGCAGTATTAATGATTGTGGTCAAAAAGTTGGTATTGTAAATTACTTATCTACTAATAGTTCTATATGTATATAGCTTATATGTATGCATTACAGAGTCATGTGGCACTGGATAGGGTAAATAAAATTTACCTCAGAAAGAGATTTTGATCTTTTACATTTTGTTCTTTAATTGAAAGAAGTTTTTATTCAGAAATTGTAGATGTTAAAGAATCACTTAATATTACAGTCAAAATTACTGTATTTAAATTATTCAATGTAAGAGGTTTATTTTGAACTAGATTTTACCTGAAATAACAGGTAAAATCTTACTATTTTCTAATATCTTGTTAATACATTTTCGTGTGAAGCTTCCCGGGAAAGAAGAGATTGGAATCAACATGCAGGTTTGATTAACAAACTTGAGAATCTTTAGAATTATACGCTACCAGTTAAAATTAAAGTCTGATGACTAAAACACACTAGTGACTGAAGAAAGATTATTTAATGTATTATCTAAATTGAGCGGAATGGATACACAGGATTACAGCATGGGGGAGGGGAATAAACCTTTACATATTCGGTCACACCACGACTGAAAGTCCACCATTTAAATAAGTGAGCTAAATAACTGAACTAGCATTAATCCGATAACATTGCCAAACTGATATGAGTGGAAATGAACCGATTGTTTGTTTGCTATTTTAGCTTTTTAATTTGACAGTTTACATACTACGCCTTGGTCGACAGTTGCGTCGGATTATCTACATTCCAGGCGGTCTTGAATGCGTTAAATATGGCTTCCGGCTCCCTGTGTAGCGTCTTACACGAGATGCTTATCACCTGAAAACCTAGTGTTTATCCACGCACTACATAGGGAGTCACTAGCCGACTGAGATGTGCACGGTTCCTCGTTCATTTCTCGGCGGATAGACCGGACGCGGAGATGATTCCATTACCGACGGTGGCGACGGCACATGCTCAGTTATGCTTATGGAAGAGGGATCTCAGCAGGCTGTGCGTGAAGACTGAGGTCATCGCCTGAGCTCGGAAAAAATACTCGGCTCAGCCTCCATTTTGAGTAGTATGAAATAGGGGAAATAGCACAGTTTTGAGCCGCCGCAGAACCAAACAAACTGTAAACACAACCGAAAGAGCCTCCGCCATGGACGACTTATTCAGTCCGCGAAGGTTTGTTGGGTTTATTTCCCTTAACGACGACTCCGTTTTATCGACACTCGCGTTTTTGCAGACGCCGCAAGTACTTTTGGGTTTCTAGCGCAAACATACATGCATACGAACTTGACAGCTTGCTTCGCACATAGACGCCAAAGCGATGGCTTAAGCTGTAGCTCTCTGACAGGAAGGAAAAGGGAACAAATGCAGATTTTCAGCCATGGCGGATGGCCAATCGCTGCTGCATATTCAGAGTAATACCAGGTTTAGAACTTACTTTTATTCGACTAGTTACTGAATAGACATCATTCATGTAAAAAGAAAATTATTTTAACTGAATATTTTCCGTGATTTTAGTGAAAACCGACTAAATAGCGCTGTGATTATGTGCATTTTATTCAGATTTCCGTTAAAATGCTCTGCTTTATTGTGTAAGTGTAAGTCTGTTTCCTAATGTGAGAAATTATGGATTTGCAAATAGCGACATGTTTAAGCCCCTGTTTATATAACCTTTGGAGGGAACGGTGCCGACGGGCGTAGATTGGCTACTTGAGATAACAGGGTGGGATTTGTGCTGATCGTCCAGGCTGCTGATAGGCAAACAGCATGCAGTGATTAACACCAGAAATGAGGCCATTTAAAAGGGTGGAAACATCAATGAAGCGTCCGTCATGGCGCAGCTCAAACTTTTCTGAGTGTATCTGAATCCAGTAAAGACTGAGAAAAGTGTGTGGATGCGTGTGTTTTGGCTCATATATTTATCATTTTACAGTGTGTCTTATTCTACACCATCTCCTGATACGAAGGTCCTATAATATTACATTAATACCAGTTAATCACGTACAGGTTTTGCATGTTTAGTTCATGTATCTAATTATGGGTATCATCTTGTTATAGTAGAGTGCACCTATTCAGCGCTGTTTTGCTTATTAGCGTTTCCAAAATAATAAAGGTCTAGGATAGTGAAAAATTAAAATATTGGATTTCATTCTAATTTTTAAGCAAACAAATAAGTATTTATTTATTTATTTATTTATTTTAAAGAGCTTTTCCACCCTTTCTTTTATTTGGTAAACATTGCTTTGAAATGTTGCCAGTCTATTTATTATTGGATTTAGATATACTGCTATTTCTGAGGAGTTTTTTGTCAGAACAATAGAATGTATTTCTTAACAAAATTATGGGTTTTGTGTTTTAGGCAGCTGAACAGCACACAAGGAGAGATTCGAGTTGGACCGAGTCATCAGGTGGGTAAATATTGCTCTACTGGATTCAGCAGACTTGTGCTTTAATGGAGTAATTATTAAAGCACAAATTATGTTATTAACTTGTTCATATGTGCATATGAGAATGGCAAACATAACAAATGTGCATGCATGTTGGTCAGTGCACACACAATTCTTTGAGACTGTATGAGTGCATATATGTGCATCGTGTGTGTTTGCAGGCAAAACTCCCTGAACTACAGCCACTTCCTGCTCCTGGTGCAGACTTGGTCACAGAAAAAGAGGAACTGGTTTGGACACCAGGGGTAAATGACTGTGACCTCCTCATGTACTTGAGGGCTGCCAGGTCAGTCATAACTCCTCCCAGTGTCACTAAGGACCGTAGCAATGAAAGAAAAGCTCGTAATTTTTAGCAGAAGATGTGTGATTGATGCAAAAAAATTCCCCATTCACTACTAGATGCATTAACATATTTGATTTCCTGTTTAAATCCGAACAAATACGAGTGGGTTTGTAGACGAGGGGGAGGCTTATTATGTCTGGGGATTTTTAAAGCAGCTTTTCCATGCCTGTTTTGTTTACTTATTATCCCTGTAATTAGGAGTATGGCAGCATTTGCGGGGATGTGTGATGGAGGCTCAACAGAAGACGGATGTCTTGCAGCCTCCCGTGATGATACAACATTAAATGCTTTAAATACAGTTAGTGACTTTACATTTTTAAAATGCAAAACACTAAGCTTTTGTAACAGTGTTGTTCATTTTGAATCTGGTGTGGTATGGTATGTTTATGCTACGATTTTGTTATAAAAATTGCAGACTCTTCTACATGCAAAATATTTTATATTTGTCCTGTTATTTTTTTCCCATAATATAATGCATTACACAGTAGTTAAGGCTCTGTTATAATCAAATAAAATACTATATAGATAAATAAAATAAAATATAGATATTCAGCTGAAATAAAGCATAATTTAGGTAATTGTAATTAGATATTTAAACAAAGGCTGACCTTTAATTGTTCTGTTTATGTAGAGATTTGAATGACAATGCTTATGTTAAAAAAAGTTAAATCGTTGCAGCTTAGTTCTATAAATGTTTATTTTCCATCTCACACAGCTGCATGAAAGCCAATATGATGCAGCGAAAGCTCTTCAGTGTCTGGTGAAGAAACCTGTCCCAAAACTCGTAGAGAAATGCTGGTCAGAGGATGAAGTGGTGAGCAATTAAATTTAAACATTTTCTTTCTCTCCATGAAATATTTTATAAATATGTTTCTATATTGAGTTCGTCAGTGTTATGCATAGTAATAGTTGTCACATAGTGTAGAGTAAATGTTACAATACAAAATGTTGAGTCATAGTATAATTGATAGTAGTAATTATTGTATGATATTTATAGTGTGTACCTGTTTCACACTGCTCCTCCGTTGTCATTTGTAGAAGCGGTTCATCAAAGGCCTCAGACAGTATGGCAAAAACTTTTTCAGGATAAAGAAAGATCTGCTCCCCAGCAAGAAAACGGTATTTAGAACTTCATTGAGTTACTTGCCCATAAAATACTTAAAGTTGAATTTAACATTTGCAAAACACTGATTTGTTTAGGGTGAGTTGATTACATTCTACTACTACTGGAAGAAAACTCCTGAAGCTGTTGGATCACGACCTCATCGTCAGCATCGCAGACAGCCTGCCTCTCGCAAAGTCAAAACTCGCAATGCTGTGGCTGCAGCCAACACTACCTCTCGCACCTCCTCAAGTGAGTTTGGCATCTCAGTTCACCTTTCACTCTATCATTTGTCCTCTCTTTTGAGGGTATCAGCACAGTAAGTGAACTCTTTTTCATTCCTACTGTTTTTTTTTTTACTTTGTAGTGGAACTCAGTTCAGCCAGTGAAGATGATCTAGACAGTGAGGACAGTGAGCAGGGAGGGAAAGGTCAATCCTGCAGTCACTGTCTAACAACCAGTAAGTACATCTCACGCTTTCTTTATATACTCACTATCACCTGCTGTTTATAACTTGCTTGCTTTTATGTCCATCACTCAGCACACTGCACTTTGCATACATTACATACATGCAGTCATGTAATAAATGTTGATTCTATTTGTGCACATTTGAACGTTTTTTATGTAGTAAAAGTAGGCAAAAGATGTAAAATCTGGTCTGTCTGATGTCTGATTTTCTCACTATATTTTTAACCCTGACATAGGATGCAATTGCATTTATGTTTTTCGTTTAAAGTGCTAAACACTAACACTTTCACACTTTTCATAGCACCTGTTTAATTGCCTCTGATATCGTCCCCAGCTTCCAAGGACTGGCATCACGGAGGCCGTGACAACGTCCTGCTGTGCTCCAGCTGCCACTCCCACTTCACCAAACACAGACGCCTACCGCCTATGCCTAAGCCAGCTGACCCACCCTACTTGTTCAAACCTGTCCGAGAAGAGGAAGAAGGACTAGGCGGTCGCCATGGGATGAAGACACGTCGGAGCAGAGCACCAGTGAGAATAGACTTGAGAATATGATTCGAATAGTTAAAAATGAAACATTCTGAAAACTCCTTGTATTTTTTGTCAAAACATTTGCATTCTTTTAGATGTCATCTCTACGGAGTGGGCGGAACAGGCTGACAGGAAGCCCTGATAGGACCTTGTCTCTCTCCATTGATGACATCCGGACCAGTGGCCACACCCCCAGATCTAGCTCTTCTGCTATGGCCACCAGGGCATCTAGTTCTGACTCCAAAGCTGGAGTAACTGGGAAGGCCAACAAGGTAAAGATTTTTAGTTTAATTATTAAGTGGCTTGTTGAGTTTTTATTTCATTTTAATTTTAATTAGTGTCAGTGTTACATTTGTTTAGAAGTTGGAAAGAAGAAACTACATTTTTGACCCAAAGTTAAAAAATGTATGAAAAAGCACCCACCACATTCATCTTCTTCATTCTTAGACATCTTGTTGCACTTTTCCACCAGCTCGCGTGGTACTGTGTGGTACCATGCAAATCAGCACTGGTGTTTGCATTACACATTGTGTATTGACATAATCTCATGCGTCACAGAACAGAACAGACACTGTTTCAGAAAAGACTGTTAACAGGCAGAACAAAGACAAAAAACTTGAGTGGATAGTCATCTAGATGGCATTGTTTAAATCTTAGCTGTGTCATTTACAAGAGTTGAGTGTTCGCTCCCTTAGTAGTTTACCATTTTTCTAGCGCCATCCTTTGGTTCCAGGACAGAATGTGTAGTACCCTGGCAGAAAATGACCAAAACTGCATAGGCTATTTATATTGGTACAGAATGGTTGGCATTGGAAAATCAAAGTACCCGACAGCTGACATTACTCTGGAGCAAAGTGTTTGTTAACATACCAGCACGAGTTAAGTGCTAGCATCTGCCAGAACTAACTGACCTAAAGAAACAAATGTACAATGGTGCTTGGATCTGTTTTTAATATATTAATAATCTATCACTGAATTGGGAATCTTTTTGTTGTGCGTTCAGAAGGTGAAAGCAGAACCAGCCATAGTCAAGGGGGTAAAGAGACAGAGAGAGACTGGTGCCCCAGATACAGATGAACCAGAAAGAAAAACAATAAAAAGGCCAAAGAATCAGGTAAGAGGACCAGAGTGAGCAGACTTATTGATGTCAGCAGACAGCAAATCATTGCTCACTGGATCGATGTAATATCATATTGCGACAATTTTTACACCCTTAGTTGCCTAGATAATGGAGCTTTATTCAGGGCTTTTTAATGTTGTCTGATGAGATATACACACATTAAGCCTACATAGTTAGAATTTGAAAGATATCATCTGCATCTGTAATTCAGGAGGGTCCGGACTCACAGTCAGAAGGAGAGGGCGAAGGTGAAAGTTCCGACAGCCGCAGCGCCAATGACGATGGCAGCAGTGACACTAAAGACATTGACCAGGACAACCGCAGCTCTTCTCCCAGTCTTGCCAGCCCCCTGCCAGCTAACGAGAGTGACTCAGACACCCCGGTCCCTCCACCCCCAACTGGGCCACAGACCGAAGTGCAGCAGGCTGCTGTGGCCCCACCTACTCCTGCCACCTCCCAAACACCACCCCCCGTGCTTTCCCAGCCCTCTCCATCAAGTGCACCTTCACCTGGGGTCACTACAATCACCACAACCACCACCCCCATCCCCACGAGAGTCGTCATATCAGCAGACGATCCAACAGCGACTGCTCAGAGGCGGACACAGAGAGGCCCCGAGGTTCCTCCCACCTCCCAGTCTCACTCTGGACCCTCGTCATTCCCATTAACTGGCCCTGGCCCAGGGCAGGGCCAGTCCTTCCCATTGCCATCTCAGCATCTTCATCATCCAAGCCAGTTCCAAAACCATCCACCTGGGCCTCATCATACTCCCAGCTTACCTCCTAAGCCTCTGCACCTTCAGCGTGAGAGCCACCTTCCCCCTGTGCCGCCGTCGTCTGCACCTCAAATCAAACCCCCGCCGACCACACCCATCCCCGCTTCCCACAAGCAACCCTCTCACCACCCAGCTCCTACCCCCTTCCTGCAAATCCACCCCAATCTGCCCCCACCTCCAGCCCTGAAACCTCTGCCACCTCTCCCTGCTCAACACCTGCCCTGTTCTCAGCCTCCGCCGCTCCACATCATGCCTCAGTCCCATGCTCCTCAACCTCCGGTGCTGTCCCAGAGTCATCAGGTCAAAAGTCATCTGGCTGGTCTGCCTCAGAATCCAGGCTGCCCCCATCCTCCAATCTCCCAGAATCGTCCAATGGCCGAGTTCTCTCTGTCCTCGTCGTCCTCGGCTGCCGCAACTGCCCCGCAGCCATCTACTTCGGCAACAAGCGCTCCCACTGGAGCCGCACATATACGTATCAAAGAGGAACCTGTGGATGAAGAGGAAGACTGCGAGAGCCCGCCCCCTCCACGCAGGAGTCCCTCCCCAGAGCCAACTGTGGTCAACATACCCAGCCATGCCAGCCAGTCTGCAAGGTACTGTTTAAAAATGTCACGTTCCCTTTTTTGCTTTGCTGAAAAAGTGGCTCGTGCAATTAAATCCTAATTGTCTACAATAACAGGTTCATCAAGCACCTGAACAGAGGCTACAACTCCTGCTCTCGCACAGACCTCTACTTCACCCCTCTCGCTTCCTCCAAACTGGCCAAGAAACGTGAGGAGGCTGCTGAAAGATGCAGAAGAGAGGCAGAGCAGAGCGCTCGTCAAGGTCGGGAAAGAGAGAGGGAGCGTGAGAGGGAGAGAGAAAGAGAGCGGGAGAGGGATTCTGACAAAGCCTCTGTAAGTGCTTGTATTGTTTGGTGCATTCACAGTTTTGATAATTCACAGTTAGAATATAGTTTTGTAAGTTGTTAGTTTAGTAAGGAAGTAACTTATCACTTACTGAGTATTTCATGCAGCAAAAAACTATTGGATAGTTATTCAAAACGATTGTTGAACCCTTTCTTTATATCAACTGCCAGAGAGCCTCCAGCTCCTCCCACGATGGCCGTATCAGTGACCACCCACTTGCTGCCCATGCGCAGGCTGGCCGCCCCTCGTTCGAGCCCCCACCTCCCACCACTGTGGCTGCAGTGCCCCCGTACCTCGGCCCCGACACGCCGGCCCTTCGCACACTCAGCGAATACGCCCGGCCACACGTCATGTCACCTAACAACCGCAACCACCCCTTCTTCATGCCCATTGGTCCAGGCGACCACCTGCTGGCATACCACATGCAGAGCCTCTACGCTGCCGACCCGGCTCTCCGGGAACGAGAGCTGCGCGAGCTCAGAGAGCGAGAGATCCGTGAGAGGATGAAGCCAGGGTTTGAGGTGAAGCCGCCAGAGTTAGAGAACCCCCTTCACCCTTCTGCCAATCCCATGGAGCATTTTGCACGCCACGGAGCTCTGGCGCTTCCTCACGTTGCCGGGCCGCATCCATTCGCCCCGTTCCATCCTGCTGTGGAGCGCAACATGACGGCGCCCCCACGGCCGGAGATGACGTACGCCGAGCGCCTGACTGCAGAGCGACTCCACGCGGAGAGAATGGCTGCGTCGGTTGTCGCCGGTGACCCTGTTGCTAGGCTGCAAATGCTCAGCGTCACTCCCCATCATCACCAGCATTCACACATTCACTCCCATCTCCACCTGCACCAGCAGGATCCACTCAACCAAGGTGAGACACACTACTACTCAAGCAACTGATATGTGAGTGATCTCAGATCGAAATTACGTTAGAGCTGCATGTAAGGCTAGGCAGTATCACGACTATTTGAACATTTTACCTCAATTATGGTTAAGGAACAATGATTTAGTTTTTGAAGGTTTTTTTTGTATATTAGTTCACTGACAAAGTTTGTAATGTATGCATGCTCAACTATTAAAACTAGGATTTTCCAATTAAAGAGTGCATATCTTTGTGATTTTAACATAATTAAAGAAATGTGACCCTCAGATGTAGTTACAGACTGAATTGATTATGTAACAACATGTGTTAGTATATTTTTAAGGGGACAGTACACAAAGGAAAGTATTATCAAAATTCTTTTTTTAGAGTATTGACTGAATTTTGCAAATAATGGAAAATACCCAGTCCTAGATCCATGTGTAAAGAATAGATGATTAGCTGTACCTCAAAACTGTTAACTGACCCTGACTCCTCTTCTTCCGTCAGGTTCCGGACCACATCCTCTGGTAGACCCGCTGGCTGCAGGTCCCCCTCTGGCTCGATTCCCGTACCCACCAGGGGCTATTCCTAACCCACTGCTCGCAGAGCTGCCCCATGAGCATGAAATGCTACGACATCCTCTATTTGGTATGATTCCTGGCCTGTGTGGTAATGGTGTGTTATTATTTGATATAATATCATATTAATACTAGAATTTCCTCTGCTATTTTGTTATTAGGAGCCCCTTTCCCTAGAGATCTGCCAGGACCTCTGGGCCCCATGTCAGCTGCACATCAGCTGCAGGCGATGCAGGCACAGTCAGCTGAGCTGCAGAGACTGGCTCTGGAGCAGCAGTGGCTGCACGGCCACGCACATTTACACAGTGCACCACTTCCTGGCCAAGAAGACTACTACAGGTGAGCTGCAAGTGTAATATTTTCCCTCTTACACTGATAATAAAGTACATTTATGTATGAGCAAGAGCATGTTTCATGTGTTGTTGTGTTTGTGTTGACAGTCGGTTGAAGAAAGAGGGAGACAAGCCGTCTTGAAATGGCTGACTTACACTGTGGACTATGGAGTGAATTCTGTATTCAGGGTACTAGCTCTGTGTTTTTTTCAGATAACCCTGTACGGGATCATTTCCCCCCCTTTTTCTGCACTTAAGAGTTTGCCCTACTTTCTTGTATTGTATGAAATAACTAGCCTTTTCCAAGCACATTCACACTGTTTTCCTTGCATGAATATTACCTAGCAGTTTTTACTGTTAAAAAACAAAATCCTAATGTAACTTTGTTACGGTGCTAAAGCACTAGAGTTATTTAGTATTTGCGAGGTGCTGTCCAATATCCTGAATATTAACAGTATAGCAAAAAGTTACAAATATTATTGAAACATACTCTCTACAATACTGTAAATAGTATATGTATCAAATAATATATTATGTGTGTAAATTAAAATGTTGCAATGGTAGATTTGGAAAGATAACATAACCTACGTGCAGAAGAGTGCATGCTTTACATACTGTATCCTTTCTTTAACTTCCTTTCCTCAGAGTTATCTGAAGACATTTGATCAGTATATAACACAACAGTAGTAATTCCTGACTGGCCTCTATGTTACCTGTGTATTCCACTGTCTTATTCCTTTTAACCTTTGTTTGTATAAAATAGACAAAATGAAAGAGAGATGATAGTTTCTGGACTGTTTATTGCAATACAAGTGAAACTGTATCAATAGCAAATAACTAATTCATTGACACCGTATCATATACCTCTGGATATAGTATTATGTCTAAGTAATAATATAAAGCTAGCTGTGACAACAGTGTGCAGTGTCAGTTTTATTTGTGTGTTCTTAAACATCAATTGTTAACAAAAACTACTCAGAAATTACTGATGTCATTTTTTTCTTTACACAAAATTAAACTTTTATACAAGAAATCTGTACTGAAAATAATGAACTATACAGTGTGCATGTTGTATTAAAGAAGCTTATAGTATACATGTTTATATGCATTAAAAATACATCTGTACGTTTGTTCCATTGTTACCACCAATTATAGTGTTCAAAATATTTTTGGTAGGAATTGGAATTTGCAGGCTCTCTGTAAAAGTGGACTTGTTGATAATGAAACACATTTTATTTGATTTACATCCTATGTATGATTTATGACACTGGGTAGTAGTGCTATATAAATGTTTAACTTATCTATTAATCTATCAAAATCCTCTATTTCCTACATTAAAAGCTGTTTTACATTTTCTGTATATTGTACCTCTGTACATTTTCAGATTTGTATGTTTATGTAATTAATATTGTTGACCAGCTAAAATGTCTTTATAGTTTGTTATTTTTACACAAGGCTTAAATATAATTTAGGAGGTACAAAGGCTTTCAAACAACTTGAACATATCTCAAATAGTTATTATTTATTATTTTTATTATTACATATTATTATTATTATTATTATTATTATTATTATTATTAGTGTTGTTGCAACAAAATCAGTCAGCCAATATGCTTACTACCACAATTGTTTTATATATTTAAAACCTACCAATATTCAGCACCTCTTACATTCACCCACCAGTGCCATCTTCTGGTCCATGTTGACGTCAAAATTAAAATTAACTTCTGCCATCACACTGAAATACAGATTTCTACAGTTGTAGTCAGAGATGAAATTAATCAGAATACATAAACTCATTTTGTAGGGACTATAAGAGCCTATTTGTAAATGTTTGTAAATGTTCCAAAAAGTGCTTGTTGCTTTGAGTTTGTGCAAAATTAACCCTTTATTTTTTATCGTCTTCTGGTAAAAAATTTAAAACTATATGTATAGATGTCACACATTATCCTCAGTTCCTTTCTTTTGCATATATTGTCGCAAGTACTGGATGGCAGATACTGCACTCACATTTGCCAGCAGAGCTGAGAATAAAATACGTATTGAAATGTTACGTGTTATGTTACTTTAAAAGTTCTATAGCAAAATATATTGATATGCTTTTATTCAAGCTTCATTTATTAATAAGGAGGAGAACAAATTGATTATAATGACATTTTAGAGCTCAATTATACATAACGAATTAAGCTTCACATGTCTGTTGATTGTAAATTTGAAGATTTCAAAATGCTACTAAGCAAAGGCAACACAAAACAGGCACATATCAGCTTTGCTAAAAGATAAAGGAAGTCATCTTTCTTCTGTAAGAGAAAATGTTCATATTATCAAATAAAAACAATTATAAACATAGGCTAATAATGCAACACAACATGATTAATCCACCTATTGGACACAGTGCTGAAGATGTGAGTAGGTCTCATTATCCCTGTGTGTACCAGGCATGGAATTGATTTGGCTCCTAAGACATATTCTGCTGTTGCTGACTGTCCTGCTTCTTTTGGGAAAAACCAGGAACAGACTTTTTGGCACCAGACACTTCCCTTCCCTGCAAACGTGATTCTTCTCAGGGAGAAAAAACTTCCCCACTTTCTTATTTTATTTGTGAAAAAGTAAATGTTGGGTGTGCCAGAGGAGCTTGAGGACTTTTATGTCTGGCAGTTAAAACGAGTAATGACCTGTATTAAAGCACTGCCTTTCATAGCCTGACTCCAATCTATGTCCTCCACCTCAGGGAATACTTGATTCCCACCACTGAACGAGAGAGGGAGGTGTAGATGGGAACGGTCTTATCTTGTACTGAAGGGAAGAAAAGATTTCCCACCTCAAAGTCTGAGAAGAAATCATCATATGTCTCAGGCACAGATAAATATGCAAATGAGGCTGTAGATATGCATCTATATGGTGTCCTTGTCTGGAGCCCTTCATCAGTGCGCTGAATAAAACCGAGTTCAGTCAAATTTAACAGGTACTGATTATCGTGAATGCCGCTATTGGAAAAAGTGGGTGCTGTGTTTTGTAATGTCTATTTCAAAGAGCTTCATCACTAGCCATGCAGTAAAGTGGCATTCTAATTATGACAAGTCATTGTAATATCTTCAAATTCACTTCTTCATTGCTTTTATAGTGGCCAGCTCCAGTTGTTGTTCTGGTAGGAACTCTGAATAGTGAGCTGTGTCTGCTCTTAACATTTTGAGGCTCAGGGCTAGGTTTGCACTTTGTACAATTATTTGAGCAGAAGTCCTCATCAAAATCGGAGAAAGTAGAGAATTCACAACTTGAGCGGTCTTGCTTTAAGTCATCCTAATGTGTAGTTAGTCTGAGTCCTGTAGTCTCTCTCCAAATGGCCACTGTCTTGGGACCACTATCTTTTGAAATGTGCCAGATCATTGTGTTGAAATTGTACCTAACACATCTCTAAAGATCGCCCTGCTGTTGGCATCTCAAGATGTAGATGTCACGATGTTAACTTTTTCCATTTCATCCCTAAAAGGAGGAAAGGACGAGATAGAACGAAAGGCGCTTACAGGTTCTTCCAGAGTGAATTCACATGTTTTTGTTGTGTGTCTTTTGAGAAGAGTTTTTTCTTCCTGTGAGATTGGTATTGAGTAATGTTTATCATTATCTTATCTGATGGAATAGTGGTTGGGAGGGTCTCATAAATACTTTGAATTATTTTCGTCTTGCACATGGCTTGATGATAAAGGACTGATGATAGGTAGGCTACATGTAGGTTCATTGGTTGTAATGCTAATTATGCTTTGGTCTTTCATGTTGTGGCTGTGTCAGTTTGGAAATGTGGACTTTGGTATTGGAAGGTTTTGCCTGAGAAACTAGAGAAGGAGAGGGATTGTTTTCTGTATTGTCTGCAGGCATCCCTGCAGAATCACAGTTTTCAAACCTAAGAGCAGAACATTCCCTCTTCTCTCCAGATTCCTTTATAGATGATAATTGTACTTTTTGCAAATTGGGTGATATTAATTATTTCAATTTCTGGACATTAGTAGGAAATGCACTGAACTGTAAATGGTCTGAACATCTGAAAGCTTGTTTAAATGTATTCTCCTCTTCCATTTTCTTTGCATCTGCTTTTATTCTTTTTATTTTTAAGAGGCCTTTTGTTTTATGATTCCTCTTGGTTACGAACTTCCTGAAAGTTTTTTTTCCTTTTTGTGCCCGAGTGCCACCTTTTACTCTTAGGCTGTACTCACAATATTCACTGTGACAAACCATCGCTTTTTTCTTCTTTTTTGGGATTTGCTGAGCCTCCCATCATGTCTCTGACTGTTTCTACACGCCCGCGATCTCCATACACGGCATTGATTTGATTGATTTATCAGGAGGAAGATCTGACTTGTCCTCATAGTGAATCTCATCATTATTCCTTAAATTCTGTGTATCTGATGAAGTTTGTTTCTTGGTCATTGAGTTTGTCATTAGTACTGTGTTTCTATCTGAGGTCACTGTTGCGCATTTGGCTGGATTATTGCTAAAACAGATACTTGTTTGCTCTGCCGGATTGCCTGGGCCTGACTTAGAATTAAAACATTTATTGTCTTCTGTGTCCTCAGCTGCATTTTGTCCCTCAAAATATATACAAATATGTTCTTCATCTGCTTTACTGGGTTGGGTCTGAAGAGGAAGAACAGGCTCTTGTGGGGAACTTTTGTCATCATCAGAATCACTGAGGCCTGAGTCATCAAGGTGGGCGAGTCCTGCTTGCACTAAAGAGCATTCCTCACTCTCCTCAAAGAAAGCGTCCCAGTCTTTCTCTGCTATTATAACACTGTAGATCTGGTCATCCATGCCTTTCAAATTTTAACATCTGAAAAGAAAACACCTGTCATTAAATGCATGCCCGCTGAGGAAAAAACTCAAAAGAATGAACTTATGTAAATACATAATTTATCTAAAGAAAGATATACATAAATATCATAAAGAAGATGTATGCAAACATTCTATGTAAATATCCAAAGCAAATACGACTTTTGGAAATTGCAGTAAACCGAGAATAAAACTAATATTTTGTAATTTTGTATGTAAAACAGTGGAGCCACAGTGTTTCCTTTGCACATGTATCTGTTATTACTTGTGCTAACTGTGTTGACTCAGAGCAAGCTAAAAATTTCCATTGGAAATATAAGAGATTCTGGCATGTTTAAAGTGGGTGGTCAGGGCAGGGAAACAAATAAACAAGCTAAGTATTACAAAACCCCAGAATACCACAGCAATCATTTTACTACAGAAAATCAGGTGATCTATCTGATTATGTACACACAAAAGTCTCTCAGACTCTAGAAGTTTAGTGTTTAATTAACTTAACCATTTCTCCATGGCATGATCTGGTTTATTATATTTTATTATATATTGAAGATATAGAAGATTTTATACCCTGCCATTTTAACCTCAAAGATTAACAGGAAGATCTGTAGGCAGCCCTAAAAATGTGATGGGATGCAACCTTCATCTAATTACTTCTGAGAAGTATTTGGCAGATATTTCTATGACTGTTTCAGAGCAGAGTCATTCTCTACAAGTGGCTGGTATTTTCTGTGCTGTGTGTGTAACCAGAGAGTTTTATGTTGGTATGTTCATTATATGTTCGCTATCTACTGGTTTGAAACAATTTACAGTGTATTTGTAAACTTTGCATACAGAGTAAATTGCACATAGTGAAGAGATATCAACATCATGATCATACCATGGTTACATTACATATAGTATACAATACCAACATCATTGACATCCCAAGGTTTGGAATAATAAATCAGATAAATCAGATATGTCTTAAGGACAAAGACAAATAAAAACAGCATTTATATGACTTACATGCACAAGGATACAGGACTTTTGTGACGATAAGCTTTGTTGCTTATAATTTTTACTATTGCTCATATTTGGTCACTGGTGACTGATATTATTTTTTGTCACTGGTATTTTTTTTTTATTTGTTTTTATCTGCATTATAGACAATTGGTGTAATATGTAATATGTGGTATCTCTGTATCACACACACCAAGTAGTTATCTTAACCATTCTACACAATATTGTTATTCACTCTATAGAGCAAAACTGGTTCTTAAAAATTAGTATTGATAAAGATCACCACAAGAGTAGATAGACCAAACTGATCTGTAATAAAATTGAAAGTACTAAAATAACCCTAGTAATTATGATTCATAACGTACTTTCAGATTAAACACTTTCTAGTTATTTAGCATCCTATTGCCCTCACACGTTTTCTTACCTTTAGCTGTAAATTATACTTCCCAAATATTTGAGCGCTGGCCCAGGGTTGGCATGGCGTTGTCCCTAATGTTCCCACTGCCCTTGTGTGTGGGTGTGTGGGGCCTCAGTCCTACTCTGTTATAAATAGAGCTATGTGTCTGGTCACATGAAAGCCAATGTGTGTTGCTATACCAAGATGAGCATTTGGTTTCCAACTTTTATTAGCACATGTCAGGACAAACAGCCTGACCCTCATAACTGATCAGCATATCAACAAATATTCATGTTAGAATAGAACATTTTTCAAATTCATTCCAGGAATTAAACCAAACAAATCTACTTTGGAATCCTTACTTAAGTATTTGATGACATCTGATGACACCAATAACGTTATAGCTTGCAGTTTTTGTGTCACACGGGACACTTCCATCTCAGTGAACTATTGTCACCTTGATTCTTATATAAAGCATTGTTAGGATTGTACGTTGGCTCAGTATGACCAGAATTAATTTAAACATTGTGCACGTTTAATCTTACCTTGCCTCATATAGCTACTGAACCCAATCCATACAGCTGTAGAAATAGAAAATTTAAATTATTAGATCAAACCTGTCTCTATTTTACATAACCTGGACTTCACTGATCATTTAAAAGTTTATATTGCCTAGGTGTGTATATGTTCACAAACATCACAAAACCCAAAGCCCTTAGTGTAGATAACAATAAAATGATAGAAAATGGGGGTCAAGAATTATTGTAAGCACTGCCTAACACATTTCTTGGCCATTCACTTACTTTCGATACTTCAAGTATAATTTTCAATTATTCCTTGCTATCTACATTAAAGGCTTTGGAGTCAAGAATTAGGCCAATGGCCCAATAACTTTTGTTTTCTGATAACCATATTAGTATCTATTACACCCCTGAATGTTTGCCGTACATATAGTCATGCTTTCTCTAATAATTTATGCTTGGATTGGCTTTTTCTTTTTTAGGTTAAGTAAAATACTGGGATAAGATCATTCCTGACCAGTTAGTGATAATACTGTGAGCAGGGTATGAATCTGTATTGTTCATGAATAACTAACTCACAGCATAAATCATATTAGTACTCTGTGTGCTCCAGTGACTACTATAAATCTCATTTGAAGTGCAGGGAAATGTTAAAATTTTTGAATAGACAAATAGTAAAATACTAAATAGAAAATTTTAAGTTATTAAATGACACATTGTGCCAGTCATGTTTTCAATCATTTATTAAAAATGCTTTAAGAACATTCATTTTTACAGATGCATAAGAGTGCCACCATGAAGATTATTTACAGATTGAATTGAAAAATTGCTGTACATACACTTTACATACCATTGATGTATTTACTATACAAGTATTAAGGCCTATTGAACGTGGATATGAACAAGAATACTTTAAGGATAAGAACACCATACATATTCCAAATTTGAGCAATACACCAGATTTTCAAAAAAGGAAATGGCATTACTGAATCAATCAGAAGAAAGACATGTGTCTCTCTTTTGTCACATTTCATCTCCTTAATGTTGCCAAATTTTTCCATTAGAGTTTTCAATGAGCAATCTGATTATTTGTTATAAATTTTAGTTTGGTCGACACACCAGCAAACTGTTTCTTAATGTTTACACACATATAGCTGCTAGTTGGGTTATAGGTGAATATGCCTTGAATGTGTTTTCATGTCTCAAGTCCAAATTCAAACCAAAGGAACCAGATTCTCCAAAGGAAATGAATCCACATTCTTCACGGATGAGTTGTAGTTGAAACTGTAGTGATGATATTAATTGGGGGCATTCGCTCCCTGAAGCAGCCTCCTGACAATCCCCTCATGAAAATACACTGCAAAGGCCAGAGGATTATGGCTAGCACTATGAGCAGCACCACAGTCAAAATCACTAGCCGTTTCCAGTTGCCGTAAAAGCCCAGGAAACGCAGCAGCCTAGCCCCGCAGCTTAGACTTTCCTCCGTTCTGCTGGTAATCTCTTGCTTGCTTCCGCCAACATCGATGCAGATGCAGCTGGGCGTCATTTGATTTGAGTAGCACAAATTCTTTCCATCCAGCCATACATGTTCTTCATGTTGCTGGTCGCTGGGGAGTTGACCCAGGACCTCCTGGCTGGTGTCAGTGCCAGGAAGTCGCTTCTCAGGTACAGCAGTTGGTTGTCGGCATATGGCAGGTGATCTGCGCCTCTTTTCTGGCTAATAATCTGGTAATGAACCGGCCAAACACTCTAGACAGAATGTATGGGTACACTCTAGAACTTTGGGGTCTTGGAAAGTGTTACATGAGGGTGAAGACAGGAACACTCTGGAGCAGTGTCCCATACATGGTCTTCCTCTTCCCCAGGTTGTGCGGCCACATTTCTGCTGGGCATTTCTGTGGAAAGTGTCCTAGTAATTACACCTCCCCCCTGCATCCTTCTGTCTTCTACACTAGAAGACACCTGTAATGTAAATTTCTGCTTATTAATGAGGTTCCTTAAAGGCAACATATATATATACACACAAAAGACATATATACTTATATACACACCTTACAAAAAGCTAAGAGTACCTTGGCATTTCCTAAACTATTTTACATTTATATGATTTATAATATGTCAAATTTAACACATTTTAAATACACACATTATGAAAAGGTCACTTTAAAACAGTGATAAAATGAGCTATAGTCACATATTTGTATATGACAATTGTTATTTACAGTCAGATGTAAAACAAAGAAAAACGTTTCAGTTAGATTTTATAGTAATATTATTATTATATATATAATATGTCAACAAATATAGTGTGTAGTAATATTAATGTATTTATTATTAAATTGATTTATTAATTTATATATAATATATAGTATTATATATTATATAGAACAGTACTCTGACTAATATTAGCAGTTATAGCTTCTGTATATTTCAAAGACAATATCATACCATTGTTGATCAGAAGAAGCAGAATAATTCAGGTTCTGTAAAATCCTTAAGAAATATTCTTCTGTGTGGCTCCACAAAACAAAGCAGGTATAGTTCCTGAAATGTTCTGGCAGCGTCTCACTCTTCAGTATAGTCTGTTCATTTCTTCCGCTCAGTCCACTATTTGGTTTGTATACCTGAGCTGCAGTGCGTGTAAGAGGAATAAATCATACTACTGAGCTGCTGTTCTTTCAACCTCTGTGTTAAAACAGCACATTTTTCAACCTCCCTCCTCCCTTGCAAGATCCAGTAATATCACTCCTATCTTTCAAACAGAGTCACATTAGGCTTTGAGCGGGAAGAAGGAAGGGCTTTCAGAAAATGATAACACAATGCAAACAGGTCCACACACACACACACATACACACACACACACAGACAGGTATTCTTATCCAGCAGAATAAGAATGACAAAGCAGAGTTCTAGCCAATAATGTCCATAAAAATTTAACTTGGTTGTGAAACAAATTCATGATTAAGCTGAACAAAAGGAACTGAAACTTAGATCACTGCTTAGACTCAGAACATACTGTGTCACTGCTGTGATGTCATTGGTTACAAGACAGGCAAATACTGTTTACATTTACTGTACACAACTACTGACAATTTTATAATGTATCTCTGTCTCTGAAGCCTGTGACATAGCTCACGTACCACAACCTGCTGTCAATATGTTTTTTGTTTGAAATTTACTGCTTGGACCAGTGGCCTGTAATACTGATAAGTGAACATAATCACATAATAAAATCATACTACACAAGGAAACAAAGGCTGAATTCAAGCCCTGTCCAAACAGTTACAAGAAAGAAAATGTCTTTCCGATAAAAGGCAAATAGTAGGAAGGGTTATAGGAATGTTTATGCTATTCTGTAGAATCCAGCAGACAACAGTTTTTAGAGCAATAAGACACACAGGTTATGGACATTTTACTGGTGGATTATTTGATTACATATAGTAATACAAAATCTTTATCACTGAAACTGTCTGTAGAAGCAAAATCTTATATACTCAATGTGTTAATAGAGCTTATGTTTTTTGTCAAAAATGTGGTGACTAAAGTCACATTCAGGTTAAGTGATCAGTCAGTACATAGGGCTGTTCAGTGAAATATTAGAAGTGTCAAATTCCTTAGTCTAAATTATAATAAATAAATAATTTCATTTTTAGCATTATAATGACTTCACCTGATCAACTGAAACCTTTAAACATGAACTGTTTTTTCTTACTATGACTTTTCACAAACATATATTTATTTAAAAACAAGATGGATGAATTAAGGTACTACACATATGATTGCTCAAAACTAATTACCTAATCCTTTTATACAAATTTCTAGCTTTTAAGATTGTTTAATGTTCTTGAAGAATAATAACGCCAACACACTGTACCTGAACGATCAAGAGTAATTCATTTAGAGAGAAAATCAATACAGAGTACAGTATATTTGGCTTTTAATATTAAATCTGCTCATTTTTTATTTTGTGCTTTAAACATACTAAAATTTTGTGAGATTCCTATAGAGCACTGGCATGTGACTGCTGCTGAATTAATGCCAGACAGACAGTGGTAAACATGTAATTTGTGGGAGGAGGGTGATGGTGAGTAATATTTTATGGACTATTAGGATGCCATTTGAGGAAGTAGTCATGTTTTGAGCCGACTTTGAGATCAAAGTCCCCAACTCCTTTCTGGCTCTATATCTGTTTACTAAAAGCAGTTACAAGCAACCCTGAGAGTTTCCTTATAGTCACACCGTCATTCACTGAGAATTGATCCAAAGCCAAAATGGAATTTTAAATGTATTTTAGTGAACATCATTTATGATAACAGTATCATTAGCTGAGTTACTGTTATCACAGTAAATGGTTAGCTGTTGAAAAAGTAAAAGGTAATATTGTCAAATCATATAGCTGAAACAAACACCTCAGCTAAAAGAAATAAAATAACTTTTTAGAAAGGTACAAATAACTGAATGGGTATGTGACAACTTAGATTAGAAATTTAAGGTTAAGCCTCCGCACATGATTTGACTTGACTTTGTTTCATTACCATTTGAAATAACTATGAGACCCTGTATTATATATAGAAATATACATACAGTCTGAGTGCAAGAGTGATTATTTGTCATTGTGAACACACCACACCACAGCACACAGTGCAGCCCAACAAAATGTGACCTCTGGATTTGACCCATCCGCGAAGAAGCAGTGGGCAGCTTTGGCAGCATTTTTAAAAATTGCTTTTAATGTCAATTTTATTCATGAAAACATTACAATTGATCAGATATTTCACCTATAACAATTCAAATTGGGTACCTATGTACAAAGTAAACAGCATCATAAATCTATTACACCATCAATATAAAACCCTTTGTACATTTTCCAGTGGCTGCACAACAGCTAAAAATGATCAGAGACTTGAACTCAACAGCATCTTCTAATAAAACTCACATTTTCTTTGATAATAGCATTTTCCATTAATCTGCATACTGAGAATGTGGTCCTTCCACTACACACTACAAGTCCATAAAATGAAGTACGATGTATACAGCAAAACTGATTAAGGCCAAACCTTTAAATTCAAGAAAACCAAAACAGACAATATAGAAAATATTTTATAAAGTTACTCAAAACTCAGGCATAAACTGGAATGTTACAATATTCCACATGAATAATATAACCAGCTCACAATATCTACAAAATGCGATAATTCACAAATCAACTTTTCCAGCCCTTACCTAAGCATAAACACACAGTGTACATGACTTTTTTATGGCACTTTAGTGGTGTCACATGTGCAATCAGTAATCTATACAACAATTTTGGCATAACACATTCAGTATCCTTCACAATCTTTCATTGTATAGCTGTGGCATAACATGAGCAGTCAAGGAATCTGTTTCTACTTGGATTTTATTAACTAGGCTTGGATTTAAGAGGGTGATTAAAGGATTGATCATGTTTTTCAGCACAGTAATGTAATTTATATGTTCACATGTTCTTGCGTTTGCAGGTTTTGGAAATCACCAAATTGTGCTAATCTCAGGCCCTCTAGGACTGGGGTGATGCCCCCGTTTTCAGTAACAGTGCAAAGTGAAGTGCTTATTGGCCTACAAACACTTAATGTTGTTGTGAGCTTCATAACTGGCTAAAATTCAGTAGGTTTAACAGACATTTAGCAAGACATTTATTAGTAACCTTAGGGTTGCTTTCCTCTTTAAAGGAATGTATAGCCTGCGAGCATTTTCTGCAAAGGTTACAAGAAGGAGTCTTGATTCTAATGTTTCTCAACAGTGCAAATGATTAAGATGGTCTGACCAAAAACTCTATTAAACATCAGAATCGGGCTAACATTAACCTGAAAATTTGGTGTGATACTGAATGAATGATATGAACATTTAGTTTAGCAAATTATTTAGTTTCATGTACTTTTGTCAGGCATACAGTTGGTAAAAATAAATAAATAAAAAGCTTGTTTGCTGAGGAACTGGGATAATGTTATGTGCAAATAACAACTGTCTTTTTAAGGAACTTGAACTTTTTTGGACTCAATGGCAAACAGTCACATGAAATAAAGTTACAAATATATTAAGTATGACTTCCAAAATAACAACAATGCTTAAAAACGTGTTCACAAAAGAGTGTGTGCTATTATACTATAAGACCACTTAAATAACCCCAAAATAATCATAACCCATTTAGAGAAGTAAACAATACTATCAGTAAACGTAACATCAAAGCTCCGCCCCTCACCTTTACTTTCTGAAAGTAGACCTTATTGGACGGTCACATTGTACACCTTTGTTACTGCCCCCATTGGCGTTGTAGCACTGCTGGCTGCTAAGGTTGCTGAGGGTCTCTCTCTTCGGACATATCTTGGTTTGCGCGCTGTTGATCAGATTGATTATATTAACATGGATAGTTCTTGCCAATGGCTCACATCATAACACTGTACCAATTTTCTAAATTTTAAAGAAACAGTTTAACATGGTTGAAAATAGGGAACATGTTTACACTAACACAACTAGAAAACCACTGCTGCAGTACTAAATTATTAAAATATATATATAAATATCTTTTTACCTGAGGAGGTTTCAGCAGGTATCATGACAGCCTGAAAATGTAAAGAATTGATGGTCATTTTTGGAAAATGTTGCAACATACAGGGAATAGATGACTGGAAATAACAAAAATTGTGTTTAAAAAATTGCAAAGAATGCAAAGAACTTACCGTCTCACTGGGCTGAAATATGAAAGCTAATGGAGAGAAAAGAAATAATAAACATGATGCTTTAAACTAAAACTGAGTTTAAATCTAGTTCTCAGTTTATTACCTTTGTTGCGCCTATAGAATATACCAGGGAGCCGATTTGAGCGCTTGAGGTAGAAGAAAGAGGCAACCGAGAGAATAAGGAAAAGACTGATCAGCAAAGTGCCCAAAAGCACAGAGGCTGCAACACCTGGACCACCTGTGCTTACACACAAAATACAAAACAATAAAAAAGAGGATGTCTTAGAAATATGTGTTTAAAATGACATAATTTCTTTCTATGATTATGAAATTGCTAACATTTACAAAAAGCTTTTGGAAAAAAACCCCATATCAAACAGGTTTGCAGGATGGGCAATGTTTTTCCCCACAAAATATACTCATAATATATTTTATTTATTTCACCACATAATGTTTTAATGACTACATCAGTTGAAACACTTCAGTAACATAAAAAATTATGGGTATATTGAAACATCCCCCGCATAAAACACAACGGCTAATTCCACCCTTGGTATCTTTTCTACACAAAATTTTTAACCTGGACATAGTCCTTTCACAATTACATTGAAATTACATTGCGTATTAAGTCCTTGTTCTTCATAAGAGAGACATTTTAGTAACTAATATTTCTATAATATATGACAAAACCATGACACTTATTATTATGTGGTCGTACCAATTCTGATAGTTGTAGATAATGATGTACGCTCAACAGTTTCTGCTGAAAGACATATGAGAGAGAGAGGTGTGAAGCAGAAATTATGTACATCACTCTTGCATTATACTATAAATTAAACTGAATAAATAAATTACTGAAATGTAATTAAAAATGATGAATCTGTGTGATAAACCTATAACAGAAATTTTATGTTGTATATTGCTCTGTCATCATATAAAGTATGCTACAACAAACAAACCAGCCTAGCAAATTCCATTCATAAATTCACATTTAAATTGACAGATTCTGTCCCATTCAGCAGATTTTAAAAGCAGATGTTCTCCAAACACACACACAAACAAACTCACTGTTATTGCAGCGTGTTAAGTTCTCCATCTCTGAAGTCAAAGAGTCACATGGTAAGCACAAACTGGTGTTGTTTTCCAGCACATAGAGGCACCCTAGTGGAAAATATGTAGCATCATGGTTAACCATGCGATATTTCAATATGTGCAATATTACAGTTTAGCCCACAGAAAACATTAATGTGCTCATCTAAAGTCTTATTTTTAGTTTCAGTAAAATGATCACAGGTGATTGGTCAGAAACTCCCCTTTTGTGTTCAGTCTCTATAAACTGGATTAAAAATACACACTGACAGCTTTATATATAACTCACATTACTGCCCGAATCGATCCTGATTTGAAATTACCTGAATTATGCATATATTGTGCTGAAAACTAGACTAAATGCAAAATCCACAAGCAAGCATTTAACAGCAATTATTTTTAAAAAGACAGTTAAAAGACCAAAATAATACATATTTTGTCCAAATACAAAAAGAGCAACTACTATACTTTGCAAACTTAAAAAAGTTCAGTTTTGTAAAATATCATTCAACTTTCAAAATGACTAATAATAGATACCAGAATCACAATGTGTACTGTTCGGACAGGTTTCATTTATTTTTGGTGTTCTTCCACAACAATCAGTGTTTTCCACCAATGCCTAGAACACAAAAACATACACCAATTGTAATCCTAAAATATAGACTTTTATACCTCTAAGATCTTTGTAAACCTTTATTTTTGACATTTTGTACACGTGGAATTACTACTGCCATTTATGTGTATACAGGTGTAAGATACTACACTTCAAGAGCATAAGCGAAGTGAAATACCTGGGCTATTCGAACTTCTAACACAATAAGTGCAACACAGAAGAAGAAACAGAATCTGTTCATGATGTAGGTGGTACGTTCCTGGTTTAATATAAAGTTTAAAAAAAAAAAAAAAAAAAAGGGAGTTAACAAAGAAGAAAAGAGAATCGCATCACAGAGATTAAGGGCAAGTGCTTATGCTTTATACTACATACCAAAGTGAAGCATAATTATGTTGATGCTTTAAACAAATATGTACATCAAAAAACCTCAAATATTTTAAAGTATTTAATTTGAAAATTGATTCACGTTTAGACACCCGTATTAAAGCTTAAAAGACAATAATGTAAATTTGAGCAGATTATTAACACCAGGTAATGCTAGAAGCTAATGTTAGCCCGTTGGAGAAAGATTTTTGTCTTATGCGGTAACACGAATAACCAACTGTGAAAATAAAGCTGTAGCATTAATGTTATTTCTGTAAATGACCTCTGGTGAGTGAAAGAAACATGAACTTACCTGAATAGTCCAGTTCCTATGACAGCTTGTGAAGCTCGTTTCTACAGCATCGTACTTCCTGTTTTTGAATGTGACTGCCAAAATAAAAGTTTACTGAGCTAAGAGCTGAAGAGCTTTTTTTGCGAAAATTGAATTTATATTAGTTTTTGGGTTAAACCTTCAAGTCCTTCGCTTCGAGATTTTTTCTAAGAGTCTTTTGAAGCCATTGATTTGCTGTATAGTAAGTGAGATTACATTCAGCATAGTCAAGGCCAAAATGAAATACTGGTGTCCATGATGAAGAACATTTTACGGTTTGTGGAAGTAGAACCATGCTGTTTAAATTGGGCAGCATGCTTTATTCTGGATAGAAAAATAGTTGGGATGTTTTTGGGTGAGTGAGAACTGCTTTTCCATCTTTAATTTAGTCTCTCATTTTCCCATTCTCGACAAGTTAAGTTATGTTTCTCCACGTTTTTTCCCCCTGCAACCATCCATACATTCCTGACAGACCTGACAAAGTCAAGTATCTTTGAGGGACTGACTGAGCAAAGACACCGTCCTATGTAACAGCTTAATGATAGACAATTTCCAAGACATCATAAACTGTATTGATGCATGTATTTAGTTAACAGTCTTCAAAAAAAAAAAGTTAACAGTCTTCAGGTTTTAAGAGGTTAACTTGACTCCTTGTGTGGTCAGTAAGAATCTTTCCAATGAACCATTGTATACTGTAGTTGTTTTTGGAAAATAACTTTGTCTTCCTGGAGGTTGTGATGATTATTTATAATGTTTGCAAATCTTTATATGAATTTAATGACGTGTAGATAGCGGGCACAGTCTGCTTAAGTGTAAGTCATTTGGTAGACATAAAGTCATCAATGCGATCTGGCATAGACAAATTATTTGATGGCTTGACTAATAAAACACACACATTTATGAGTGTGTATTGTCGTTTATGTTTATAAGTGAGATGAACAAATACTAGATGGGCCATTCCTAAAGAAATGACATGACTGCTGTGTGCATAAAAACGTAGGAAAGTGATGAAAGGGTTAAAAAGAGAAATCATAAAGGTTGTTTATAGACGTTTTTGCTCATTGTAGTTGATCTACCTGTTAAACTATAAGTTACTAAATTAATTATACGCTCAAGAAAAGTAATAGCATTGTTCTCCTTAGTGTAGACACCCCTTTGTGGCCAACATTTGGAATGACAGCCTTAATGCTGGTTGTGGCCATAATAGGGAACTAAAATATTTCCGAAAGGAGAAACTAGAAGGTGGCAGTTGGGCTATGGACAAAAACCGCTACACCCGTTCTCTTAAATGACCTGAAAATTCTAAGACAAAACTGTAAAAGAAGTTAGAGGAACAAAAGTGGGAGAAGTAAGAAAAAGAAATAACAAAGAGAACAAGATGAACAAGGGCATACCCAGCAATCTTGATCCAAAATGATCCGAATCTGCTACACAAATCAACAACACTGTCGTTAAATTTATTTGGATCGATTGGGTCGATTGCATTTGAACAGGGGGAAACAACATACAGCCGATAGAAAACTACAAGCTTGGTACCATCACGTGCAGTATAGTCGACTCATGCAGCCCGTGCCTGCACTTAAATACTCAAAAACGCGCGCGACCACGTCCAAAGGTTGTATCAAAACGTGAATTTTAGAGACGCCTTTTCGTCACGTCACATTATTAGCAAACAGAATATTTACCTAAAAGGTCGGTGGTACACATGTCACTAAACATTTAGCTGGTTAATCACACCAAAGAGATTAGCAGTTAACCCGTCGTATGCTAGCTAAGTTTGTTTTACACAACGCTGAAATTAGGTTTTATTCTTTTCACCATGTATAATGTTTTATAACATGACCTCATACAACTTTCCTGACAAAACAGGTACAGGGATCTACATGGAAACAATTAGCCTTTACGTTTAACTGTCTCTCTTTTTTTGTAATAGAAAATTCTCGAAAATGAAGCCAAACGTTTGGAACATAAAGGATATTTTGAATATCCCTTCAACTTCGGGGTAAATGTACAGCCTTGTTTAAAAATCTTAATCTCGCATAAATCGTAAGTAAATTGGGTTTTCCACTCCTTAATATGGGCTTTTGATTCTGCGATTTATTGATTAACTCTGTGTTATCATTAAGCACAGAGACATTGTTGGTAATACCAGTCATGATTTTGGAAACACAGGTGGACTAAATCTGGCAAAGGCGGCTCCACCAGTGACTACTCCAGTATGGCTGACTCCCAGTTTCTGTTTGGCTCTCAGGGCTGTTCTCAGGAGATGATGCTAAGTGTACCATCCAGAAGCTCTCAACATGCCTCACAGGAGGTATAAGACAATGTTTTACACTGTGGGCCAATTTGCCAGTCAAGGATTAAGCCTGGTCCTAGACTAGTTTTGAGTTTGAATGGTAAATCTCCATTGGTACTACAAATTAGTCCAAGACTAGGCTTAATCCATGAGCAAGAAACCGGCCCTGTGTATTAAAGGTGCAGTGGGCACCTGGAGACAGTAGACGGTACCTTGCTTATGAGTACCCCAGTGGTACCTTTACAAGCCCGGGATTCAAACTCTCCAATCACAGGGCCAACTCCCTAACCGTTACACAACCACTTTGTGAATACGGTAAAATGCGGTGTTCATCTTTCTAATTTGTCTTATATAATTGATCTTAAAGTCTTGCTATTTGTTTTTAAACTCTGACATGGCATCACTTTTCACAATTCAGTTATCTCATTCATCCCCTCTCTGCACCAAGTTTAGTGTTTAAGAGTCTTTATATCTGCCTTTTCACTATGTCTACATATGCCTTTAATAGAACTAAATGTTAAGTGCAGGTTTTTTTTGGCAACCTAGGAATTTTATGATACTTTAACCTTAACAGATGAATGATGTAAAGGTGTCAACCAGCTATCACTCCAAGCCCTTGTTGTTTGGAGATGGAAAAGCAACAAACTTTACTAGTGGCAAAGCTGCTGGTATATTAGACAGGTTTGAAGAGGAGAAAAGAAAAGCAAAAGAGAGGTAAAAACATTGTTTATAAATTATGCTGCTTTTCTTGTGAAATGTGTGGTTTGATAACTATACCCTTCTTACTTGAAAGTCTAAACAGTTATTTTCAGCATGCATGATGAGATAATACAATGGGTGTTATAATTTTATGATAGGCTAAACAAATTTATAACATAAAACCTTTTGCTGCTTTATTTAGTGAAATTCTCACAAGTGGTTTTCGGCAGTTGCATGAAAGTCTGGAAAATGTAAGTAAAAACAAATAGTCACAAAGAATTTAGGATTTTTAAAATCATTTTTATCATCTGATGATTTTTTAAAATTGTTTCAGATAAAAAGGACTTTTGTTTCCTCAATCGATGGAAGCTCCGATGTTATCAGAAATGTTGTTTCTGAAGGAGTTCATGGTTTTAGAAAAACAAGTAAGTATTGTGTCTGTATCACTTGACTGACACAACACATTTAGACTAATGATGACGTTTGTTCAGCAGGGGGTGCTAAATATAATGATACTTTTAGAACACAATTGACGAGTTTACACCAGCTTTTAGTGGTCTGTCTGGGTCTTTACAGTTCAGGATGATTTAGCCATCTTAAAGGAGAACATTGCAGATCAGATTGAAGCACTAAAAACTCTGCTGAACCTGACCAACACAGAAATTCAGGACACTGGAACCAAGGTAAGACTTTGAGACAAAATGTTGTATTTGCTAACAATGGAAAAATGACTGTTTATAGAGAAATATGCAAGCAAGTTTGCCTGGATATTATATAGGACGTCTCTTATTAGTATCTAAGGTAACAGTAAGAGTTTGTGTTAGTGACATGGTCTTCCATCAACTTAAAACACACTTTATGTAAAAATATCTTTTCCTAAAACAAATGATTTATTCAGGGTTTGCCAAAAACACCCATGCCGTAAATGATAGGTAATGCAATAAGTGATTTAAATTATATATTTTATTATTTTTATTATTATTATTTTTATTATTATTATTACTAGTAGTAGTAGTAGTAGTAGTAGTAGTAACTCTGCCACCACTGTAATTACATTTGCCAACTGCATCTTTTCTGAAATGATGTCAAAATTCATTAATAGCGTAGGCTAACCACAGGCCTTAATTAAAAAAATACAGTAAGCAGTATATCATTTATGCTGAAGTAGTTAGTTTTTTTAATATTGTGTCACCACACACTCAGGAACATTGTCTGTTTTTCACGACTTAGACCTCGCTTGCAATAAAAGAACTGGGCTCCCTCTTGCCCAACCTCCAGCAAAATTTGGAGCTTCTGAGAGCAGAACAAAGTAAGGAGCAGAATGTTCTTGAAGAGATTCTAAAGCTACTAGGCACACTAATGGCCACGTATTCCACTGGAGCTCATTCGACTCCTGTCAGACTGACTGACAGCACAGTCCAGACGTCGCCTAGCCTTGTGGAAAGGTTTTCTGTTGTTCTGAAGGAGAATCACTTTTGTGAGGGTATGGTGCTTAGCAGTGGGACCATTATTCACTCTGAAGAAAGAGTTGACCAAAGCAGATGTGCTGTTAAGGCAAAATCCCGATTTAATCTTAACACAGGTGCATCTCTTCCAGTCCAAGACAGCCTTTCTTTTGGGAAGCAGCAGCAAGCATTCAACAACACAGGGGATGAGATTACTGAGCCCAGTGTCTGCCAGAAGCCCTCCTACAAACTATCAGTTATGACAAGTGAAATAAGTAATTTGGCCCCTGCTGCTTACACTGGTGTCACATTGGGTCCTGGAAGAAGTTTTGTGGAAAATCAGCCAGTCATATCTTCAGAGGGCATTGATGAGAACAGTCTGACATCCTGGCCTGAGATTCCCACACAGAAAGTAGCATCCAAGAGAGGACAGAGAAAGCAACTGTTTCGGAGGAAGAAAAGAGCCTTAATACTGCCACAGAGGCAACCTATTAGCAGAATGGCTTCTGTCAACCTATGTGAAGACAGTTCACATGATGAAGATAAAGAAAACAGGGTGCCACACCCAGCAGTCAGTCCTCACAAGAGAAGAACCTACAGATCTTTTTCAGGAACAGTAGGCCTGGCGAATGGGAGTGAATGTGGACAACACATGGACCCTTGGTCATGGTCCCAGAGCAGCAGTAGCTCACAGGTGAACATGGAATACCAGAAAATTGTATGGGAGACACCAGAGTCTGAAACTAGTTGTATGAAGACACAGAGAAGCAACTGGCAGCTCTTTGACTTCATCATAGACTCTGATTAATGTAATGTAAGATAAGTGTTGATTCAAGACAAAGCTTATAGGGATTTTTGGATCTGTATGTAGACTCCTGTTCCTGATGTTTTTTTTGTTTTTTTTTTTAACTATGTCAGTTCTGGTTCCTTTAGATCTTTAGTAAGAAGGTACACTTCCAGTGGGCTGTTATCAAACTTTAATGAATTGCATAAGAAGAAACATTTATACAGTCTTAAAACAAATTAATGACAGTGTGCTTATACACATTCAAAAGTTAAATGCAATTCACAAATCCCCCTATGTATCCTCATAATTTTGGTTTACAAAGCATGTCATGACTTGTGTATGTATTACTTTAGAAACATTTCAGTTTCTGCTTGAAGTAATTCCAGTAGTCCTGTTTGTATGTAAGGTGATGTTTAAATAAAAGCTCAGGCCATATGAAAAAAACTGTTGATATTGTATTTAGAGTACAATGCAAAAATAATTGCAGAATTAGGTAAATACATTTCAAAAGTATCCTGGATAAACCATTGAAATAGTGCCTTTTAATTCAAACTGACCAAAAGTATTCATAATAAATGTCTTTTGTGAGTACATGTCCTCTAGATAAAAACAAATAGTGATATTCTGTTATGTTGCATTTATAAACCTCTGTTTAAAAACCATATAACTAATCAGGTAGAATCAAATTCATAAGATCATATTCATGCCAAAATCATTACTCAAAGGTGTTATATTTTAATGTAAGAATTATTCCTATTTCAGCTGTGCAAATAAAGCACAATATGTGTTCAGCACAAAGTTGCATCACTACCGGTCTCAGACAGCACTTGCATTAGACATTGTTTGCATCATGGATTTTTTTGTTGTTATTCATCCACTAAGTCAGCAGGAGGGGGCATAAGTCCTCGAGGGTTAAGGCTTGCCACCAGGCACACGTCATAACTGTCATGCATTACAGCCTGTTTCACCACCACAGTCCACACATTGTCCCATGGATCCAGTTGTAGGATCTCTTTGGTGATAATGTCATGACGATCTGAGAATTAGAATTTAGTGTTTATATATGAGAGATGATATGTAGTTGGACAAAATGTAATTAATGTCTGAGCTTTAATGGAAATGAAATTACAAATGTAGCAAATGTGTGCATGCAGAATATATAAAGAGGCGCTGCATGTTTACCTGCTCCTTTGTAGTATCCACAGATGTATAGTTTTCCATCTACTACCCCGGCATTTGGTGCATTACTTCTCAGTGACAGAAGGGGCCAGGGTAAAGGAGGGCCGTCCCTCCAGAAGTCTCCATCAGGGTTGTAGATCTCTACTGCATCAAGACAGCGACGTGACTGTCCACGGTCCACACCCTCACACCCGATTCCTCCTGCAGAACCATATTAATCACTTTAGAAGCTACCTGAAAAGATTGCTTGCATAATCCACTTACTGTGAAAGAGAAAATGATGTATGAGACCTATCAAGTGAACACAGCCTGAAACAATAATATTAATCTTATGTGATAAAAAGTGATAGAATTTTATGACATTTATTATTAATTTATTCTAATGTTTAATTCATTTCATTTTATTTTTGTTTATTTACTCCCTCAGTCAGCATTCACAAATATAAAAAATGCTTTTTGTAGTTTTCATTTAAATGTAAGTGCGTTCAATTAGAATACAAAACTGTTCCTAATTTACACAGACATATGGCCTCTCACCTACAACATAGATCTCCCCATTAAGTGCCACTGCACTGCAGCGATATTTGGAATATTTCATAGGGCAGAGCTCATTCCACTTGTTGGTTTCTGGGTCATATTCTAGCAGACGGTTACTCATGCGGTCAGGCTCCTCATCTGAGCGGTATGTCTGTCGTGCATGAGATGTGTCCCAGCAGGTGTTGCGGGGAGGGGAATACAAGCAGAGTTAAGTTACGCACTGACACAATTATTGTCTTCCCGATTTTTATACTTGATTTCCTGCTTTATAGAGGTGCCTTCAAAGCCTTTATTCTTAGAGTGTCTTTGCATTGCAGGTTTTATTCTTGCTTTTACTTTAAAAAAAAAAAGGACATGTCAGCTGTTGCAAGGAAAATGTAATACCAAAGTAAACTCTGGAAAATTGGGGAAGCATGAGATAATATTCATAATACAGTGCATCAGTTTCCTTAGGCTGTTACCTGTGGAGTCCGACCCCCTAGCACATAAAGGCAGTTTTTCATCCGAACTACACTGTGGTAGGCCAGAGGCATAGGTAGAGGGGCAGCACTACGCCAAGGGCCACCCTGTAAAGACCAGCGGTCCACACTGTTGGTGATGAGGTACTGGTTCTTCAGCTTCATCTGACCTCCAATTAGATACAAGTTGTCACCCAGGGAACTTAAAGAATAAGAATCTCGATATTCTGCTGAAGTGAGGTGCTTCCAGCTACCCTGAGCTTCTTGGTTATACCTAAAAATGACAAAAGGATAGGGACTGGAATCAATAATCTTAGTTCTTAATGAGCTCATAACCATATTTTGAGGGAATGATATAACTAACAAGACAATCTCTTTTGTTAGGTATTGATTACTTGTTTGTCATTATTAAACTCTTTGATAATTCTTTGAATAAGGAAAACATATAATTGATATTAAAACTGGTAAATATAATATAATGCAGTTGTATTTTAATAGATGTTATCTAATTTTCTAACTGTTATATTACCAGTTGCATTTCGACAGGTAATCATTTATATACTTTCTTTCATATAATTAGTGGTATTAAAGACAATAACATTCTGCATATTTTGTCAATGTACGATTCTATACATGTTCAAACAAACTTTTTAATCTGAGTGGCGTTTCCTTGACTCTGTTTAGAGTGCATTATATAGGAACACTTGAAAATTTTGTGTTATTGAATTTTTTCTTAGAATCTTACTTGAAAATCTCAACGTTTCTTTCCTTTTGCCTTGCCAGTCTTCGTGCTCCTAACTCTCCTGCTACAATGATCTCATTGCCCTCAGTGACCACTCCTGCACAGACATATCCAAGGGCGTCACCATAACGAGGGGAAGTGATGAAAAATATGCGGCCTGTGTTGGGGGCAAAACAGAAGCTGCGATCTGAGTAGCTTCCATAACGTGAGCGTATCCCTCCACTGTCATTGCCGATGCACAGCAGCAAATCGGTGGTCTCCATGCCATACCGCAGCTTTAGGCGGCGGGGTGGAGCATCTGGATGCAAACCTGCCGCTTCTATAGCATCCGCCATTATCTGCGTGCATTCGGCATCAGCCAGCAGCACTGTGTTGCGTCGGAGTGTCTCCTTCAGGTAGCTTGTACTCACCAGTGGAAGGCGTACCTTCTTCAACAGCTCTGGCAGGTGGTTGCTACGATTTTCTTCCCGCATTCCACAATGCCTCACCCAGCGCAGTACCACATCAAGAATGGTCTCCTCCCGTGTCACGTTTAGGTCATCTGAAGCCAGAAGTGCTCCTAACTGGTGCGCCTCCAACTCCAAAATCTCCTCATTCAGGCACACCTCAGTAAAGTGTTGCCGGAAGTAGCGTTGAGCATGATCAGCCAAATCCTCTGCCCCTAAGTCCCGAGCATAGTAATAGATGCCCAGACAGTTGGCAGCATCCATTTTATCTGTCATATATGTCTGGCAGCGAGCAAAAACATCATCCATCTGTAGGAGGAATGCTGCGACAGAGATTCCCTGCACATTGTCAGGGGAAAGTGGGAGCCTGGAGCTGTACATATATTCCAACAAAAGGCCTAAACTCTGAGCTGGCATGTCCCTGAGAACAACCTGCCGGTGGACGCTTTCACGCAGGCCACAGGTGAACATAACACGGAAATAGGGGCTGAACGCAGCAAGGACAGCACGGTGACATGGAAAACTGACACCTTCAGCCACCAGGACCACATCTGTCAATTGCTCAGCCTCACGCATTCGATTCAGCTGCTCCAGCAGCGCCAGACCGTGCTTCGATCTTAAATCCATTATGCTTCTTTATGAGAAATTTGTATCTTTATAAAATCTTAAAATGTAACCTAGGGTTTCCATTATCACATGGACATTCTGGTGAGACACAAACATAGACACAAGCACAGCAAAGGGCAGTTATTTGTCCACAGTTCTGCCACTCTTGTTTACATGCTGTTAACATGTCAGAGCACAGTGTCTGACTCTTGAAAAAATATTTTTTACACACTCATTTCACGAAGGGAAACTATTTATAAAGTGCTAGCCTTTCTATTACGATTGTTCTTCAAAAGCTAAAAAAGTCTGTCAAATGCTACCAATAGTCGGTCAATGCATGACATGCCTTCCAGTTAAATATGGATCACGGTCGCTGATGTTCTATTTGCTGTATTGACTACTGAGAGAAAGACACAGTAATTCTACTGGATTAGATTAGCACATGCACTGATGAGCCGTACCAGATCTCTGGCCTCCTGTGGTCTTTGCCCTCAGGAGACAAGTCGTCCATTACCCACACTTCACAGAGACACACACACATATACTGTGCCTCTGACAGCAGAGGGAGGAGGAAAGAGTGGGAGAGAAATCTGTTTACTCAACCTTCTATGCCCTCTGTGCTAAGCAACATAGCTAATAATAGACAGTGATGTGTCAAATGGCCGGTGGGGGGAATATGGAACAGACTTGGGGGACATTTTCTGAAGATCTGAAAGCAGTTGCTGTGAGGAGCAAACTTTGTAATCTTGTTTGAACTAATATTAATTAGGTGATATAAAAACTGAATGTTCAAAGTATTTCTGTTTTGGAAGACCATGTGACAATATATAACCTCCAGCATACAGGGCATGTGGTATCAGATTTTGCTTCATCGTGCTGCTAAATTGAATTTAGTTAGCACTAAGGTAAAGGGATAAAATGCAATGCAGATTCTTTCCTAACAAGACCCCAAGAACACATTATTTGGTTATTTCTTACTATTTCCAGCGATTTTCCGCTCATTATTTATTCTTTATTCTTTATTTTATTTTCCAATAAATATTCTAGCTATTTTCTGAAGCGTGAATGTCTGAGAACTCTTTAGTCTTATTGCTTGTATGATATCTTGCTTGTGTTGATTGTTTTTGTCGTTATATATTTTAGTTCTAGATATTTAAAAAATCTCATATCCGTTCTGTTGTCCTATAGTAACCATAATGGTAACTATTGAGGTCTTATAATGATAGTAAAAGGTACTATTAGTCTTTATACTTTATATATACTCCAGAATAATAAGTAACGGAAAGTACAAAGATTAGTCAGCGGTTTGCAGAAGTTGGGCTCCTGCTGAAGTCTAATCTTTGAACTGTCAGTCCATTTATTAATGGAAATATTAACCATAGAGAAATGCCCTCGGAAAAATGGTGATGTAACAGCCTCACTGGGAAACATCCTGTCCTTAATATTGATAAATGAGCCACATCACTAACCTAAGAGTTTTTGACAATATTCTACTAAAGGTGATGTTCTGGCTATTTGACACTACATTATTAAGATACATCATTCAAGGGAATTCAAAGGTAAAGAATCCTTTTCTGGACATGATGTTAATACTAATAAAAAGGTATCAAGCCATCAAAATAAATGTATTTTAAATTGTTTCATTTATAGGACGTTAAAAAAGGCAGTTGTTCCTAAGACCTAAATTCCTAAGGAGGACTTATCGATTTCACAACAGTGAAATTCTTTTAGAGAGCAAATGTTTATATCTGCATCTGAGAGAATGTAAATTGTCTGATGTCTAAATCATTCTTCCTGTTTTCTGTGATCAGTTCATCCATTACTTACTCAGCAGCTGGACAGAATCCCTTACCGGAAAGAACTGAACAGATGGAAAGTGCACACTAAATAGAACATATACAGCTCCGGAAAATATAAATATTGCAGTTATATATTAAAATATGGACTTCTTTCTTATTTTTCACACTTCTGCAACTGCAATAGCTCATAAAAACAGCAACCTGTACATTTTACACTCACAGCCACATATTGCAAAGTCAGTGAACAGAAGAAAGTGATGTGGTCTCATTTTTTTCCAGAGCTGTATATTTTTAGGTCCAGAATTACCAAAATAGTGATTTAATAGTTTTTTAATATTAAAAATTCTATGTTAATTCTTGATTTAATATGTAATTATGTTTTGTTATTTTTATAATGCGATCAATCATTATCCAAAAGCACACCCCCTTCATTCTATACCACACCCCCTCTTTGGAATTATCTGTGCCTTTTCTGGAAGTGGTAGTAGTATATATTAAGACAAGCCAATAGTTAAGAAGACAAAGTCAGATCACTTTTGTGGAGCAAATATGAACAGTGGGAAGAAGGGTCTGAGTTACCGTGTGGAGAGAGAGATCCTGGATGAACACAGACTGGAGGAGCTCTCTCGCAAGCAGGATTTTTCACAAACTTGCACTCCTTTCTCCCTTCATCTGAAAAACTCACTAAGGTGAGACACTGCAGAGATTTGCATATATTTCTGAAAAAATAAAGAAAAATGAAAGAGAATTACTTTTTGTCTCTTCCAAAAGTGGGTAATGTAATCCATATCCACCAGCAGAAAAAGAGCTAATTTTTTCTCTCTGTTGTCTCATCTTTTGTCAGGTGTTCTATTCCCAAACTAAAGAGTAGACTGGTTGGTAGTTTGCCTGTATTGTACTGGTTGCCACGTTATTCTTTCTGGGATTATGGCATGCCAGACCTCATTTCTGGGATCAGTGTGGGCATCATGCACTTACCACAAGGTATGTTTCAAAATATTTAATGTTAGTAGAAATATCAGTTAACGTTTCCATTACTTTTTTTCAACTCCCTCTGTTTCCAGTTGTTTTAAGGATATAGAAAATGTAAACACGTCCTAGAACTTCTGCCATGATCAGTGTAAAAGGTTTGTCTTCTTGGATTCTAGATGTGAGTTTCTTACAGCAATATTTTTGTCTTTTGTATAGGAATGGCCTATGCTTTGCTGGCTTCTCTGCCGCCAGTATATGGACTCTATACCTCTTTTTATCCTGCACTAATTTATTTCTTCTTTGGGTCCTCCAGACACATTTCTATAGGTAAACTTACATGTTAATACTTGTATAATTGTATGATGGAAAAGATTTTGACCACCTTTACCTGGAATATACAAGCGGGCAGAAGGTTATCATCTGCCAATTGCCCAGGAAAAAAGTGTGTTATGAATAAATTTTTTCTTGGTTGACACACTGAATTTCAATTCATAATATGTTTTAGCATGAGTATGTTTTGTTCTGATAATTAATTTTGTTTTTACATTGCATATATTTCAGGCACATTTACAGTTCTTAGTATTATGGTTGGTAGTGTTACGGAGAGACTGGCCCCTGATGTGAACTTTCTTATCGTAAATGGCACTAATGTGACAGATGAAGTGGACATCGCCGCTAGAGATCTTTACAGAGTAAAAGTGGCTGCTGCCACAACTGTACTGGGAGGAGTAATTCAGGTCTGTACATACAAACAAAACTCAAAACTGAGTATTCACTAATCATCTAATAAAAATGTGTAGTAGTTCAGATAGGTATAATATTAACAAAATGCAATGAAAAATGCTTTCTTACTATTTCTTAGGTGATTCTTGGCCTGGTGCAGTTTGGTTTTGTAGGTACATATCTCTCAGAGCCATTAGTGAGAGCGTACACCACAGCGGCTGCTGCTCATGCTGTCGTAGCACAGTTAAAGTACATTTTTGGACTGTCTCCCACTCGTTATAGTGGACTCCTCTCACTGGTGTATGTAAGTAATAAACTTTCATAATAATCATATGGAAAGTAACAAAGAAGACGTACCTGACAGCCTTCATATTTTTTATATACAGACATTAGTGGATGTGTGTGCACTGCTGCCCAGTACACATCTCCCCACCTTACTGGTCAGTGTTGTATCCATCACAGTACTCATCATTGCCAAAGAAGTGAACAACAGATTCAAAAATAGATTTCCAGTACCCATACCAGTGGAACTCATTGTTGTATGTTAACCCATTAAAAATTTTCTCTGCTTTATGTAAGTTTTTAATCTGCTTGTTTATTTAATATTTTTTTTTCCCTTGAAAACTCAATTATCTATCAGTCCAGTCACTATAGAACACAGTATAAAAAGAAACCTTGGCATATTTCTTGGTTCATGGCTTTATTTGTGTCTAACTAGATTGTGGTGGGGACTTTGATATCATACTACACTCGTCTAAATGACAACTTTGAGATTTCAGTAGTGGGAGAGATCCCGAGTGGGTGAGTGTTCCCATTTTTAAAATGTCATGTTTTTTCCCCTTTACGTTAATGCGATAGTATTTTAATACCAAACCATGAGTATATAAATTTTTTTCCATTATGTGACTTTTCTTTATGGTTCTCTATGGTTCTATGGCTCTAATCCAGGCTTCAGCCCCCCTCTATACCCAACACCAGTCTCTTTTCTGAAGTGGTGGTGGACGCCTTTGCTTTGGCTATTGTTGGCTATGCAATCTCTATTTCTTTGGGCAAAACATTTGCTCTCAAACATGGCTATAAAGTGGACAGCAATCAGGTGAGAACAGTTTGTCCGAGCCTTAAATGTGAATAAAGATTAGATGGATAGAATCCTAAGTGTATTATGTATAATTATGTATATTTTGTAGGAGCTGGTGGCTTTGGGTCTGAGTAATGCTCTTGGAGGTTTTTTCCAGTGTTACTCTGTCTGCGCCTCTATGTCTCGCAGTCTCATACAGGAAACCACAGGAGGCAGGACACAGGTAAAGCTACCCCCCCTTCAACCCCCACCCACCGCAACACACACACACGTACACACATATACACACACACACACACACACAAATATGCATATACATATGTTGTGTTTCATTGTGTTACTGTAGATGGCGGGAGTGGCATCAGCTGTGATAGTGCTAGTGACCATACTGAAGTTAGGTCCACTGTTTCAGGAGCTTCCCAAGGTTTGCATGATTAAATCTTCAAAAGAATTCCACATTGCACCTCTTTTTATATTTTAAAGTAATCCAAAATATTTTCTGTGTGTATGTGTATCCAGGCTGTGCTTGCGGCTGTTGTCTTTGTAAATCTAAAGGGCATGTTTATGCAATATGCTGACATTGTGTCACTGTGGCGAAGCAGCAAAGTTGATCTGGTAAGATCTCACCTCTCTCACTATTACTAACTTTAAGTTATGTTCAATCAATCAATCATTCCGTATGTGTAATATTATGTATTTTGTCATCAATATGCAGTAATTTATATTTATTTCATGCAGCTGGTGTGGTTGGTGACATGGGTGTCAACTATCCTCTTTAATCTGGATATGGGTCTGGGAGCCTCAATTAGCTTTGCCTTGCTTACTGTTGTCTTTAGAACTCAAAGGTTAGAAACATATTTTATTCTTCATTCACTATGCATATATTAGCTTTTTTAATACAAAACAAAATATCTAATAATTTCATTCAGGCCTAGATACTCTGTTTTGGGGCATCTGCCAGGAACTGAGATTTATTTGGACATGGAGACACACCATGAGGTAATGTTAAACTATTTATGCCTCTTTTCTATGTACAACATGTCCCTTAATCTAACTCTTGATTATTTCTTGAACTACTACTCTTAAAAGAATCAGATGTATGTACTTGTGTTTAACAGGTAAGGGAGGTATCAGGGATTACTATATTCCGTTCTTCTGCTACCATATACTTTGCAAATGCAGAACTCTACCTGGAAGCTCTCAAACAAAAGGTATTTATTTGACTGTTTCTGAATTTACTTTATGAACCTCTGCTCTGTAACTTAGATGTCAACAAGTCTTTTAATTTTTCATGGGTTTGGTGACTTTGAAAACAGAGTGGTTTGGACATCACTAAGATGATCACTTATAAGCGCAGACAGGAAGCTAAACAGATAAAAAGAGAAAGAAGAGCAGCAAGAAGAGCAAGAAGAGAAGCCAAAAGACAGGTGAGGGAACATTTGAAATCTCCCCATGAAGACACAAAAGAGAAGATATGATGAACAAAAGTTTGTGATGGTCCCTTTATTTTGTGTCTTTGTTCAGAAACTAGCTTTTAGAGCAGCCTCTCAGCGTTCCAATGAGGCAGTATTCTCAGTTGAGGAGGAGGTGGGGCATATTAGAGAAAAGGATGGAGACATTGCCCAGGAGGAAGAGTTTGAATGGATGGACCGTCAAAACAGTACAGTCTTTGTTATGCCGGAGACCCCACACAACAGTTGGGTGTACTTAAAGGGCACAGACCCTGACACGACTACGCTGGGGTCCATGTCCGATTTGCAGGACGGTGACATCACGACGCTGGGGTCCAGCAGTGAGGACACGCTCAGCAGGGATCTGGAAAAAGTTTCACTGGGATCCCTGGGCAAGTGGACGTGGGATATCCACTCCATCATCCTGGACCTTTCTCCTGCCAACTTTATTGATACAGTTGCCATCAAAACCCTGAGAAATGTAAGTGGTGAAGTTGATTTGAAATTACATCTTTAATACATGTTATTCATGCACATCAAGTGGGGTACTGTAGTTAATCTTTTTCCCATGTTTATATAGATATTCCATGATTTTGGAGAGATTGATGTAAATATTTACATAGCGGGCTGTCAAGGTAAGTAAAAACTAACATATATAGATCTTTTTTGTACAAGAGGCCAAAGGAAATGCATTAACGAAGCTTTGCATAAATGTTTATGGTTCTTTCATATTCAGTATCTAAAATATAATTAAATGTTATTTGTCAAATGGGAATTGTTTCATTCTATGTTGATTTCACTTCAGCACCAGTGGTGGAGCAGCTGGAGCAAGGTGGATTCTTTTCTGGCATCGCCAAGGAACGTCTCTTTGTTACAGTGCATGATGCTGTGCTGTACTGTCTCAAACACCATGGTGCTCCAACTCTACCAAGCCATGAAACAACAGTGGTGAGCTTCACACACACTTACAGTTAAGCGTTTTACATTTATACATACCCTACCATACCCATACACTACCAGGGTGATTCTCTTGAAGTTTTGTCATTTATTATATTATTTAGTATCCAAAAATGTACCTTCTACATCATCTGTCATTTATTTCCTGTTGTTCAGTACACTTTCTTTTGGACGCTTATCTTCACAGGACATTAACAGCACCAGACTTTGAGATGAAACAGCAACCATCTCCTGCAGTACTGTATGAAAAAAGCCCCAAATATTTACCTAAATCATTACATAGAATAATCTTTGTCTTCTTACTAACAGAATTTGATGCTGTTATTGTAAATATGTGACTTTATAACAAGGGTCAGAAACTTATTTTTCCTTACATGTCTGCAAAGCTTATCCAGGGCTGGTCCCTGAATTTTGTGAAAGATGTATTAGTTTTGCACTTTGAAGTCCTGAAGTTGAGCTGTCCTCTTTATGGTAAAGATAATATCAAGCAGTTTGTATGGTGTAATAATGGCTCACTTTAAATTATTGTCAAAGAACAAAGACATACTGATTACCATTTGTCAATAAATACTAACATAATTATGGTTGAATTTTCATTTCTTTATAAATTGAATTTTGATCTGGTGGTATTGAGAACAATTGAGACTGTGGGAAGATTTACATTTATAATGCACTTATCCAGAGTAACTTACATTTCCTCATTACAGGGACAGTCTCCCTGGAGCAACTTGAATCTATTGGGGGGTTATCCCACAAGGTTTTGATCAGGATCTTAGTGCCTTAGAGCTAGTTTTTCATGTGACTTTATGCCAGTGACCAGGCTTTCTATCATAAATATTTGCTTACATAGAACCATCACAGATAATATGACTGCATGTGTGCATGTTTCATACCCAACAAAAGAAGCATTCCATCTATGTCAATGCATAGGTAAACCAAGCAGAAAACTTATATTTTAACTTAGAATTCTTAACTTTTTATAAAAACATTACTAGTAAAGTAAACTACAAAAGAGAGACAATTATTAATTGGTGATGAATAATTAAAAAATAATTATTTTCATTATGTATCCTGTATTTTAAAATAATGTTCAATTGACAAGTGACACATTGGTAACATTGTTTATTTATGACATCATTCTGAGAACACTACAACAATGCTACAATAAATAATCTTCATAAATAAAAACAGCAATCGTCTTTGGATGCAGGCAAAGGCAAATACTACATAGAGAGTAATCACAACCCCGATACAGAGAATGAGTTTGTGCAAGGTTCAATTTGGACATGCTTTCTCAGTCACTGAAAGAGTGAAGGTACAAGATAGGTCATATCAATATAAATATGGGTTTTGATCAGATGTAACATCTTAGGTAACAATGTAAAAGTAACTAATGACTGCTAAACTAAACTCTAATCAGTCAGTGATCATTTAATTCCCTCAGACGTGATAATGTGTGTACTTCCATTGATCAAAACCTCAGTGAACATTCTTTCACACTCCTTAGGAGGTACTGTAGTGCATAAATATGTAAACAAAGATTAAAAAATATGGCTGCATTCCCATAAATAATGCTGCAATCAACATCCCAGTGTACTTCCCAATGTTAGGTAAAATCATGTTTGAACTGTTTGCATTTTCAACATCATACTATGAATCTGATTTGGGAATGTGACAACAAGCACTTCCTTCCTGAGATAAATTTTATAGAGTGCACTGGCTGCCTTTTTATTTTTATGGTGTCTGGTTGATACCCAGGCCAGATCAGCACTACTCTGGACGGATATAAACAAGGAATTTAATAATGTTCATACCTAGAGTGCAAGTCTTTCTGTGCTTTCTTAGAGTACTGGCCCTTCATGGCGGTGGATCCAGGTTCCTGTGATAACATCCAACTCAGGGTGTCTACTTGAAAATATGAAGTTATAAATACACATTTTTGGTTCAGCTTTCAAATTTTTTTTTCCACCTCCTGCATCAATCTGTTAATGTTTAAAAAATGTGTATTTAGAGCAGCATTAATTGCCTTTGCAGTGTTCCAGAGTGACTTCTATTTCCTAATTACGGGGACAGTCTCCACTGAGCAATAAGGGGTTATGGGTTAAAATATGTTTGATGTGTCTGTACTGGCACAGGTTTTTTTTAAGCACAATAAACTTTAAAGTCAACTGCAGGAGCATGTTACTTGAATAGAGTAAAGACTATGCTGGTTCTGCGCTTTGAACTTAGAAACAGGTACTGGGACAGCAACCAAGAGTTATTATGGCAAACAACTCTACCTTTTAAATTACTGTACGAATTGGGATTTAATATAAGTAGATGTTATTTATAGTATAGTGACATAGCAGGACACTGGATAAGAGGATCCTTACTTAGGAAGCTTATCTTAAAACAATCGTGACTTGAAAGCAGGTCACATTTTGGTAAGGTTGCTTTAAAAATTGGTGGTATTTGTGAGTGTGTCTGTTTTATGTGCCTACACACTCAATGAACACTTGCTGGCATAAAGTGAAAGATTGCAGCCCATCTGCTCAAACTGTTAGCCAATCTCTACGACTGTAGTGGGATAGAGGTTGGCTTACAATTACATGGCACCAAAATGACAATTTTAATATTATGTACATATGCTCAAGGTTATCATTACTTAATAAAACTAATGTATAAAAGAAATATAACACTGTTCATGCTCGGCTCGTGCCTAAGACCAAATCATAGTCATGATGCCATTTCACCTTAGAAAAATCCCTAACGTCTTACTGTGTTCTATTGCTTGTGTGTGTCAGTAGTGTTTTAATGTGTAAAATGGTCAGCGAATGCGAGCACAATCTGGAAGTAGAGTATATGAACTAAGGTTTGTGTCTTGAGGTGTGCTGTCATGCATGATGCATGTTGAAATGTGTTTGTGTGTTTATTTATGTGCAACATGTTTTAAAGATTGTGTGGCTGTAAGAACACACTGTGTTTTTTACAGGTCTTGGTGTGTGCCAGTATGCTGCTCTGCGTTCTGGTCTGACTGCTCTTGAGACTCCTTCTGCTGGGAGACAAGCTGCTGATAACGGGCCTGCCGCTGATAGTCCGGATCTACGTTAATCCAGTTGTTTGCTACCCATTTAGTCCCTCGAGTGACCACACAGCCTCCATGTAGGGAATATTCATCCTGTTCACCCACCCAGCCTACAGGGGATGAAACAAATCAATACAGCTCTTGTGCTGAAAACCAAGAAGTCACGATATGGGCAAAAGTGGAATGCCACTTAGCCCTAATGCTGAATTTCAGTTAGAAGATGTTAGACCTCAAAAATATATTATGATGAGTACTAGACTCTTAAACTACATGAAATACTGTAATTTTTCTAACACTAACAGGATTACTATAAGGGAGCCAGGTAAATGCAGATAGGAAGAACAGCTGCTCCCAGGGATTCCATTTTCACACTATTTTTAAAGTTGATTTATGCATACCAGTATTATTTGGCATTTATAATTATCTAAATGAATAGCTGATGAGGTATGCCAGACAAAAACTCTGATCTCCAATGCTGAGTAAGGCTCTATGGAAAGCAGTACAGCGAAGACACTTCAAAATCTCTGATCTGTGAAATTACCTCTGCCATCTGATAGGTAGTTGTACCAAAACACTGCAGTCCCCTTGGTAGGCTTCACTCTCAGGTTGCCTTTATCACAGTGCTTCCTAGTGTCCAAGAGATCTACATCATTTTGTATAAGTGACTGGAAAATAACAAAAAGGTATTCAGTTAGACTGTGATTTATTACTTTCTGTCTGTTATAAACTCACACAGACACTACTGTCAATACGAACCACTTCTTCATATGTTCTGTTGTCTGCAACAGGAAAGGTAGTCTCCCCTCCTTCCTCTACATTGTTCAGATAGAACAGTACGGTAATGTACCTACAAATACACCATACAGCTCAGAAACATTAAAAAGTCTTATTTGTGTACATGATTCAAAAGCATTCAAAATCATTTTTTAAAACAAGTCATTCAAAAGTCCTCCAGTAATGCCAGTGGCTCACCTGCAGGATGTCTGGAAGGGGGAGGAAGTGTTGGCAGCGAGGCGAGTGTGGGTACAGGTTGTCTCAGGGTAGACTGGTCCGCTGTCATGATGGGCATGATAATGACCCCCTTGCTCATAACGCACCACCTGAAGAGGCTCACTCAGTTCCACCAGAGAAGGTGGCAGCCTTGTTAAGTGTATGACTCTACATAAATAAATAAAATTAAAAAAAAATGAAGAGAGAGGTGCATCCATAAGGAGGAGTGCAAAAGCAGAGGGATAGCTTGGTGCCATAGTCTAAGAATACCTTTTGCGAAGATCTCTGAGGACCTGGTGTGCTCCCTGGCCCTGGTAAAGCCATGTGTGTCTGCTGTTCCTCACCAGCTGGCTCCTCTCCACTCCACGCTGGAGAAGAAAACGTTGGAAGGCATCGGAGTTCAGCTGCCCAAACTCCTCCACACTCAAAAGACCTTAAGAAAAACAAAAACAAGCACACAGCATATGTCATGATAATATCCACACCAATTTTACATTAAATATTAAATCAACATAAAATAAGAACTGTTTTCCCAGTTTTAACAACTTTGCAGTAATATACTGTATATAGAAACTATAAATTGGCCTTACCATCTCCATCCCGGTCAGCTTTAAGGCCATCATAGATTTCCTTAAGGATCTCAGGGGTCAACCAGATTCCATCTCTCACTCGAGAGTGTGTCAAAATCTGTATTATGTGTTAAGGAGACACAGTGCATCACATCACCGATTGCATACAACTGCAAGTAGAAGATGATTAACAGTAACACACCCACAAAGACAAACAAAGAGCCGACAAAGCAACACACATAGACACAGACCTCATGAGGCTGCAGTTGGCCATCCTGGTTAAGGTCAAGCAAATGGAAAATCTCTTCCGGGCTGAGATTGAGTTGCTGGCTTAGCTCTTCTTGTCCCTCTGGCACCATTACCTGGCTTTCCATCAAGCCCTTTAGCTGAGCCAGACGCACCACCACAGCACACTCTTCCTCTGAGAGGAAACCAGGGATTTCTGCAGCAGCATGTGCAGCAAAGCATGTGCGTGTGTTCATACACACCCACACCACAACATTCAAATGAAGGACACGTCAGTGTCAAACACTAATAAAATATACACAAAGACACATTTAACATGTTGTAACAGGCATATGTATTTACCAAAGAGCAAGGGCTTTAGACTTAGGGTCTTCATCTCATGCATTTTGCCTGGCACTAGGGGCACTTTTTGCACGTGGCCCACCTAAAAACGAAAGATACCGTCACAACCTCATTTTCACAATGCAAACTCCATATATATCATGGACAAAGGTAAAAGTCCTGACCCGTATTCCCTCAATCCGTGGCAAGTACACCGTCCGCGCAAAGCCAGGGTCCGGATGAGGCTGCGGATTCAACTTTTCTGCATTGTGCACGCTGCCCCTACTGGGAAAATCTCGGTTTCCCGCATCAGAGCCGTTGTTGTAATGCACGTACAGCAGAAGTGCTATAACATTGAGGATGTACACATGGAAGAAAACCATAACAACCATAAAGTAGGAGCGAGAACAAACACTGCTTTTCTGCACCGGAACGCGCTCCCGTGGCAAAGGCGGCGAGGGGGCTGCAGATGGTGCGGAGTCATCTTTTTCATTTTCCTGAGGAGCCATCATCTTGGCAGATTACCAGCGGGAAAACATTGTTAGCAAAAATTTATTTTAAAAAAGTGTCTGACATCATTTGAGAAAGAGAAAGCGGCGCGCCACAGCTGGAGGAAGGATGCTGCTGTTCGCAAGGGAAAAAGTTCACGAATGAAAACATCAAACGTCATTCAAACACCATTCCGTCGGTGGAGCTGGAATGCAGCAAAAAAAAAAAAAAGCAAAAATGCTAAACCGCGCAACGCGGCGCAGTCTCAGATGTCAACGTTTACATTCTCATTCATACTGCGAATTTCACTCAGCTGCTGCGTAGATCTGCTCGTCCAGCCGTCGTCACGCACGCTGACATCTTTAGTCGTCCGTCACAACTTGTCATCGTGTAGCAATTTTAGATATTTCTCCTCTTGCTCAGTTGCACTTACTCGCTCGTAACAACCTACGTTTGCCGCAAAGTACACTTTCCTCACACTAAGACGCCATTGCCCTGACAACCAGTGTTGCCAGGTCCTGCAAAAAATCGCAACCCAAATACAACAGGCCGAGTCAGGGGCGGGGACACTAGGGCAATGACCCCAGTGGCAAGCTGAAATATGATTGGTCCATTCTGTGCCCCACACCTGTCATTTACCACTTTCATGTGCCGCATTGGTTTATTAAAAAAAAATCTCAGCGTTGATGCCTTCGTTTCTATGTGCCTCGCCACTAAGAGAAAATGGAAATAAAATGATAAACTACTCATTTGTCAAAGATGGCCAAAAATCGTTTTCCTACTCTAGGCTCATGCAAGTTGCCTAATCACGTCAAATTTACCTTCGGAATATATTATTCTTTTTACATCCTTCCTGTGTCCTTGTCCCATTTCCAGACTTTATTAAAATTCACTTAAAGTTTTTGCTGTTTACATCACTCAAGGCTAGAATCTGCTACTTTTGGTCACAATTTTCTACCTTGATAAATTTGTTAATGGCACTGTACATTTACGGTAGTTTAATTCATGACATTATATAGATACTGATCAAGGACCACGGAAGTGTGTTGGGTGAATATTTACTTGATGTAGTCACATGTTTGTGGTATAGAAATGATTTTCGTGGTCATTTTTCAGTTTCAGTACTTATAAAAAATCGATACGAATATTTGCGAGTAGGCAATTGTGCCCTCTAGTGGTATCGAATAAATATTTACATTCTATTTACGGCATTTAGCAGACGCTCTAAGAACGACTTCCATTTTTTTTTAAATTTCAGGGCCAGTTTGATTAAGAGCAACTTGGGGGTTAAAGATCTTGCTAAGGCCCACGACCTCCTGGTCCAGAGGTGAGTACCCTTACCTCCAGATTTTATTGAGGTTAGGCCAAAAGCTGACTAAATTTGTTTTCTTGTGACTTGTGAGAAGTTAGCTGAAAGTAAGATGCTCAAGTTCTAGTCATAGTTTTTTCTGAAACATCCTTAAAAACCTTTCAGTGGTATAAGAATGGTTCCATTAAGGTTGTGTGAGAAACAGAAGGTATAAAACAATTCAAGAATTTGAATTTTTAATTTTGTATTTAAGAATAAGTAATTACAGTGAAGCAGTGACATGAAGTTGTAAGCAGACAGTCAAACATAAATGAATGAAGACATCACATATAGATCAAGGTGCTTTAACTTTTATTGGTGATAGGCCAGTTTAAGGGCAAACATTTGTTAAGAACTTTGAATGGAACTCATATTGTATGATTTCCAGCTTTTCTGTTTCAATCTCTTAAGTATCTTCTTTACTCAGCTTCTTTACCCTGTGAAACAAACCAGCAAGAAAAACATTAGCTTGCTTGCTTGATTATCCTATGGTTATTTATTTTTTTTCATAACACATACCTTTCCAAGTTCACGACTCCTGGCCCTCAGCTTGTTGACCTGAGACTCAGCAATATCAGCTCTCTCCTGAGCCTCCTCTAACTCATGCTGCACCTTCCTGTACCTGGACAGGTGAGTGTTGGCCTGCTCCTCCTGCAAATTGAATGGTACAGGGGAGAGGTGTAGCTGATTCTAATTTGAAAATGCACCAACTGATTTGTTTTGCACATTCTAGAAACAATAGACAATTCATTTTATAATGATACATGATGTAATATTGCCATGTTGACAATGATACATGGCAACAATAAAATTGCTCTAAATGGCAATTTGAAATAGTTCAGTATTAACAACACTCTCGTCTTGCATATAAATCAATACAAACTGTCATTTGCGCAACCTTAATATTTAAGGATTACTTACAGCTTCCTCGGACTGTCTCTTGTAGGCTTTTACTTTCAGCTGCAGTTTGTCCACCAGATCCTGCAGTCTGGTAACATTTTTCTTATCCTCTTCAGTCTGTGGGCAACACAACATTAGTACATACTATTCTGTTTGTTATTTTAGGCTTAACAATAAATACTTCTGGGAAGTGTAATGAAATTCCAATTTTGTTCTGAATTTTGATATTACATACACTGTATTTATGTCAGTCAAGTCCAGTATTAGTTTCATCCAAGCTTTATATATTTTGAGTAGCCTACGTTTTACGTCTTAAGTTACTGTCTTTCAAAATTTTTGTTATTTCTACCGGGATACAAAGGTTGTTACAAGTGGATAAAAGAATGTTTTTTACCTGGTAGGTGAGTTCTTTTACTCTCCTCTCATATTTGCGAACCCCCTTAATAGCTTCTACAGAACGTCTTTGTTCAGCTTCAATTTCATTCTCCAACTCACGGACCTGAAACAGTTGAATGTATTTCATCGAATAGTTAAATGAAATATATTTTTAAATATTGTGTAAAGCATATTGTATCATACCCTAGCCTCCAATTTCTGGAGCTGTTTTTTCCCGCCTTTCATAGCAAGATTCTCGGCCTCATCCAGGCGGTGTTGCAGGTCCTTTACTGTCACTTCCAGGTTCTTCTTCATCCTTTCCAAGTGAGCACTGGTGTCCTGCTCCTTCTTCAGCTCTTCTGCCATCATGGCAGCCTACAGTCAATGTTTTTTAATTATATAGTTAACAGGCTAAGCAGTAGTAGTTAATTCAATTAATAATGATTTTATTAATTTTAAATCACATTGTACATTGCTGCTTAAATTAAGTGCATTTAAAATGCCAATATTTCATTTTTAGAAATTTCAAGACTTGTAGTAGAGCGTGAAATCCAATGAATAAAACATTTTGTGTTTTGCTTACATCAGTTATGGCTTTCTTGGCCTTTTCCTCAGCATTTCGTGCCTCCTGAACAGTGTCTTCCACCTCACCTTGGATCTGCACAAGTTCACCCTCCAGCTTCTTCTTGGTATTGATTAGGCTGGTATTCTAAACAAATTAAGAATGAGTAAGATTTTACAACAAAAAATTATCCTCAAACCAGCTAGTGAATTGTTCAGTTTACCTGAGAGTGAAGCAAGGCCACACGCTCACTAGCATCTATCAGCTCTTGCTCTGCCACTTTACGGCCTCTCTCTGTTTGCTCCAGAGCAGTTCGGAGCTCTTCAATCTCTGCTAGCATCAGGGTGTTCCTGCGTTCTACCATGGCCACCTGCTCCCTCATGTCTTCCTGTCCTCTTACAGCTTCATCAAGGTGCAATTGAGCATCCTGGAAAAGGCAATGTGTTAAGTGTGGCAGAGATGTAAAAAACTTTAGAGAGTAAAGTTTTTAATCTTTAGAAAGTAACACTGCTCAGTTTGGCTATAAGACAGAATGCTTAACATTGTGAACAAACCTTAAGCTGTCCTTGGACATTTCTGAGCTGCTTCTGAGCCTCTGCAGCCTGGCGGTTAGCATGGCTCAGCTGAATCTCCATCTCATTGAGGTCTCCCTCCATCTTCTTCTTGATTCTCAGGGCATCATTTCTGCTCCTGACTTCAGCATCCAGAGTGGTCTGCATGGAATCAATAATCCTCTGGCTATTGCGCTTGATCTGCTCAACTTCCTCATCCTTTTCAGCCAGCCTCCTGTCAATCTCACTCTTCACCTGGCTAAGTTCAAGCTGGATACGAACAATTTTGGACTCCTCATGCTCCAGTGTAGCCTGAGACATAGATATTAATGCTATTAATAAGAGTATGTGGAGAATGTAATGTATTGCATCATTGCTACAGGGATATTTTAATATAATTCATATGTGGCACCTCAGCTTCCTCAAGAGCTGACTGGATTTCTGATTTCTCAGTCTCCAATGTCTTCTTTCCTTTCTCTAATTCATGAATAGTCTTTCCAGTTTCACCAAGCTGCTCAGTCAAATCTGAAATCTCCTCTGTGGTGAAGAAAATTCACACAATCTAGTTTGCTGAAACACCAGTTTACTCATAAACATTGTTTTGTTATATGTAAAGACTTACGCTGAAGGTTTTTGTTCTCTCTTTTGAGAGTTTCGAGATGGTCTAGAGCCTCTTCATAGGAGTTCTTCATCTTAAAAAGTTCAGTGCTGAGAGAGCGAGCCTCTTTTTGGGCTCCCTCCAGTTCTGCTTGACTCTCCTCAAATTTCTGCTTCCATTCTGCTAATACCTTAAAGCATTTAAAATTAATAGTTGAATTTCACCTTTGCTGGTTGAAGTGTATATTAAATGATATAGAGGAATAGAGGCCAATAGAGACCAAACTAACTATAGGCCATTATCAATATCGCAATAAAACTTTCCAATTGTCTCCTATAAAGACACATAGGACACAACATTGAAACAAAGCATGCTGTATGGGCACTTGTACCTTGTCAAAGTTTCTTTGCTTCTTGTCAAGGTTAGCTGCAAGTGCATTAGCTCTCTCCACATCAATCATGAGGTCCTCCACTTCACCCTGCAGTCTCTGCTTGGTTTTTTCAAGGGAAGCACACTTGGCATTCACAGCTTCAATGCTCTCTTCTGCATCCTGCAAGCGCTGAGCAAGCTTTTTCCTTAAACACAAATCAAGCATCAGTATGTTGGATTTTATTAATGCATATTATTTTATTATTTAACAAGTAAAGTGATGGATTTACTTTGCTTCCTCAAGTTCTTCAGTGCGCTGGATAGCATCAGTTTCATATTTGGTTCTCCACTGAGCTACTTCACTGTTTGCCTTAGACATTCCACGCTGGAGCTCAGCTTTGGCTTCCTGCTCTTCTTCAAATTGTTCTCTGAGGAGATCGCAGTCATGGCGGGATGATTGCACTGCATGGGCTAGGGCATTCTTTGCCTTAAAAAATAACATACATATGTCAAGTTATAATGGTTGGACAATGTTAATAGATATCTTGTTTTTAAAATGTGCCATCTTACCTTGACCTCTTCCTCAATTTGCCTTTTCAGCTCCTCAATCTGCTGAGTGTAAGCTTGCTTGCCTCGAGTCAGCTGAGAAACAAGAGCTTCTTTCTCCTCCAGCTGACGTCCCATTTCACCTATTGTAGAAATGATTGTTATAGCACCACTGATCATGACAAATTTATATCAGAATTCTATTACAGTAACACATTTCAGAACAACAAGCTAAGTTATTCTTCAATGAAGCATTTTCATACCATTTTCAGTTTGAAACCGTGCCTTTTGTGCACTGATGTCATTAAGATGACGAGTTTGTTCCTCATTCTTTGTCTTCAGCTCGCTCACCTGATCCTCCAAAGTACGGCACATCTTTTCAAGATTGGCCTGTTAAAAATCACAAATTCTTTGTTTCACCCAGAGTTCTGACACATTGCTTTGCAAACCTATTAAGAAAACAGTTAGGCTTAGCATATTGAAGTTGTTTTTGATATCAGTCCCATTTTACAACCAACTTAAACCTTCATTAACCATCTTAAACAATCTATGATATCTGTGCTGTTGTTTTCCACAGGGATGTGTAGATTAAATATTAAATTTACCTTTGCTTTTGCAACTGCCTCCATGTTGCTGGACAGGTCATCAATCTCCATTTTAAATTCACTCTTCTCCTTCTCTAGCTTCTGCTTGACTCGCTGAAGGTTGTCTATCTGCTCTCCTAGTTCGGCCACACTGTCAGCCTGCTTCTTACGCAGGGCTGCAGCAGTGGCTTCATGCTGTAAGGTGGACTCCTCAAGATCACGGCGCAGTTTTTGGAACTCAGCCTCGCGTTTCTTGTTCATCTCAATTTGGGCAGAAGTGGCACCACCAGCTTCCTCAAGTCTCTCGCTGATCTCTTCAAGTTCCCTGGAGAGATCGGCTCTCTGCTTTTCAACCTTGGCACGAGCAGCACGCTCAGCCTCAATTTCTTCCTCAAGCTCTTCAATGCGAGCCTTCAACAGATGAGTGAAGATGAGCTGACTGTTTTCATGATTGTAACATTATAATTAATAATAATTCACAAAGTTATTGGGATGAACCTGGAGTTCTTTAATCTTCTTCTGAAGCTGTACACCAAGAGACTGTTCATCTTCAATCCTGCTGATAAGTTGGCTTGTTTCAAAGTCCTTCCTGTAGAAACACCAATAGTTAGATTAAGAGGCTACATTTTTTACTCAATAAAGATTTTGTGATAATCGTCGGTCTCTTACTTTTTCAGCTTTTCTTCTGACTGCTGTTTGTCATTCTCCAAATCCATTATGGATTCTTGGGCCAGTTTGAGGTCACCCTCCAGCTTTCTCTTCGATCTTTCAAGGTCCATACGAAGCTTCTTCTCTTGTTCAAGGGAGCCTTCAAGCTAAAAGCAAGAACAATAATGTAAAAACAAAGAAAAATCCAAGGCATTTCATCAGTTTGTTAAAATGTGTAATGTGTCAACTTATTTTCAAGCACACTTACATCATCTACTTGCTGCTCAAGCTTAGACTTAGCTTTAGTCAGAGAGTTGACTTTGTCTTCCTCTGCTTGGAGATCATCAAGAGTTTGCTGATGAGCCTCTTGAAGGGCTTTCTTTTCCTTTGTAAGCTTGACAATAACCTCATCTTGAGATGTCATTTCTTCAGTGAGGTTTTTGACCTTTGAAAGACATTTGAGGGAACATAAACAATAAACATGTAAATTTAAAACTCATAATAAATTATCATCATGTAGTCACAATCTTATTTATAAAATAGGAACCTTGTTCTCAGTGGCATGCTTCTCCTTTTCCACTTTTGCCAAGGTTAGCTCCAAGTCATCAATGTCTTTCTTCAGCTCAGAACATTCATCCTCCAGTTTCCTTTTCTTGGCAGTCAACTCAGCATTAATTTCTTCTTCATCTTCCAGTCTCTCAGTTGTCTCTTTGAGCTTGGCCTCAAGGTGGATCTTGCTTTTAATAAGACCCTCACATCTCTCTTCAGCATCAGAGAGGTTTTCAACTTCCTAGAATTTAGAAAATGAAAAAATATTTATTAATTATTAATACAATGTACCAATTTTATAGAAGAATGATTAAAGTATTTATACTGACACATAAGATGGCCTTTAACAATCAAAACTTACTGCAGCTACTTGTAGCTGCAGGTCATTTTTTTCCTGCAGCAGGGAGACCATCTTCTCTTCAAGCTCCTTCTTTTTAGCCAGAGCCTTTGCTAGATCTTCTTTCATTTTCTCAAAATTTTCCTTCATGGCAGCCATTTCTTTCTCTGTCTCTGCACTCTTCAGAAGAGGCTTGATCTTGAAGTACAACTTCATCCATGGCCAGTGTTTCACATTCATGAATGAGCGGATGTTATATTGAATGGTGTAGATAGATTCTCTATAACAAAATCAAAGAACGTTTTTAGATATTTTGTTAGAAAAATGCATTTTTCTGAAGACCCTGAAGCTGACAGACAATACCTTCTCTCCATCATTTTGACAAACTCTCTTCTCATAAGGAAACCTCTGCAAAGAGCCTGGGTCATTGTGACCAGGATGGCAAGCTTTTCATCTCGCATCTCCTCAAGAAGACCCAAAAGTCCAGCTTTGAAGAACACCTGAAGACAAGTATTTTATTTATGACAAGCTCTCACTGTACTCTAGTGAAAACAGGTCAAACTGCTCTGTTCTGACCACCTACTTTTGTATGTCCAAACTTATACTGAGTATGATCCACATCAATGGAACTCAGCAGCTTCTCTGAAGCTTTCTTGTTGTCAATGAACTGCCCCTCAGGGATGACACTGGCATTTAATACTTTGTATCTGCACAAGACATTTTTTTTTTGCATCAATATGATGTACGCATGTCTGTTTGAGCTTTGCCTCAAACTGAATTTGCACACACAGAATACCTCTGCTTAAAGTCACCATAAAGGATTCGGCTGGGGAAACCCTTTCTGCAGATTCTGATCCCCTCCAGTACACCATTACAGCGTAGCTGGTGGATGACCAGTGGATTCTCCATCAAACCTATGGTTAAAAAAATTAATTTCTGGCAATGTTTACACTCAAAAATTCAAAGTGTACTCTCTATAGTCATAGTGCAAATACAAAACTGCACAATGAAAAATACAAATAACTGTTAGTTAAAAAAAAGACAATTATCTCTGAATACAGTGCTTGACAACATGCAGTATATCATTGCAGATTGTATAAACTGTGATAGATGGAAAAACCTAGGATTAGATAGATTGATATAGATTAATAGAACAGGATATTTAGCAGTTTATGTAATACTGATTCTAGTCTGATTCTCACAAGTGCACAATCTTCAGATTATATACAAAAGAACAGGAAATAAACTAACCTGGTGTTTTTGACTCATTTGGAATAAGGCAGCGGACAAAATGAGGATGTGTGCTTCTCAGATTGGTCATTAGCTTGCCAAGATTCTCCTGATTGATTCAAGAATATCCACATCAATATTATAGCCATTCTTTTTCAAGCATTATATGAGCCTTCTGTTTCCTGATGCCAAATTCAAAAATAGATAGAAATGACAATATCTGTTACCCGGAAGAGGGCAGACACAGTCTGGAAGGAACCTCCTTTCTTCTTTCCACCTTTTTTGCCACCTCCCTCAGCTGTTGATTCAGTGTGCCCGTTATTTCATTTAAAATGACATTCCACACACTACCAAAACTAACATCGCAATCCTTCCTAGGATATGGATTTGGCTAACTGATGGAGCTTAGAATAAGATACTTTGCATTTTGTCTTTTTATCAACGAAGATTAATAACAAACATTCCATTAATGAAAGGCTGTCATTTCAGCAAATTAATTTCCCATCAGCATGCCTATTTTATAGGAGGATGTTTTACATTTATATGAAATAAACAATAACAAACCTTCAGAAGAAGCATGAGAAGCAAACAGATGAGCCAACAGTTTGACTGATGACTTTTGGTACAGCTGAACCACAGAATCATTCAGTGGGTCCTTGTTCTTTTCCAGCCAGCCGTTGATGTTATAATCCACAGTGCCAGCATAGTGCACCAGAGAGAAGTGAGCCTCTGCCTTGCCTTTAGTAGGCCTTGGCTTCTGGAAAGATGCACTTTTGCCCAGATGCTGGTCATAGAGTTTGTTCTTGAAGGTAATGTCTGTTGCCTTAGGGAACATGCACTCCTCTTCAAGGATAGAGAAAATACCCATTGGCTATGGCCGTAAAAAAAAGCATTAAGAGTGGAAAAAGATGTCCTATTAACGTCCTAAAATAGTGTATACAGTTCATATCTTGCAAATGTATTCTCGCTCTTTAACCACTATGTATTGCCTACCTTCTCAATAAGCTCAATGCAGGCAGCCAAGTCCATCCCAAAGTCAATAAATTCCCATTCAATTCCTTCTTTCTTGTATTCCTCTTGCTCCAGGACAAACATGTGGTGGTTGAAAAACTGTTGCAGTTTTTCATTTGTGAAGTTGATGCATAGCTGCTCCAAGCTGTTAAACTACCATAAAAACATTTTTATTTGTTTGTTTGTTGTGTTTCACAATATTACTGGCATCTCTGTAAAACAGTCTTTTACTTACATCAAAGATTTCAAATCCAGCAATATCCAGCACACCAATAAAGAACTGCCTTGGCTGTTTAGTGTCCAACATCTCATTGATACGGAAAACCATCCACAAGAACATTTTCTCATAGACGGCTTTACACAGAGCCAGGGTTGAATTGTTCACCTTTTTGGGGAACAAAGTTTTAATGTTGTTTGTCTGTAAATGTAAGTGTGAAAATGCAATTATTCAGTGCTGACAAATTGTTCATATTACCTGTGGAACAGTTTGGCCTTTGGTCACATACTCATTCCCGACCTTGACTCTGGGATAGCATAAAGCTTTCAGCATGTCAGCTGAGTTCAGGCCCATGAGGTAAGCGATTTTATCAGCAACTGAATGAATAAAGTAAGATTATGAAAATAATTGATTTTCAATTTTATACATACGCAATGTATTCGGTATTTTAAAATGTCCTGGAAGTCAGCTCTACACCTTATAAAATATTAAATTCCAAAGAAATTCTATGATCAATGTCAGTCATACATGCAGTCTTATACAGAGTCGTAAATGGTATTATAGCAGCACACACACCCTCAGTGCCATCTGGTTCAGCCTGTTCCTCCCTCTGTTTCTGCTTGAATTTCATATTTCCATGATGCATCACAGCTCCTGTCAGCTTGTAGATGCCAATCTTCTCGTCAGCACTAAAGCCCAAGATGTCAATGGCTGTCTGAAGAATGAAACACATACACCATATTTTACAATTTTGAATATATTCTCCATTAATATTCAAACATTTAAGCTAAACAGTAGAACAAATTAAAACAATAACAAAATCTTATTTAATTAAACCTGTGCATAAAACATACATCTGTAGCAATGAACTCTTCTACATCATTGATGCTCTTGACTGTGATCTCTCCCTGACTGATCATTGGGTAGTCATATGGATTAGTGGTGATCAGAAGAGCCTCTGCAAAGATTAATAACATAAGCATGAAAAACATTAGCAACACAGAGTTTTTCTTTTTTGATGATATATATTTTGCTTGTATTACCCAGCAATTCAGGCTTGTGGCCAGTTGCGAGCTGGTAGAAGATATGATAACTTCTCTCAGCTGACAGCTGGAAAGTAACTCTTGACTTTTCCAGCAGATCTGCAAAAAGAATTGCACGGGTCATAATCAATCACAAATGTATGAGCTAGAGATAAAGCTTTTTAAAAACAAGGTTAACTCACAGGTTTCAATATCAGCAGAGGCCAGCTTTCCAGTGGACCCAAAATGAATTCTGATGAATTTACCCTAACCATGACATGGGAGAATTAGTCAAAGAAAATCAGTGAAGTCAGCACTGTTTTTTACTCATATAAGCAAATACCTCAGGACAAGTACTTACAAAACGAGAGGAGTTGTCGTTCCTCACAGTCTTAGCATTACCATAAGCCTCCAGTAGAGGGTTGGCTGCAATGATTTGATCCTCCAGCGAACCCTGCAGGTTAAACCATGTAACAAATTAAACATATTTATTTACATAATTCAGGTAATATGCCAGAAGGTGGCATGGATCGTTTTAACAACCTGCATTTTTCCAACAACAGCCTCTGTCTTCTTCGATCCAGACACTGCGATTGTCGCAAAGTACTGGATGACACGCTTGGTGTTCACAGTCTTTCCGGCACCAGATTCTCCACTTAAGTTAGAAATCAAATGGTGGAACATTTTATTTAGGATACTACAAAATTAATTAGCACATTAATAATGAGTTATACAGATAGATTCTGAGAGAATGAAGATAAAGTGAACATAAATACTCCAAAACATTCTGCAGCAAATATATACAATAATATGCAGCTTCAAACTGTCAGGTTCTTTACTAATTGTTGAATTATGAAGTCCACTACTGTTGATATCAAATTATAATTAATATACAGTATGAAATAATATTCGGTGAGATAATATGAAAGAAGTATTGCATTTGGGCAGTCTGACTTACGTGATCAGAATTGACTGGTTCTCACGATCTGAATGAAAAAATAAAATATAGATTATATAAATTAGGAATAAAGATGACTATTATTATTTGCCATTACTTGAAAAACTACGTACCAGTCAGCATAAACTGATAAGCATTATCAGAGATGGAAAAGATGTGGGGTGGGGCCTCAATTCTCTTTTTGCCCCTGTATCCTGCTACCACAACTGCATCATATACTGGGAGCCATTTGTATGGGTTTACAGTTACACAGAACAACCCAGAGTAGGTCTATAAATAAGAACATATTATATATTTTTTAATCATTTTTCTTCTTATATTTTAAATGACTAACAGTTTTTGAAACACTGGCTAACAAACTTACATAGATCATCCATGCTGCATAACGCTCTTTGAGGTTATACAGCACAGCGGGTTCATTGAGGTGAGTCATCATGGCCATGTCTTCAATCTTATCAAACTTTGGAGGATTCATTGGATGAATATCATCCTCCTTCACTGTTATGGTCTGTAGACAATATATATGAATTCAGCACCAGGATTAAGACAATGCTGACTTTTTAAGACATGTTGGCAAAAGTATTATAGTGGCTTTAAAATAATTCAACCAGCAATGAGAACTGCATCAGCCCGAGAGCAATTATATCTACTTACTTTGCCACACAGAGTTTTGACGGTGGCTTTGCCACCCTCTTTGCTCTGGAGGACCCCTTTGAGGTACATCTCAGATGGCTCAGACACAAAGTAAGCGGTTTTGGCATCAAAGGGTAAGTTTTGTGCCTCAATCCTCTCGCGCTCTGGCTTACGGAGGTATAAGGCCGCTGGGCCAAAGCACTCCATATCTGCATCCGCACTCATGGTGACACCTTACTGCAGAGGGAAACACAGGGATTTTTTTTAAAGAAGAGGACATCGTACTGTTCAGACGTCGTAGATACTTTAATGGAATTAAGTTTTACAGTTGTAGTCTTTGATTTATGAATCATGTCTCTCCACTATATTTTAGGCTCTACCACTTCACACATAACGAGCATATTATTAACACCATAATCTGATGATGCTCTAGATCCTTATTAAAGACACTGGTGCAAGCATTATCCAAGTTGACTAGAAGTAATTCAGTATTGTAAAAAGTGTTGTCTAGTTAAATCAGGGAATCATATTTACCCTTCTCTGATGCTTATTAAGAACCCAGATGCTGATGTTGTTTTTGTGACTGCAAAATACAAGTTATGTCAAGTTATGGCATACAAACATGCATTCATATAAGATGCCATCGACTAAAACTAAATGACTGGTAAAGAGAAACAAGTGTGACAAGAGTGGCTTCTCACCTTTGCTGGGTGCCTGTAAGTCCTAGGAGGAGCTTGTGTCTGAGTCTTATATAGAGGCTTAATTGTCTATCAGCACGCCTATACCGCTCCATTTGGTCATGAATTTCTACTTCCTTTGCCCACTAATGTCTGCCCTCTTAAGCAGCATCCTCTGACCACACCAGGGTATTATTTTTATCTCATGAAAACCTTAAACCATCTTTAGACCATTGAGCTGTTGTTTTAGCACAAAATGGGAATTAGCAATAATAAAGGTGTTTTTTAAAACAAATCTCACTTTTAATAGTCATAATTAAGTCTGTGAAAACTATTTTCACAAGTAATATAATGGATTAAAAAGAGATATAAAGAGTGTGTGCTGGCTAGTATTAAATGACCAGAATAATAAAGCATAAGGTCAGATGTGACTGACCCTAGGTAATCATTAATCCTTCCTTTGAATGCCCTCTAGAACTATAGAGCACCCTGCTATTGCCATTGAAAAGGGACCAAATGTCACTGGGATAGAGTTGCAAGGGCTGTGCAAGTTTAACATGTTACAAAGAAATAAAATTGGCATACTTTCATTCCAAGAAACAGGGGAGGCTGCCAAAGGATTATAGTCTGCCACAGTTAAGACAGCTGGAGTTCCTCAGACCTCTCCTGGGACAGAACCAGTGACAAAGCCCAAGATGTGAACAGTCTCACTAATGCCTTTCCATGCTGTCAGTCTCTCCTTACTCTCGGTGACACAGAGTAGGTAGAGAAGGTGGCAAAATGTGTTTCCTCACATTGCTAGTTGCTACTATTGTAATTTAACCTTATCTCTAAAGATGCTGAAGATTACTGTTACTCATATGGATGTGAGATGCATATATTGATGCCATTTTTTGTAAACTCTTAGATGCCATGCAACTATAATAACTCAATATTTAATTCAGCTGAATGGGAAACAATCGTTTAAAAACCGAATGCATAAGGTCATAAGAAAGTAACTTTAGACCAGTATCATGTCAACTTTAATAGAAGATGCCAAGCTGACAGCCACTCAGGGTGATTTAAATGGAGGTTTTGTCGGCCAACAGACCCATCTTTCCATAGGGAATGTGATCCTAAACTGGCAATGATAGGAAAGCCTAAGAAATTCTAAAGCAGTTACCCTTGAGATATAATGAGCTTGTGCATTTGATAGAAAATGTGACATTTGATACCACACTCATAACAGTATATTCTTATTTGGACAAAATACAAATATAGCCCTCTGTGCAGGCTGGTCTGCCAAATGCCAGCATGCTTTGGAGGCTTATTGTGTTAATGCAACTTTGAAGTCTCTTTGCATTGGATTTCCAAAACAAACCCAGTGTCTGACAAGTGCCTGTGAGTGTGTGGTGCTGAAGACTGTGGCAGATGAGAAGTGAGTAAAAATTCTCAACTACACAATAAATACCACAATGACTCCACAATAACTGTAATTATACTGTATTATGTTTTCACATTGTTCTTTTATTCCTTGCAGGTGTGAGCAAAGAAACCTCAAAACTCTAGAGGAAAAAGATCAATGCACTTAAATGTCATGTTGCATATACTGTATATTACCTGTCATTATCCAAGATTATTTCAGGAACATCTCTCTGAAACCTCAGTAGGTAATGTACAGTAGTTTTGTGAAATTGATTAGTTTTAGGATGATAATTTTAACCTTTATTTGGTTAGAGTATTAAGACTTACAGGTAATTCTTAACAGTAGAGTACTTTTTAGTTTTATTTGTCTTTTTTAATGATAATTGTTTGAGAGAAGCCCACTTTCTCATATCACATACCGCTTGTATTGTGTGATAAAATCAAATTATGAAATAATCTCACTTTAAAGAAAATTCATGATAGTATGTTCAAAAGTGTAGTCAAATGGTATTGTTTAGTATAGCTTTTCATTTGCATGTATAAAAGTATTTTTATAATTTTTAAGCAATTTAATAGAAGACCTATCTGGAGATGCTTAATTTTTTTCTAATTGCAACTTGGAGTTAAGTGCCTTGTACTAATATTTTACCACTAGACCACCTCCACCAAAACACCTTTTTAAAAATACTGCAGACAAGTGCTTCAACATCTGTAATGGACCAAATTAAATTTAATGTACTCATTTTAACATTTATTTTATCAGCCATTCATAAAAAAAACACCTGTTATTTATATATAGAAATGGCAGCAACATCACTGATGACCAAGCACACTAGGGTTCAAAAATGCAACTTTTATAGTGTTGGCTTGTAGCTGCTGAGTGTGTGATGGATCTCTGTGCTAGTTAGAGATGGAAAACTTTCAGCTGACATTTTCCTTTCCTGTCCTGATTTATTCACACACAGCTTCAGCTACTGAAGTGTGCAGGAGCTGTGAAGCTTCATTCATGGGGTTAAAGTTGGGGAATCCAGCTTCTCTACTGAACTACAACCTCTTAACACACTCTTAACAGTGAATTATATAATAAATGAAATGTTCAAACTTAGAAAGTAATGCTGTATTACTAAAATTACATAAAGCAAACTTAGTAGGCTCTTTAGGTTCTTTTGGATTCATCCTGCAAGGTGAACTTTTTTTATAAGATCAAGGTACATTACATTTACAGCATTTGCAGATGCACTTATCCAGAGCGACTTACAACAGTGCATATCTTGCAACTAACAGTAGCATTTCATTTACAATTTAACAGAAATTAAAGTTAAAGAACATTTCACTAATGTTCTTAGTGAAAGTCCTTCAATAAATCTTCAAATTCTTTGGACAAATACACCATGTCTCAGTTCATTTGACCTTTGACCTTTTTAGAGTTTATTAGAGCACAGTGGTTATAATATGTATACGTATCCATACTGGGTTTTCTACAAAGAAATGTGACGTGTTTTTCCTGTTTTTCCTTGCAAACATCAAAATGCAAATAGATATTTTAAAAGTAAATTGTGACCTATTGACCAACTGTGGAAACTGAAACCAATTTGTTTGGGTTTTAAATATGAACAATTAATTGATTTAATATAAAATCGTTGTGAATTTATGCAATGTTTATTTCTTGTTCGCAAAGACATGACCTGGTTTAATTTGATTTCAGTATTTATATAAAAACAAATTGCAACACGGCTCCTAAAATTTTTAAATACTCTAAATAAAGAATTCAATTGTTAATTCTGTTCTTAAGTGACTGCTGCTCAACTTGTTTTTAGACTACCATTGGATAAAATGGGGCTCATTTGAGTTCTCATCAAGTCTGCCATTAAGATGCCCAAACACTCCTGTGGGATTCTGGGATATATGAGATGATTGCATTGTGACCGCAGCTGCTTTCAAGACAAGTGTTAGTGCAGACAGATAGCAAACAACATATTTTACTTTAATGAATAATTCTATTCTGCCAACTTACTATGAACGGAACAGATAGTGTCAAAAAGAAATTCCATAATTTTCTTTAAATCCTCTGGTGCAACTGAACTACTGTCACTGACACTGTCTTTACAACACAAGTTTCTTCAGTGCACAGAATCGTGTACCAGAAAAAGGATTTGGGGTATAATTATTTTGCAGTAAAAAGAGAAAGGATTAATCTTACAAGATGTTCTATACTTTGGATGGAGATTAGGTTTGGGAAACTAGAGAGCCCAAATTGAATTTTATTTCTGATATTATTATGGCATTTAGTTCATTCTGACACATTTTCATAATATTTTTCATTAATAAATACGTTGTATGTACAAAAATTTTGGGAAACATTTGTGAAACAAAATGGGGCATTCTGAAGAGCTCAGTGACTTCAAACGTGATACTGTGATACGATGCCACATTTGCAGTAAGACGGTTCGTGAAATTTCATTCACACTGGATATTTCATGGACAACTATAAGTGGTATTATTGGCAAGTGGAAGTGTTTAGGAGCAAGGCAGGGTCACAATGCGTGGTCAACAACTGATAAGATTTATGATGCATAAAAGTGGTCGTTGCTCTGCTGATTCCACAGCTGAAGAGTTCCAAACTTCCACTGGCATTAATGTAAGCGCAAAAACTGCAGCAGATCCTTCTTAGAATGGGCTTTATGCCAAGCATCGGCTGGCAACCATATGGTTTCGAGGCTTTGGCGGACGCCAGGAGAACGTTGTCAGCCTGCCTGCCTGATTGGATGAGTTTGGTGTGGAAGAACTTCACTGGCTCAACCCCTTCAGACACCTTTAAAATGAACTGGAAAGGAGATGATGAGCCAGGTCTTCTCACTAAACATCAGTGCCTGACCTCAAAAATGTTCTACAGAATGAATGGGCACAAATTCCAATGGACACACTCTGAAACCTTGTGGAAAGCCTTTCAAGAAGAGTGAAAGCTGTTGTAGCTGCAAAGAGGGGACCAACTCTATATTAAAGTCAATGTATTTGAATGCAATATCATTAAAGTTCCTGTCGGTGTAATGGTCAGGCGTCCCAATACTTTTTGTGTAATATTATGTACATCTTAAAGAACCTTTTGAGGTTTTGCTGGATAATTAAGAACAGGAGGCTGAATCAAAGAAACAACAGTTGAGCAGGTCATCTTTTACTTTATTTTATAATATTAGGTAATGACTTTTTAGGATTTATAGCAATATCTAAGGTTATTTAAACAACATTCTCTCCTCAATGACCTATGGATCGCTTGTTATTGGTGTTTCAATTACATCCTTGCAATGTACGCATCCTGACTAAAAGATGGATTGCCTCTTCATGTTACTAAAAACCACTCTGGCCTTCTTTGCCATTGTTAACAGACCTGGTAAACTATAATGTGCTGCAATGTTTACTCATATACACATGTGGATCATTCTTAAAGGACCAAAGCAAAAGTCTGCAAACCTTAACACTACATGGCAAATAAATATCTATAGAGTTTGGCAGGGTAAAAGCCAGAGTTGCTTCAATCAACCAGATTTAACGTCTCCAATGACAAAAAGCCAAACGTGAAATATTCTTGAAGCAGAACCTGTTGGAATTGTATATAGTGCTAAAAGCTCACAATGCTGAACACAAGAAGCCTAGCTCATATTAACTAAATAAGAAACAAGAAGTAGCAGAATTTATTTGTCTCATGAGTGTCCACCACTAATAAGGACTGAGTAATCAGTTTTTATATAAAAAGCCAGACATGAAAATATTATGCACAGTAAACAATTTATTTTAAAAAACTGCTTATATTATAGGAATGTGATCAACTATTCCTCTATGCTCATGAACATTGACTGTGATATGTCTATATAAAATAATTATACTTCAGGACACGGTGAGTAAAGATGTCTATGGTACATGCATACTTGTTAAAGTATGTAATTATCATTGCTCATGAGAATGAGAGAAAAGTAAAGCGAGTCCAAAACAATGTTGCAAACCATTGCAATGTTGTAAGCACTTTAAAGAGGAAAAATAATGAGACAATGAGACAGTAAGGGTGCTGCAAATAAATTTGGCACAAGGGCATTAACAAAAAATACACTTATTAAAACAGTTGAAAAATACAGAAGATAGTAGAGAGAGTAATTACAGTGTGGTCTGTGAATTCCATCAGTGCCCTTCAACTGTATCACTGCAATACTCTGAATTTAGTCCTGTGGCAGATGGCACACACCTTCCGTACAGTTGGTCCCCATTTCAGTTGTTCCATGTTGATTTGCTGTTCATACCTCATGACCTTCTCCCCCTTACACTCGTGTCACCTTTTCCCTTTAGGACTACATCTTTCACCCACATTTCTGTTGGCCGTGCTGAGGTGAGGGTTGCTATTTGCTGAGGTGTGTGCTGACATTTCCTTAAAACTGATATAAGCAAAAAAAATCCTTTAAATTCTTGCATTGCAGATTTGTAAAAATACAAATACAAAGACTAACATTTATAATCTTTAACTAGCAGATCATGATCTACCATACCTAAATGTTAAAGTTTCAAAAGTTATAACAACAAAAATGTGTGAAAATGATGCCAGAAACCAGCTGATTGACATTGATTAACCAACAAAACTGAATTAATATGGCATAATTTATTTAAAACTCCAGAAAAAAACAATTAGGAAACCACACATTAAGTAAACATCAGTTGTGTAAATGCGTGATCAAGAGAGAGATAAGGACAGCACACTCACATTCTTGAGGAACTCTTCAGCCACGATTCTTGCCCTTGCATTGACTGATAGTTTCATCTCGCTGATTTCCTTATCAATTTCCTCCATAAAATGAATTACAAAATCTACTAATTTGTGCTTATACATCTGCTCTGTATGGAAGTTTGTGATGAGGAAACTTATGTCATACCCCTAAGGTGAAAGAGAAGAGCAAAAACATACATTTAATTTACGTCTGAATGTATTAAATTATTTCAAATATCAGAATACTTCTGACCTCCACAGGTTTTCTCCTCAGAATGAAAAAGTTTTCTGCTCTCATCATCATGAATCGCATGAATTTATGGCACAGAATCTTCTCAATCTCATCAGCCTAAAGTGAAACAATCACAATAAGATGTAGTTATTATTATGGGTCATATCTGTAACATTTAAAAGGAAATAAGTTACACATGGTATTAAATAAAGACAAGATAATCATTACTCAGTAGAACACACGCAGCTTTTGGGTGAATGTGAAGTATAGCTGTGATGTTCTGAAGATACCTGTTTCACTGCAATGCTGACACGCACTGAGTTGATAGAACCCTCTATAAGGACTTTCTCTTTATCATTCCTGCTAATAACTACAGGCTGAAGTAGCAATTCTTTACTGCTCCTGTAAAATCATACACAAACACACAGGATGTAAGAGGAGTTGAGCTAAATGCTAAAGTGACAGTATTACAAATAGTGTTTTTCAACAGACAAAACTGGGGTGGGCATGTTTTAATGCATCATAAGGGTTTTCATTCACTTGTTAGCATTTTTCTTTTCTGTTTCTAACGTGACTTGAAAGCACAAAGAACATGGTTTAAAAGCTCAAAGTTATTCGATTTCTACTTAATCCCATAGTAAACCTTAAAGTGCTTTTCATTTATTATGGTTCTGGTTCTAATTCAAACACACATAGGGGCTGGCATTCCTATTAGTGATTCATTATTTAATAGTTTTTTTGTGAAAGATTTTATTAATTATAATAGTAATTAAAAACTGAATCTATATGGATGTTGAGCAATGACTGCTAAAACACTTTGTATAATTCTAGCAAGTCAGTATCTAACAGGCAAAACTGAGGGTCTCTGGAGAAAAGCAGGTTCATGTCCCTGTCTGTATTTTAGTCAGTAAGATCAATGATATTATGTCTGATATTATGATTATTATTATTATGTCTGATACAATAATATTGTGATTTTAGTCAGACACTGAGTGGTGAGATAAACACTATGGTGTGAAATGCTAATGGAGAAAATTCCAGTAGGGTGGTTCAAACATTAAGTATCTATTTCGTAATACACAGAAAACACACTCACCTCACTTCAACCTCAGGCTTGTTGTGGCGCTCGACCACCTGTGAAGAGAAATTCTCCAGACACAGGGCCGCCTGCAGTGTAGCACGTACTGCATTGAGGTACGGACGCAGAGTAGCCGTCTACACAGGGCCAAAAAGAGAAAGGGTGTGGGTAACATTGCAACATTCAGCTGAATTCACTGTTCACAAATATATACCCATCATGTAAGACCCACATCCACATGTGTACGCACACACAGCGTTTACAGCTGTTCCTCTCTTTTTTTTTGCTCTCAATCACATTACACCAGTCTGAACAAGTTAAGACATTCTTGAAATACTGTTCTCTTCCACAGTTCCTCTAAGGAAAACAGGTCCAATATTTTAAGGCAGTTTCAGGTACTATGTACATTATTATTTGATTATCTGTCTGAAACCAACAAGTAGAAATAGTATGAATGACATGAGGCAAGTATTAGTGTGAAGTATTAAGCAACAGAGAAGTGAGTTTGCGGGAAACTAGTTGAAAGGCCAATTTTGACTAGATTTGGCTCACTACAGCTAACGTTACTATGTTATTACATTTTAAAAACAATTATACATGCTTGTTGACAAATCGGCGTCGAACAACTTCTAAAACATAGCAGAAAAGAGGAAGTCTAAAGTTTCTCGCATGACCACATTGAGATGCATCATTAGAATGACCAAACATGGCCCACTTCTGCTCGCAATCACACAGACCTCACCAAATTCTTAAAATGACAAGGGGAACTTTGTCGCGCAGTCTAAACCCTGACTGTATTTCCTTACTTAGCTTCCTGAATGAGTATGCGAGGTAACACGACGGAAACGAGCAATTGCCGTTCCACAATATAATTTACCTATAGAAAGTGCAGAGTTCATGGTTTAAAACAACATTAACACGCATCATTAACCAATGCTACAAGCACGGCAGCCGCCAAATAAAAATCCCCAATGTGTCATGATCAAAAACGCAATCTAATTGACTACCACGTCTGACTATGGCGTCGTCCACATCTGCAAATATATTTACAGAAGCGGAAAGAAAATGTGTAAATCTGGCTAATTTATCAGCTACCCATATTAAATTCTGGTGTTTGTGTCAGGACAAACTTGGGTGTGGATGTGCTCCTTAGCAAGCTAATCAGCTGGTTAGTAATGTTTGGTTTGAATGAGAAAATGCTGGTGCATTCGCCGAATGTAAATAGACTTGATTAAACTAAATCTGATAACTTTTACCAGTTTAAAATACATAATTTAATATCAAAACAAGAATTTCTCACCATGTCTGCTTATCCGGCGTTGAGTTAGAAGGCGGAAATGCTCGCTGTTAGAAACATCAAGCGACTTCCGGATACCTCGCCATTCTTTTGGGTGATACCATTTCAGCGTAAGCAGGGAGGAGTAGCGCCCAAGCTGCCGCTCAACTCAATTTCAGTTTTAATAGTTTATTATTAGAATCTACCCAACCAACCGAGACACATGAGCTGATAATTAGCTGAAGGGACTGATAAGGGGTATTGAGCAGGCTGGTACCAGAAATAAAGTCAATTTTGGTAATTCAGCAAAACCATATATTAACGTGAGTTGTCCTGAAACCAACTTAAGTACAATGGTCAAACATCTCACTGTATACTCAACAAAAATACATGGCAGTCCTCTTTGATATCCGGTCATTTTTCTTGTATTTTATTTTTAACAGTACCATTGTAACTAATGTTAGTTTGATATCGCTGAGGTTGATTACACTGTTTTTCCCAATATTACCATTAAATACATGTTGAAATATGCGGCATAGCTTATAAAGACAAATGTGGATATTTGACTCATTGGGGGAAAAGTAAATCCTGCCAATTTTGCACATATTGTCCTTGGTTGACTAGTTTATTAGCAAAATAATAGTTAAAAAGTTTTTACAGTGTGACCTTATTTCATTTTCAGGAAAATGTATATGCTAACTGACATAAAATTGAACCATCTACAGCAGTGCTGTTCACCCTCCCCCGGTAACTACACTTTTACCCTCACAATGCAAAATTTTAAACATTAAAAATGAAAATTAAACTAAACTTAAATCAGTATGCCCATGATCAAAATCTCTTTCCCACGTTACTCAATGTACACAGTCCAAGTAAGTCTTTCAGGACAAGAGCTTTTGGTAAAAGTTCCTCGAGCTGTCTTTGTTTTAGCTCTTTGAGGACCCCTAGTGGTAGATCGAACTGGTTGAAGTACCCATATTGCTTATTTTAGCCTGGCTCACTTCTACGCACTTCAGCTCAGAATCCAAAATGTAAAAATTCACATAAACTCGAGACAAGATAAGATCTTCTCATGTACTTCTTTAATTTTAAACAAAACGTTCAAACTTTGGCCAGAAAAGTAACAAAGGATCATTATCTACAACTGTAAGTGCAAAAATCCAAAGGGGGCGTGTCTGTGCCACGGTTAGCCGCCTTAAACTTGGATATAGCAGTAAAAAAAAAAGCAGACCAAAGACTTACGTTGTCAAAAGGCTAACGTATTTCTTCGTAATAAGCTACATATTGTCTATTTACAGGCAGGTACAGATTCATCTTGGCAGGAAAAAAACGAAATAACTGCAAAAAAAATCAATACTTGTATAATTAGCAAAGGTCTAAACAGTCTTTTAAGGCTTTGTCTTCTTAGCCTTGCTCGCCTTCTTTGGAGCTGCTGCTGTTGGCTTTTTGGTTGCCTTCTTCTTGGGCTTGGAAGTTTTCTTTGTGGCAGTGGTGGTTTTCTTTGCGCTCTTCACCTTTGCCGTCGTCTTCTTCTTCTTCTTCTTCTTTTTCTCCTCATCCCCCTTCTCCGGAGCTTTTTTGGCTGGCTTTTTGGCAGGCTTTGCGGAGCTTTTCTTTGCCTTTGCCTCGAATTTCTTCTTATTGAGTTTGAACGAGCCGTTGGCGCCGAGCCCCTTCACCTGCACCAACGTGTCGTTAAGAACCAGTGCCCGGATTGAATAGCGCAAGTACATGCGCCCGTTCTGCTGATCGAACCAGCTCACTTTCTTTGCCTCGTTGTATATCTTAAAAAGAGACGACCCATTTTTCTCGCCAAGGGTCCGGATAGCTTCAATAACCAGCTGGCTGTACTTTCCGGGCCCCTTGCCTTTCTTCTTTTTCTTCTTTTCAGGAGAGGTAATTTTTGCGGCTGGTTTAGATTTGCTCGCAGGTGCCGCCTTCTTCTTCTTGCCCTTCATTGGGGCAGGAGCAGGGGAAGGGGTCTGGACGGGTGCTGTTTCCTCCACCTGAGTTGACATGGTCGGCTGTTCGCTGGTTACACAGGTTACACTGCCTCGTAGTGCTCCCCTCTTCTAGAAGCTCTCATCCGCAAGACGTAACTGTGAATCAGATTTAACACCGATACGCGGACGTGATTGAGAACAACAACACTGGCAGACGAGGTATTTGTGGAGTTGTGTTTTTTACCGTCACTTTGAGGTTGGATAACTCACAAATCCGTGACCAAATTCGACATTCCATAATATGTCCAGAAAGTATAAACGATGTTGTTTATGTGCGTGTACGAAAGTGGTAATATAAAAGCGAAAGCTCAAAAAACGCGAACAAATAAAAGATCTCGCCCCGCTTTTACAATACGGTAGCCGGTGGGGGCATCAGCTTACATGGGCGAAATATATTAAACTGCGCACAAATGAACCGTGAGTTGACCATAATATAGAAGTTGAAGGTGTGTATAGCTGTAAACCATGTAGGTTTTCATGAATTTAACAGCGAGGTCAAAAATATGCGTTATTTAATTTGTCTAAACAAGCACATAAAACGCCCTCGCGTGGTTGTATGCTTGCAATCCTTTTGTATTTTGTCTTCCTGGTAGCGTTGTCTATCGCAAAACGGTCATGTAAGCCTGAGACCTTTAGCAAACAAAAATAAAGTGAATTAAAATTGCAAACAATGACTTCGTATTCATCCATTTAGTTTTTGGATTATCCTGGAAAATATTTACTAAACCATTATGCGTATAACCCGATAGTCTCCAGATTGTATCTGTGTATATTTATTGTCAGAAAAATAATGTTTAAAATGTACAAGGTAGAAACACTGAGTGAGGAAAAACTGATTTGCAAGAATGAGGTAAGTGAGATTATAGGCTTTCTTACCGATGTCTCATTAAGTAAGAACGACGCGATGTCCAAAACTAGCCATATAAGCTAATTACAAAACCACTAAATTACACATTCATTTTTAGATCATTTCTTGATGTCACAAATAACAAGTCATAAAGTGTTCAGTAAATAATTTTATTCATATTTTGTATGAACAAAAAACGAGGTCACGTGATTCAGTAACCTTGATCATTTAACAAACCTATAACAAAAGTTATACATTACTAAACAGGAAATTAATTATCTTTTAATAATTTGTAAGACTTAGCTTAAATGACTGAAATCCTATGCATGGCATACATCTGACTACCATGAGATTACTCACAAATAAAGTTAATTCATTTTGACACATTTTAACAGGAGTCATGCATAAAATAACATTTCAAAATTGCAGTTAGGCCAGTCATATTTTAGTACACTTTCTTATGATTAGGTTGCAAATTCAAGTTAAGGTCTGACAGAAAATAAACCAAAACAAAACTCCTAGATTACTACTGACAGGAAAACTAGATACTGGGTAATCACAATTAGGTGGTGTGTATGAGTGTGAGAGAGAAGATGTATAAAAGATCAAAATTAGAATGTGCAAATCTGTTTTCATTAAACAGTGCATATTAGTGTCTGTGTAAACATGTTTCAGCAGCTGCAGCTTTCCAATGATGAGCTGGATCTGTCGTTTCTGTCCAGCTTAACTGGCTCAGGAAGTTCATTATACAACTCTACTTCTGTCTCCTAAAAAGAGAGAGAGGTAACAGCAGGTGATCATTTTGTACCCTTGCAAATAAACATATATGATATAAGATATGGACTAATAAGTACATTTGCTGTAGAAAGGGAATTTTGCAGTAAGAGAATTTTACCAACCTGCTTCAAGGCATTGCGGGCAATAGTTTGAAATGCCTGTTCAACATTTATGGCCTCCTTTGCACTGGTCTCAAAATATGGCATGTTGTTTTTACTCTGGCACCAGGCCTGTGCTCGCTTGGTTGTCACCTGAGACATACACAGGATACTTTCAATGGTTTACAGGACACAAATAGCATCACACATAGTACTAAAAAACATTCTCACATGGTCAATGTCTCAGAACTATTGAGTAATAATGCTTTCATTGCTTTTTCAGCAAATAAAAAAATGAATACAACATGAATGTGTTCCTTCATTTTTGCCAATTGTATTGATGCTGCTGGACTGTTGTTTAGCTCTACCATGTACTGTCAACTGAAACAACAGGAAGACATATGGAATATATACTATAATATATAGAGTAGTATTGTAGTATATACAAAGTACATGCAAGCTGATTGACAATCAACAATGAACTGGCAAAATTAAAGCTCCTGACAGTTACTAATAAAAATATTTTGTCTAGTTGAATAAGTTATACACCTACAGTCTGAAAGGGACCTAAGTGGTCTACAGACATTCACTGCTTATCACAAATCGAAAGTAAGGGTTTATACCATGTAGATTGTTTATGCTGTTAATGTATTCTTTTCCTCCTGCTTCTTTAATGCATGTCCTCAGTGGGTATCAATATTACCCACCTGCCTACTTTCTAGGTCAATCTTGTTGCCAAGGACCACGAAAGGGAAGTTGTCTGGGTCACGAGGACTAGCCTGAATCAGAAATTCATCTCTCCAGGAGTCCAGCGTCTTAAAGGTTGTGGGAGCAGTGACATCAAACACCAGTACACAGCAATCAGCTCCACGGTAGAAGGCCACTCCAAGAGACTGAAACCTCTCCTGGCCAGCCGTGTCCCATATCTGAGACAAAGGCAGTGTGAAAAATCAGCTGCTTCTGCATATGTACATACAATTTTTTGCAATGATTTAAGACATATGAAAAATCTCTTGTTTAACTCTTTAGTATGTACACTAGGTATATACAATAATTGGAAAACACGTCATTTTAGTAACTTACAATGGCTTATTGACATTTGAAGTGTAACAAATATATTTTTTGTTTATGGATGTTTTAAAACCTGACATCACTAAGAACTGTTTATCTAATCTAATAGGACTGATCAAATAAAGAGTTTGATCAAAATTATAATAACTTTTATACTTTTTGCTATGTTTATTGTGGAATTGGCAAGCAATTCCACCTGCAATATTAATATTTTTTCATTCTGTTCTTGTGGGTGTTAATCTAATACTTCAGGATCCTGAAGAATGACCTTTTGAGAATCATAAATTACTTGATGTGATCATGCAGCAGCAATATTTGAGAAGTCATTCTTGTAAAAGATTGAGTTTTTTTTCCAAGTGCAACACTGACTGACTGACTGTTGCAAGGTTCATCTATAATAAAGATAAATGTTTCTTCTGTCTATGTTAGAATGACCATATTTAAATAAGCAATGACTGTAATTTACAAAAATGACTTCTGGGCTCTAATTTTGTTCACTACACTCGAAATGAATGGTGTAATGCAAGATGAATGTGGTTACCTGCATCGTAACAAGTCTATCCTCAACCATGACCTCCTTTGTGAGAAAGTCAGCTCCTATTGTGGCTTTGTACTGATTACTGAACTTCTTGTTAACATACTGGTTCATTAATGATGTCTTCCCAACACTAGAGGGAAAGAAAGAGAAAGATAGAGAACTGAAAAGAGGAAACTGGATTTTTCAACATTGTTTTTGCAATATCTGAACCTTGCACCACTTTCAAGAAGCAGCATTAAGAACATAATGCACTCTGCATTTTTATACAGATTACAGGACGGCAGTACATAGGAGTCAGATTACAGCATGGCTAAAACCTCTCTTGCTTTTTACTCACAAACCTACACATCACACTCACCCTGAGTCCCCAAGGATGATAACTTTTAGGAGAACTTTCTTCCTGGACGCCATACTATTTCAGATAAAGAGAAATTGGTCAGAGTTAAATAGATAAAGCAGTACCTTAACGACAAAATATTACCAGGGGTCAAAACAAAATAATGCTATCTGTCTCTCTCCATCTCTTTCTCTCAAACATACACAAGCATCATCTGACACACTAAAATACTAAAACACGACAGTGACAGTGACGGTGACGTTACAGGTGTTTAGATTACACTTGTTTCTCATTCGACCTGCTTGTTTTGAACAGACCTGTTACTTCACCTTTTTTCTGCTCTTCGTGTAGCCTCCTTACAAGCGCTATACTGTTAATATTGAAATAATGGGCTGATAAAAATCCAGTACACAATACCCGGTTAACAGCGGCCGAGTAGTTTAGCTTTACTTACGCTCTTGCTTGTCTTCCTTCCTTCTCCCACTTCCTCTGGCCGCTGTGACAACAGCTCATGACGTTCTTGCGCATGCTTTGGGGCGTGTTCTAACGCGATAAGCCTCGCCCCGTCAGTCGTTGATTGGTTCCTTTCATTCGTCTCTTCATGCTTACTGGTTCTTAATTGCGGAACTGACATAAGAGTACGCGACACCTTAAGAAATTTGTATGTAGGATCACCCGACCTGTTATTGTTAACCACTTTATTTCGACCTTTCTTTTACCTTTCACTTTTACTCCGTACACAGTACAGCACAGCCTGATTTCTTTTTGACACTAGATGGCGTCCTAAGGCCGCTTGCTGAATAATTGCGTGACTGTTGGCGTCTCTCTGCCTACGTGTTCCTACATTTTGACCTCTTCAACTTTTGGTTCAGTCTCTCCATCCAACAAGTGTCCTTGAGTTCATTGTTTTATTTATCTATCTATTTTATTGTGTTCACATCTAAGCTTTATTGTGATGTTTAGGGATTCCCAGCACAATAACTAGATCTGATATTCCTTGAACCAGCTCTCCCAAATAAAATGGTTTATAAAAGAGAGTGTAAAATTTTTTCCCCACTCACTAGCTTTTGCTTTGTCCTCATCCTTACGCACATACACACACACTGAGCAAACACACCTCACACAGTGCAAGGACAGTTCCAGCATCTAGCTCTCTGAGACAGAAAAAGGTCACAGGTCAGAGTGTATTGGTGGTCATTCCATTCAGAAGGTGTGTGTGGGTGGGCAGGTTTGTTAATACAAGGTTAACACATGTAAAAGAGGAATTCCTACAAGTTTTCTTCTGCCAGATTTATAACATTTAACAGGTCCAGCAAACAGTACACACATCACAAGAGAGGACACACACTAGACAGTGGAGAATCTGTGTATTTGTGTAAGTTGAATGGACATAGAATCTATGAATGAAGGAGAGTGCGTATAAGATAGAAGCAGGGAGGAAATTCATTTATGCGATCAGTCAAGCGGCATATGTTCGTTTGTGCATGTGTGTGTCTGGGAAGGGCAGGGTGCATCGGTGCATGTCACTGAGCAAAGACACTAAGTTATCTAGGAATCTGTGCCAAAAAAGCTTCACAAACAGAAAGACACAAAGAGGGGGGCAACAGAGAGCTCAACCAAGGAGGGAGGAAGGAATAGAGGGTAAGAACAGGAGATCAAATAAAAAGAGACAGACAGCTGAAGAGAGATGCAGACAGTAAGACAAAGACGGAAAGTCACTAGAGAGCGAGGGTCAGAGAGTTTACAGGCCAAAGACTTATAGAAGCAGGATTGCTAAGAAAGAGAAAGGAAGCCCAATCGTTTAGACAGTCATTTGGCTGAAGACCCTTCTGTTTCCCATGAGCGTCCCGAGTGCTCTGTGTGTGTGTGTTTGCATCCTGCACTGGCTCTTGCTGGGCATTTGCATGGTGCCCATGTGTGTGCTATGTCAGAGGGACAGTTTGGTGGCTGGGGTTCTAAACAGAAGGTGCGATGGGGGCTGCAGCGTTACAGTATCTCCCCCCAAATCACACCTCACACGCAACCAAGACCCGCTGCACCGGAAAATACAGGAGACCCACCAGAAAAACACACAGGTGAGTTCCACATGAATTTTTTTGTGAGTGGGAGCATTTGGGATACATTCTGAACATATGTATGTCAAAACCTTTGTGTGAAGATAAAACTGTCAAGATCAGGATTTTTTATTTGTCACATATCAATACATAGTTTTACAAGTGCAACATTTAGTGAAATGCATGCTGATTTGTTCCTAATACTGTGATAATAGAACTGATTAATAAAAAACATTAATAGAAATACAATCTAATAAGCTTAAAGGTAATTTTTAATAGTATTTTTGTCTTTTATATTATTTTAAGCCGAATAATTTTAGAAGCAGAGGAGGTTTAAGAAGTTGATAGTCAAGTGTGCATATCTTTTAGTTTTTTATCCTCTGCTTCTACTTACATACTGTCCTTTAGGAATCTGCCATTTCAGAGCGTCTGATGCGACTGCAGCGCTGTATGAAGCAGCAGGAACCAGGAATGGGAATTTCAGGAGGGGAGTCAGACTCTATGGCAGCGATTTTGGCATTAATGACAGCAGTACTGACTGAGTGCAACCTGCACTGTCACAGCAAGAGGCTCAGAGACATGGCAAGCAGGCTGGGTCAGTGCAATGCATAGCACATTTGGTTCAAGAGATCAGTTTAACATGACCGTGCTTTGATAAACATTTATGACAGGATTTAAAAGCTGGTTAAATAACTAAACTTAAAGTGTGATTTATTGAATTTTCTCAACAACTAAGATTATAGTAATCTTACTTCTTTGAAATTGTTTGTGCTTTAGGGGACATTTACTTATTTATTTTTCCTGTCACTGCCCACAATTAATTCTCCCGCCCCAACACACACACGCTCACGCACACTCACACACAGTAAACAGAGGCTGATGGCTGCAGTACTCCCAGGAATGTGAGTTAAACAACCACCATTCAATGACTAAGTAACCTTTGTGCAATCTTTATATAACCTTGTCCCTATTCCAAACCAGCTCTTAAATCAACTTTACCACCTGTGTGACCCTCTTCCTCTCGGTGTCTTTCTTTCTCTCTCTCTCTCTCTCTCTCTCTCTTTTTTAGAGGGCGCATCTGTGGGTAAAAATGGAGAAAAAGATTTAATGCTTTTACTGATGAGCATCACACTGTCTGCACCTACTCCAACACCAGGAACTGGTATGATATATTACCTCAGCAAACACAAACACACACTATATGTGTGTCATATCATTGTTTTTCTGATGGTGTCTCCCACTGTAGGACTTTATCCTCAGGACTGCTATGAGATATTTAAATTAGGAATCAAAGAAAATGGAATTTATACCATACAACCAGATCCTCAGCAGCCAGCACTAGAGGTACAAGAGTACATTCTTTGTTCTTTTTTTCACAATCCTCCTTGCATTCTTAAGTGACTCAGTGAGCACAAGCTGCACATCAGTATATTTCAAGCATCATGGAAAATAATCAATATATGAATCTAGGGCATGTCTACATTATGTGACAGACTGTTCCCAATGTAAATCATTTAATCCCTAGCATGAGTAAGAGAGAAACATGTGATGCATATACATAAAATATATGCATTTCCTAGGCCTCATATAAGTGTTCTTCATTCCAGGCTTTGTGTGATATGGAATCTGCTGGCGGTGGATGGACAGTGTTTCAGCGCCGATTTGACGGGAACTTGGATTTTAACAGGACCTGGAGAGAGTATAGGGAAGGCTTTGGTTCTTCACAGAAGGAGCACTGGCTGGGAAATGCAGCTCTGAATGCTCTCACTGCCAATGGACAACACATGCTACGTATCACACTGCAAGACTGGCACCATCAGACAAGACATGCCACTTACAACACATTTAGGGTCTCAGGAGAGAACCAGAGGTAACGCACTCTCATTCAGAGAGAGAGAGAAAGAGAGAGAGAGGGAGAGTGAGAGAGAGTCTTTTGCACACATGCATATGCCCTTATAACCTAGGCACAGATTTTTTGGTGTTGTTTCAACTAAGCATATATGCATATTGACTTATATATTTATATTAACCTTATCTCTGGAATGTGATGAGTCTTTGACTTTTTGCTTCTTCTATTTTATCTGCCAGGTTCCGTCTGACTGCACGTGATTTTCATGGAAATGCTGGAAATGCCCTGAGTTATAGTAAACGCTACAATCATGATGGCAGAGCCTTTAGCACGTATGACCGTGACCACGACCGTTACGCAGCTGGGAATTGTGCTCAGTACTATGGTGCAGGCTGGTGGTTCGATTCCTGCCTGGCTGCCAATCTTAATGGACGCTATTACCGTGGTCGCTACACTGGCATCACAGATGGCATCTATTGGGGCACCTGGTACATCCTCACCGATGCTCGAACCGGGGAGAGATACTCGTTTAAGAGTGTGGAGATGAAGACACGTCCTAAACAGCCCTAAAATGGTCCTCATAATATACACACACCTTTCAACAAACAACTTTGGGTGGTTGAGAGAGAGAGATTATATAATTGTATATTTACTTAAACCTATGCAAATTACTTGTACTTCTCAACAGTTAATATGTGCAATTCTTGGTCAAGTATTCAATTGTAATTATAAAGCTTAAAACTTAAAAATTTGTGTTGTATTCATAGTCCTGTGTCTTTCCTATTTCGTTAGGATTTATCTCACATTCATTTAATATTTGCATGTTATCTAAATGAAACATGTCCTTCAAATATTCTGATTAAGAACATTTAAGAAGGAAAGGTGTTAAGTCAAAGATAAGTCAAAGATTTAATGTTTCAAATGTACCATATATGTCACTAACTAATTAAAATAATTCTCAAAATATACATTTATTTTAATATGAAACCAGACATTTACATTTATGCATTTATCAGACACCCTTATCCTGAGCAACTTCCATTACCTAATTACAGAGAGTCTCCCTGGAGCAACTTGGTGTTAAGGGTCTTGCTCAAGGACCCAAAGGTGGGTTCTTGCACCCAGTAGTGGAAGTAGGATTTAAACCCATAACCTCTTGGTCCAGAGGTGAGCATCCACTAGACCACTACCCCTAACACAATTGGTCACACCAAGAATATGTTTTTTCTTAAATTTAATTTAATAAATACTGCACAGTTACTCAAAAACCACCGGTAATAAAATGTCTAACATTGCCCTGAAATATGAAATAATTTCTAAACATAGACATCTGATCTATTTCTAAATGACTGCCATGCTTTGAAGAAAAAGATGGCAGTACACTGTGCGCGAGTGTAGTGATTTGTTTCAGGCTTCTGAGAAGGAGAACAACATTGTTGTGCAGTGCTGCCATTTAACTGATCTTGTATGAACCATAAATAGGTACAGCAAAGTAGAATGTTCTAGGAATGTACACAAATGAGATGTGTGTATGTGTGTGTCTGTGTGGACACGCAGAACAAAAAGAAGATAGAGAAAACATTGTGTACACTAGGAACCCATTTTTGTTTTCACAATGAGATGCAAGTCCTTTCTACAAGCTTTGAACATCTATTAATATCACAGGTCTCTCAACTACTGACTATCAACCACATACGATATTTAACATATACTTACTAACACACACATCCATGCACGCAGACACACACACACACACACACTTTTGGCCCGTGCACTTTTATGCATTTTATTATATGCTTTTGTATCTAACATTTTGGCCATTTAAATTTATGTCCTATTAGGCAAAAAACGAAATGTATACTAATTATCACAATTAATTATTACAATACAACCTTTTTCTGAATGTAAACAAATTGCTTAAATAAATTTGCTGATGTGTGTGAGGTGGTACACAGAGTAGTGATGGGTTTACTACTGCAAAAACGTCACACACTTATTCACAAATGCATACACAAAAAGGTCAGTAATACTAATTTACTCAAAATTAACCTATGACCTGAAGGTCAACACCCTGTGGTTTCAAACAAAGTACATGAAATGGAACAAAACTGGAAGTCATTCAAAAGCCTGAGATCTACTGGCAGTGGCTCAAAGGCCTGCAAGTTGAGGCCTTCAAGACAGAAGGAGAAAGAAGGCCAAGTAGCTACATCATGGCAAACTAGTTTTAAAAGTTCAAATATCGTCTAAAAACTAGGTAGCAAAGCTGTCATGATTAATTTATCTCTATTTTTGTGTTTAATTTTCAGCATCTGTACAATATAAAATACAACACAAAAAAATACAAAAATATGCTGAAAAAACAGCAAAAAGTTGTATTTTTCTCATTAAAAGATATTTGCTGTTATGGAAGCATGCAAGCATATTTTAATGAGAAACATACTGCTTTTTATATATATTATTTAAAGATTAAAGGTAGAATCACTTTTTAAAAAATTAAACCGAAAACATCATTTATCATTTGCAGTTTAAAATGCATTTATTACAGTTTAAAAAACAAAACAAACATTTGTATTGTATTACACTAATTAACAATATTGAAGATCATTTTAGACAGCTTCACTCCACTCAAATTTGTCATTATTATAATCTTTATCCAGTCACTGCTTCGGCACCCTATAACAATTAAGCTGTGTGTATCTCTGACCATCCTCCTCACTTTTTGACTTGTTCTCTCAAATGATGAAGACAAGACAATGCACCAAATAATACAACAAACAGTGCTGCCCTGTAAGATTGTTCTCTCCACATCACTATCCCCTTCATATATAGTTGTGAGATCTGCAGCGGAAGTATGCTTTACTGTCACCACAGTATCCTGGCTGAGTGCCTGGTTGTTGTGATAGAGAGATAGAGGGAGTGATGGAGAGAGAGATAGAAGGAGAGGTGGAGGGGAACCGGCAGCCTGCAGGCATCTAGTCCGGAAACCCAAAGCGGGCAACAGTTACCAAGCACATCCCCTTGAAGATCCCCTTGACAGCGCACCCAGAAACAGTAGCACATGAGGAAATGTAGACACATGGTGCAACATAACAGTGATACAATGCTTTTCTGATCACTGAACTAAACTGCACCATCTACAATCTAATTGTTTAACAATAATGTTTTCTACGCCATCGTACAAATTTAAGCTCTATTACTGATAACAGAATTTTTGACACAAAGGGACTGCTCAACATGTTAATAAGGAGTTTCCAGATGGGCCTAATGGTAGAAGGTGCTGAAATATCACACTGGTCATATGTCAGACCCCTTAATGGGATTAAGAAGCATACAACGCGTCTGTCTCTCCCCCTGTGGCCAGGAGATGGCAGATTTGGGTAAGAAATGATAGTGAGACAACATCGGCTACAGGCCCAACTCAATCACATTTTCCTCACTCTTAACCACTCTCAAATATCCCAATCCTCACATTCCCTTTCTCTCACACAAAACAGACATACACTTGTGTGTTGCATTTGTGTATGAGTGTGTGCGCATTTGTGTTGGTTGCAAGTCTTTCGGCGTGTGAGATGAATGTGTTATGGAATTTTGGTCACTAGTGATTTGCATATACAGTACTTATAAATACTGGTTGGGAATGAGTATGTACAGAAAGGCATGAAAGGTTCCTTTTACTCAGTGTGTGACAGTGATACAGTTATACGTACTACTACATGTGAACCTATGTGAGTGAGTGAGTGAGTGAGTGAGTGAGCGGGTGAGTGAGTCAGAACGTGATTGTGTGTCCATATCTGAGAGTGTCCGTTGAAGGCACCTGTCCGTTGTTGTAAAGAGGGATGTGTGTGTATAACACACACGTTGCGGTGCACCAGCGCTCCGTTTCATACCGGAATTCAGCAAGCAACCTTGTATCCTGATGTGGTGAAAACCAGGCCTGCAAGGCACTGTGGGTAAAGGAGGGGGAAAGGGTTATTCATACCACATTGCTACAGCAAAAACACACATACAACAAACTCTCTCTCTTCCACACACGCAGAAAGAATCCCATATGCATTTGCACGCACACACACACACCTATGAATGAAGTGTGCACTGATTTGATCACAGTTATGCACAAACACACACAAAAACACACACACTAAGCCGACAACAGTCAATTCCTTATTTGTTATGTACTCTTTTACTAATGGCCTACACTATCAAGGAAATGGTACTTTACTTTGCAGAGTAAAGACTTCAATCTTAGTTGAATTTCACTTGACTGAACATAAGCTGCATTAGTATTAATTACTAACTCATACACTCTGTAGCTATTCCAAAATTTGATTTTAAATGCAAAATCTCCAATTCACCATGCTTCCCTAATTGTGTAGCATAGTTTAAAGCTCCTTGAGATATCATTGGTTCTAAGTGTAAAATCCCACCCACAGCAGCAGGAAGTTGTGGCCTATACCCTTGAAGAACCAGACAAAAATGTGTTTACACACATGTATATAATATGGCTGTAGCAAAGTTCTGCCTCTCACACACACACTAACAGACAAACTCCAAGTGTGGATCTGTGGAAAGATGCAAGAGACGGACAGGTTGACAAAACAATAAATACATTTAAAAAATGGTAGCACACACTCATTCTCTCTCATACACAAATACAGAGGTTTGTATGTGGTGAAACAATCTTTTTTTTTTTTAATGTTACAGCATCAAAAAGCCATGCTGTAATATTACTGCACTGGTCCTTGACTCTTGGGAAATTAACGTGCTACACTTGCCTTCACAATCATGTGTGAGCTCTAAAAGTGGCTCAGAGGGATGCAATTAGCAAAGCTTTATGGGGGATAGGTGCCTGGGGGTCCTCATTTGTCCATAATTACATGTATAATTTGGAAACTGACTGTTGACAAAAAGAGAAAGAAAATTGCAAGAAATTAACAATATGGGCTCTTTACACACCATGTTCTTTGGGTGTTCATGCAACATTTGGTTGACATTACTAAACTAATGCTAATTTTAAATTAATGTGGCAGTCATCAGCAAATCATCAATGGACTGAACAGACTGCCACATTAATTCAAAATTTGCATAGGTCTAGTATTGGGATTGGCACTTGTCCATGTCCATTGGCAATAGGCTTTTGTGGGTAGTAAGGCAATGCTCACAGGTAACTTGAGCATTCCATGTATGAACACAGTGTAAAACGTTACTGTAAAACAGAGTTTAAAAATAGCCAGCACTTTTATAAACAATACAGTACTGCCTTTACAGGTGAAAACATTTCAAAAAGATGACTGAACTATAGGTTCACATTTATTGTGACAAATATTACTAAATTGCAAAGCCTCTTCTTCTACCTTTTTATATTTTATAGTCTTTTACATTAATAATCCTAGATATGAATTTTTTGTTAAGCCATAAATATTAACAGTATGGCTCTATAACTCTTAATTTCAACTCTGTTATTCTGATGTTCAGAGTTGCAGAAATCCAGTAACTAAACAGATCTAACTAATGGCATTTAACATAAACATTAGTTCGTTAGTTCAGACATTTTTTGATGAGCATGATCATTGTAACATGTAAAGTGACAATGTATATTTCTGTTACAAAGGCACTGGAATATGAATGTTGTTCATTTAACGCTTGCTTGACGGCACACTGATTTCATAATCATTTAAAGAAGCACTAGCAATATAGATTATTTATACTACATTTGAATCCTAAAAAGATGCCTGGAAATTGTGTTATATAATTAAATATAAAGGTATAATTTTTGATGTGATTTTTGATTCTCGACAACACAGTCAACCACAACAAGCTGACAGTTTCTTTTAGTTTGACAGTACAAATTAAGATATCAGTTACATTGTCATTTCATTTTAGATATATATTCTGAATCCACATTATTATTATTACATATATATTATTATTATTACACATATTATACATATTATTATTATATTTTGCATTGACAATTGATGTTAAGGAAGTAGTTTATTGGTTATAGTTAACGCTTAATCTGTCATGTTTTGCTTACGCTGCGTAAAGGAATGACCAGTTGTGAATGATGCAATACTAAATTACTAAATGCACATTAAGCTTTCTTTAGGTGGCCCATATTAGTCAAACCTGAATTGCAATTTACTGGGGAATGAAAGTTTTAAAAAATGTGATTTCAGCTGTCTCAGATTACTCTAAAAATCATGTAATGTATCCAGGAAAAAGCCCTGGAAGAAAGACTTAATAGGTCGGGATCATTAGGTTGTCATCAAAATCCGCCATAAATACCGTCTTCCTGTTCCGCTTTGTTCAGGAAACACTCTTTTGACGGATGGCAAAAAGGAAAGTGCAAGCTATATAAGTGTTGGTAGACCCATCTAAAATAAACGTTACAATGAATTAAAATGTTTTCCTAGAAGTATCATGAAAAATTCTGTTTTTTGTTAGAGTTTCTTTTACTTCGAACACAATGTTTCAGACCGAAATGCATTTTATTTAATTTGCATTTAATATTAAAAAGGTTTTGTTTTAATGCTACTGCTACTTTTGATTTATTATTATTATTATTATTATTACATATTATTATTATTATTATTAACATATTACTATTATTATTGCTGTTGTTGAGCAGCACGGTAGCAAGTGAATAAGACTAACTCAGAACTTCTTCCGACTGTCAGTGAGGTAAGTAGCGGCTAATGAGTTGCTGAAGCGCAGTTAGCAGGAACAGTCACCTGCGGTGAGAAGCTGGTTTCATATGTCAAACGTGAGCAAGGGCCCGGTCTTACAGGGCTATGAAGAGCTCTAGGTTGGAAACGAACCCGCCCTCGGCCTTATAAACTGGAATTCTGTTGCATCTAGGCTGACAGGTCGTTTGACAAACGTCTAGACAAGGCCTAGGATTCACATACAAAAGAAACTGACTTCAATACAAACACGGACGAGACACGGAGACTTAGGAGGAATTTTGTTAGACAAGCACGAGTATGTAAGTTGGACTTTTAAGAGTAACTTTATAGAACAATTCATGATATAGAAATTGATTTTTGATGAAGTTATTATAATGCACAATATTTGATGGCTGAAAAGTTGCATTTTCTTCATTGCATTTGCTTTTATGTATAAATGCTAAGTCCTTATTTTATTGTTTAGTATCCACTCAGCAAGTAGGTTTCTAAAATCTAGAAAGCTTTTTATAACTATCCATAGCACGGAAGTGTTACTACTTTACAGAATATAGAAACGTAACTTTATAAGATGTTATAATAAAGTGTAAAATTACTTATCAAGTCATTGGCAAATTATATCCAAAAGTATTATTATAGGTTTGTTTAACGACAGTGCATCTACACTCAAACGCGTGGAGAAACCACACGGCGCGCACACGGCTCCTACCAAAAACATCTCGTAAAATATTGTATTGTGCTTTGCTTATAGATTATTTGCATGGCAACGCTTTGGAAAGAGAGAGCCTGAGAAGTCCCTCTTCTAAAAGACAAACGGAACGCAGTGGACGAACCTGGAGTGATTCGGAGACTTTTCTGTCATGTGCCAGTTCTGCTACAGTGATGGACCCGTTGCGGAGCCTCGGTGGATGCTGCACCTGCATCACCCAGCCGCATTAAATGCCCAGGATGTAGCCGCGTTCACGTTATGCGTGGGCACCACAGCCCGGATGTTACGGAGTCTTCGCCCGTTATCGCCACCAGAGGATGTGGACGTGTTCTCAATCATAGACTCTCATGGAAACCCTTATTACCACACACGCGCGCCTCACCCTCATCACACTCGAACTCGGATGCCTTACAGTCAAGCCCCAGGTACGAAATCCACTTAAATGTCAAAGCAATTAAAAGTAGTGTATGCAACCTTGGGAATCGAAGGTTTTATCGTGAATACGTAAAAAAAGAAAACCAAGGATCTTCATCCGGGACTAAAATGGAGATGCAAAAAACCCCAATTATGTTTGATGGCTAATGCACAAGGCATCTAAATAATCTAAGGTTAACATGACACTGCATACACTGGTAAGTTCAGAACGACTCTAATAATTACGAACCAAACATTTTAAACTTTATCTCCGTTAAGGCAAACACCGTCCACAACTTTTGCTCAGTGGGAATGGGTTCCCCAACGTGTCCATATTTATTACTCCGCTTAAAGCGAGTCATGAGTTTGTATGTGATGAGTTTAAACAATCACAGACTGCCCAGCATAAATGTTCTAAATTGTTATTTTACGGTGTATCGCTAAGAAAGAATGTTTAAATGACACTAGAATCTTTGTGGAATAAAGAGAAGAAACATTTAAAGAACAGTTAGTTAAACTGTTCTTTTTGAAACTGTCTTTGGGCATCATTCTAAACTCATTTTGCCATATTTAGGCATATAATTTTACATAAAGTTTATAAATCATATAATATACATATGCTCTACTTACACATTTTCATTTTAGTAGCTCGACTTGCTGAAGGACGACCTCACCTTTCTCCAAACGCAAGCATTTCCTGGATGGGATTCGAGTAACTGCTTTCCAGACCCAGCACCACCACTGACAACTGGCCACTTCCACACTGCAGGAGGGTCGAGTGTTATGTCTCCAATGTACCCGGGATCCTGTGCTCCGGTCCCTGTTCCGGTGTCGTGCGTGTCCCAGGCGCAGCGCTGCAGTCCTCAGCTATACTGCCTGCTCGACATCACGACGGACGTTCCCCTGACCCTGCGGCTCTGTCGAGCATGAGGCCAGAGCACGGCGGTGACCGAATGGAAGAGCGGAGAACTCAGGTCGCTCCGGCAAATTGAGGCACGGTACGAGCCCGCGATGTGCTCGCATGACGCATATTCTCGGGAGCACCCAGCATCCAGGGGAGCGCAGCACTTGAGCAGTGCCCTGTGCGGAAACACGGACGCATTAACGGCCAAGGCAAAAAACAAGAGTAGAGCTTGTTCTGGTGCGTCTAAGATTCTTCTTGCTACAACAGATATTTCTATTACTATAGATATTTCTGCTACTATTACTATACTTTCGCCCACAGATGCTGATACTAACTAATTAACAACAATAAAAATGCTGGTATACAACCGAGCACTAAAAAACGAAAACGGTAATTAAATCAGCACTTCAGCAATTTTCAATTCAGGGCTTTTATCGAATGAAAATGAAGAATGGTAAAGATGGTTGATGTCTTCCAAGGTTAATTGTCCCTCATTTGCACACATCACCTATAGCTACTACTGGTCGATAATATCAGTGTATTGGGCGGGTAAAATGTCTAAAGGCATACAAAGCCACTACATTTGTATTAATAGAAGCTTTAATATTTATTAGAAGACATACATTCCATCTACATCAACCCCATCTAAAGCCGCCTATAGAGTCATACCCTTGATCTGCGGTGATGACTGAGGTGATTAATATGACATGATGCGGCCTAAGGCTGACGCGCGCTTCGTAAATAGCGTAAACCTTTTTAGTGTCTATCGGCACCTTCCTCGCACCTGCTGAAACTTCCTGTCTACGTGTTTTCACTTTCGACATTTTTAAAATTGCCGTCGAAAATAGCGCCAACTAAAAACAGTTAACTCTTCTTACAGTATGCAATATGTCACCGTGCTGGTCATACAGGGGTTCTTTTTCTCACCTGTCTCTCCTTTGTGTGTTTTGCTTGTCAGACGGACGTGAGTGTGTGAACTGCGGTGCTACATCCACTCCTTTGTGGCGGCGGGATGGAACAGGCCATTATTTGTGTAATGCATGTGGACTTTATCACAAGATGAACGGTCACAACAGACCCTTGATCAGACCAAAACGCAGACTGGTATGTCTTTCTGTCTGTCTTTCTGGCTCTCTATCACTCTCTCTTTCTCTCTCACTCCCTCACACATGTATGCAGAGACAAACACATTTATGCCTAGGTTACCATTTACACATCTATGTATTCTAATATAAAGCTGAAAGCCTTAACGTTGCTATAAAATACTTAGAAATGAACATAAAACATGACACATTTAGACATTTATGTTACAAAATAGACTAATAGAAGCTGTGAGGCCTCTTTATGGAGTGGTGCCTTACATTGCTATTGTGTTTGTAGAATAGAGCCTTACTTGAATTACATGCACTGATAGAAAGCCTTTTATATAGACCAAGGAGAATAAAAAAGGAGAGAGAGAACGAGAGAGCAAGTAGACCACAGGACATGGACCATTGAATTTCCATGGCCATGTCAACAGTCTTAAGTAGCGAGTAATACATTTGAATTAATTAGAAACAATGAGTGCTAACTTAATCAGGTATTGGATACTAGCAGCTTCCCTAGACAGCCTATCAGATTTATATTTTGACCTGCATTTTTAGCATTGTACTTTGACTGAGGGTCTGAACTACAGATCTAAATCTGTCAAAATAACTTCCTTAAGTACTTATGTGCATCTTGTGACAGCTCTCACATAAACAGGCATTCAACTACTGAGAATTGTTATATAAGTTACTGTGTCATCACTCTTCTGACATTTACAGAAAAAAAATGTATCCAATGCTGTAGATTCTGTCTGTGAGTCCTACTGGAAACTTTATGCATTGTGCTAGGATATACTAGGAGAGTAGTTTAGTATTACAATACTAAAACATTTAGTGGTTAAATGATGAAGACTATAATATCATTCTAGAAATTTATATTTACATTTATTATAATAATTTTCATTTTATGGAAAGAAAAAATGCACACACCTTGTTATAAAAGAAAGTTATTATGATTTTCTGTGCCCATTATGGAACGAGGAAGTTATGTCAGGAACCATTGAATTGCGTCAGGAGCCAAGTCTAGCTTCATAATACTCATTAGGTTAGAAATGAGAAATTAGGTTAAAACACGGTATGGCATTTTTTCAACTTGACAGATGTCAGAAAAATTAAAGCAGTGTAATTTTAAAGAGTGTTTAATGAGGTGTGTTTTGATAGTTTATGTGAAAGCAAAATAAATATAATTAAAACAATTCTAATTTTAATAACAATAAAGCAGGTGCAGCAAAAGTTTTTATTATTGTTATATAATATATATATATATATATATATATATATATATATATATATATATATATATATATTTTTTTATATCAGTAGCATCAACAGCAATAATAAAACTATATATACAGTATATATACAGCATGTCTGAAACAAATCAGTTTTGAGAAGTAAGTTGTTTCAACAAACGGTCTTTGTCATACTCGGTGTTTTCAGAAACAGGAAGAATACTGAACTTTTTATATCGCGGTTCGCACGTCGTATATTTGGCTTGTTCTGGCAGAGACGACCGTCCAGTTGTTTCTGCCGTAAAATCTGTCGGCACCGATAGCCAAGCGAGGCCTGCGAACACGCGCTTCCGCTCCACGGTTTATCTTTCTTTCTTGCGTGCGGAGAGCAGTGCAGGGTTCTAGCACTTCGGTTTCTACTTCGGGAATTTAAAAAAGCGCAAAGGGAAACGTAGGGGTTGGAAGGAAAGGCAGAGCTCGAGGGGCTCTTGTAAGTTAACATAGTCGGGATGTGGGTAAAGCAACGCGAGCTGGCGCGAATGCTGCCTGTTAAATTCTTCATGTCTGGACGTAATTTGCGTTGTAAGTAACGCCCAGTGGGCAAAGATCAGTTGAAGAAAAACACAAGCGAGATTTAATTATTTATTTGTTTGTTTTGTTTATTTAAAAGCAAAAATACTGAAATATAGTTACTTTATAAAACTTTGTAAACAGGAAAACACAAAGATCGAAAGTCTGTTCACGTGTCTGTCCGATTTATGATTCAGATCAGGTCAGTTTCACAGATGCAGAGATGATCTGACATTCGGTGATGTGGAATAACATATTGACGGTACAAACTTCTGAGGAGTAGAACAGAGAAGTGTCCCTGAAGGAACTTGGGGTTAAGGGTCTTCCTCAGGGGCTCAGTGGTGGGGAGTTTGGATGGGGTCATTCTAGAACCTATGATCGCTAGGTCCAGCCACTAGCCTACCACTGTCATCTTATTTTGTCTTATTTCAAATTAATTTGCATACTTAAAGGTTTGGTTTAGGATAATCATCAAAAAATAATCCATCCTGCTAATCAGTTCTCTCAGTTTATTCTGCTAAACAGTTGTTAAACATTGTGCTTGAGCCATATCTTCTCATATATATTTCACTTTCACGCCTCTACATTTTCTGGAGTGTAATAAAATAAATTATATATATTGTTTTTACTTGCTCGGTTTTGGCTGGTATTTAAACTAGGCAACTCAAAATGGTCTGTAACATAACAAGTGCTTTTTTTCAACCTAATAGAAGGATTAAGTGGATTACAATCTGTGTATGTAATTAATGTAAAACTCCATTCAGCAAAACTAATAACAGTGTAAGGTACCATAGTAAGTCCAAAGTAGCCAAACAAATTCTGTGTTTTTTTACTAATAGGATCTGTGATTCTACTAAATTGTGTGTTTTATTTGTTTGTATAAAGCTAGTCATCAACAGAGAGCAGGTACTTGCTGTGCTAACTGTCACACAGGCGCCACTACACTATGGAGACGCAATGCCAATGGAGGCCCGGTCTGCAATGCCTGTGGTCTCTACTACAAACTGCACAATGTGAGTATTCTGATTTGTTCGCATGCATATGGCCAGATACAGAATACCTTCGTAAAGTCTATGCACCAACCCATATTTCTATGTAGATTTCTATTTTATTTAACAGACACATGTGAGTAATGTATTCATTTTTCAATTGTCAGATGGAACTGCCCACTCACCATGAAGAAAAGAGGACTCCAGGATCAAATAGAAAATGTCTAGCAAATCCAAAGAAGGAGAGGAGAAAGCCTTAATACATGAGACCAAGTTTCTGTACCAGACAAACAAACCACCTTTAATCATTTTACCAATATTTCCCACTCCTTCAACATAACTTCATCCATGGAGTTACATCCTGTGTTTATTTCACACTCACCACAATAGCTTGGCAATCAAGTATGGGTTTATAATGAGAGATTATATACAGACGACACTTGTGGGCAGACATGTATTTTCTACATTTTTAATGTAGAATCCAATGCAGTACAGCTACTTATTTAAACCAGCTAACAGAATTAGGTTTTTGGTTTGTTTGCTAAACATTTTTATTTCATTGTCTGTATAAATAATAACATGCACTTTATTTTGAAAACTGAACCGACATATTCACAGACATTTTTCTGACTGTAATAGTTTTTAGGTTTTTAACAGTTTATTCATTATGTATTTTGTACGGTAGTCTTTTTTATTTGGAAAATTATCTTGGGAAGTCTAATACAATTAAAACTGGATTGCTGTATATCGTAAAACTATGGTATGATTCATAAGGACAAATCGGTGTTTCATATAGTAATAGAGTCGACATCAAAACGATGACTGTATCATTGCTAGGTTTTCTTGGATTTACAATGTGTAGTGAATGTTGATGCAATGGTATCTGACACACAAAATATATAAAAAATATTATGCATGAATGGCAGAAGCACTTGTATCTTCTTTTTACAATTATTTGTCACACTTTCATATTTTTAGAATCATCACACAATTAGAGCGTTCTTACGATACAAGTGTTTGTACATGTATTTGATTGAACTGTGAATATGAATGGACATTACACGCCTTGTGTGTTTATAATTTTTCCTACACCAGTAATAATTTCTTAAAGCATTAAATATACCTGCATTCAACATACTTTCTATCTATAATTTTCAAAATTGCTTTACTGTCCTATACACTCATGCCATGTGAAACTAAAGACGTAGAACCATTAGTTAAATGCTGAATTCAAATTTACATCCTGGCTTGTTAAAGGTAATAATGTAGAACACACACACACACATATATATATATATATATATATATATATATATATATATATATATATATATATATATATATATATATATATATATATATATATATGCATTTTAACAGTAAGTTATTAAAATTATAAGTAAGGCTGTAATGCATTGTTTTTACTTTTCACTTTCTGTGTTAAGTGTGAATTCGGTATGATGTATGAAAATGTGTCAGTAGGCTTATTTGTTTGATGAGCCAGCACTGCACAAGACAGAGTAGTATTTTTTTATTACGACTGTACACCAATACAATAAAGCGACTAAATGATTGTGGAGAAAAGTGTACGTTTTTGACTCATTGATTCAGTGCAAGCTCTGCATGCAATGGTAAACTGTTTTCTCTGTGCTAATACAACATACATACGTGGACTTGATGAGTAATGTATTTCAGGAGTGTAAGAGGCAGATACACGGTACCATGCATGGTTAAAATAAGTATTACAATGATTGACTCAGTCATGATGTTTTAATCTTTAATTTGCAATTAACTGTCCAAAATAACACTACATTCTGTATTGAATGAATGATTCCATTTCATTCATTCATTCAATTATTCAACCTCTGAATCCCTATCAGGCTTGCAGGGACCAGAAGTTATTCTGGGAACTACGGGCTCAAGCCATGCTTAATTGAATTAATTGATTTAAGCAAATCTACACATAGACTATCATATTGTATATTTCAAAACTCTTTGCCTCCACTTACTAATCTCTTTTCATTAAAACACCTGACATCAAACTATAACGTCATCACAACATATTTGCTTACTTGTTGCTTTTGCTCAATTTTTTATTACTACATCAATCATTGTCAGTTTCTGACCGCACTACCAATGTTGGCTTGTCATATGGCTCTTCATATGCAAGTGCTGTTTTAACAGTGAACGTATGGCCAGTCAGTGTATAATGAGAAACTGTCAGCTGCAAAAATCCTAGAAGTGGCTCTCTCAAGAAGTGGCCAGAGAATGCAAGTGAACATAATTTGTTTCTACTAAACAGTAAAGGCATGTGCAACATCTACACACACTGTCATCCAAAAAGACACGTGTGGGAGTGAACAGGACACACGCCAGTCAGGCAGGGATGTTTGCCAGCATTCTGAGTGGATTACAGGAATGAATGAGCCTAGACTCACAGGACATGAGTGAAAACAGAGAGATGAGATAAAGTTGAAAGGAGAGTGTGACTTCTGGAAGAGTGCTGGTCTTCTATTATATGAGCCACAGATACAAGAGCCAGCCTGTACTTTACTGTATCTTTTCTTAGCACCAATCAAATATATTTGCAAGCATGTGTGTAATGTTCTTAGATATTTAGATGTTCATCTTACATCTGGAGAGCTTCCCACATAGCATATTGGCTTATATTGTGCAGGAAATAACAACTAAATAAATATCTATTCACATTTCAACATTCTTTATTGTATAACATATTCAAAGCTTCAATTTCTTTCTTTGCTTCTTTTCACTTTCCTTCCTTCCTCCAATTCACTTAAATCACAAGCTCACAAGGAAAATTATGAAGCTTGAAAGTGTTCAAGGTCTTTATATTTATGAATAATTTCTACTGCTTCTAAACAGTTTTATTAGGTTTAGAAGCAGTAGCAGTTGTCATTCATAGTGTTCTCAACTGAACATTCAGGTAAATATTCAGAATTTTTTTACCTTGAAAATATGTGTGAAGAATAAATGGAAGCAATGAGAGTGTGTTAATACATTCTGAAAACGGAATTAGCAAACGGATAAGAGGTACAATAGCATGCAATGACAATTAACCCAAGGACATTAGCAGTTCAGATCCCAAAACCATGACAGCCAGCAGCCTTCACCTATAGCAACATGGAAAAATGGTATATGAATGCATTCACTACATCATAATTACCTAAACTGCATACAGATATTAGCAAACATCCATGAAAAAAAATATCTATGAAAAAGGAATAAATTTTAACTACTTTCAGATTTAAAATTTCTGTTTTAACTACACTTCAAAAGGGTATTTTATTTTCATCATTACATGCAGTGTTTGCTGTCTGGCCTAACAGGTGTGTTTACTTAAAGATCTGTGAAACTAGGACGCTGGACCTCCCACACCCCAATACATTTATCTTTCTTTTTTTTTTTCACTCTTTCCCTATGTTCCTGCTTAGGCAGGTAAATTAATTCATTCTGTTTCCAAACAATTGCTCCTTTCAAATGGCAAACGCCAACTGTAAATGCTCAGTTGTCCTCTCTAGGGAAAGTGTGTGTGTTGCAGAGGAGGTAAAAGTCTATGGATGTGTGTGTGTGTGTGTGTGTTTGTAAGTATTCTATTGCAAGTCTTCAGACACAGGTGACAGATCTGCTGTCTTATAATTTTTCCATCCTGCTTTTTTTACCCTTTCTTTCTGTTTTTGTCCCGGAGAAATCTTAGAGGGAAGAAAGTAGTCCGGGAGCAGGAAGGGGGCATGAATATACTTTACACATCATATATTGACTGCTTATAGTCAAAATCAGCGACATCCCTCCAATTTGTTTTTGGTCAGTTCCAAACAAAGAACTATTGCTGTCTGAATAATATCACTTGTTATGTAAGTGGTAAGGGTTATCTTCAAAGTATAGTCATTAGTGTTCCTGAGGAATAAAAAATACTGACCAGTTTTCTGTGGTCCATAGATGACTAATATAAAGGAGAGAAGAAGAATAGAAAAATACAACAGCATTTTGAAACTCAACCGACTGGCAGAGATTTACCTTTTATTTCACGCCAGTATGTACACTCCACCGAAGTAACCCAATGCTGTGGTTAGCTCCATGAAACAGAATAAAATACTAACTAGAAGTACATACCCAAAAAGCACATCTCATGCAACCTTTTGTCTAGTGTAAATTCACATAGCTCCAGCTACAGAATGTGGAATACATCTTTAAATTGTTGTAAGTAAACTAGGTTTTTCTTATTGACTTGATACACTATTGTTCTGAAGAGCCGACACAGCTGCAGAGAGAAATGTTTAGGCAGATATTTCAAATACAGGTTATAACATGTAAATTACCTGTTTTAATCAATAGAAAATAATATAAACATTGATGAAGGTGATTTTTTTAGTTAACTATACTAACTAGAGTTATAAGACTTTTTTTAGTTACAGATCTATGATAAGCTAGCTGACAGACAAATATATGTAAAATGTGCAGAGGGAGTGTAAAGGAGTCTCATCCACATAAATAAAAAGTAAGGAGAAACTGAAATAAATACTACTACACAAATATTATTTGCAAATGTTAAGGTATATGATTAATATTGTGGTAGGTTGAAGGAGCATGTTCACACAAACGCTTGTTCTGATAAATGAAAGAAAAATGGCTAGAATATGGCTCCCATCACTACAGTAACCCGAGTGCTGTATTGAGTGACATGCAGGTCTTTTGAGCCAGTAGAATGCACACTGTAACCACACTCTCAGGATACATGCCTTATTGTAGTGAATTGTAATGCTTTAGAAGAACCCTTATTTAACTGAGAAATATGAGGTCAAATAGGTGTGTAAGGGTTTAAAAAGTAGTAGTAACTTCGTTTGCGAGTTGTTTCTCCTCGTCTAAACTTTCATTTGTCATTTTCTTAACTCATATATGTTTATATGAAGATTTATGGAGTCACTGGCAATTCTTTAATACAACCTTCTATACAGTGAAAAAAGCCATAACCCCACATTTAAAACATATCAAATGCAGTGGCTGGTAGTGTGTGTGTGTGTGTGTGTGTGTGTGTGTGTGTGTGTGTGTGTGTGTGTGTGTGTGTGTGTGTGTGTGTGTGTGTGTGTGTGGTGTAAATTTACACACTCTATGGCATTAGTGAGGTGAAGACTGAGAAGAGAGAGTTGCTTATAAGGTATCTGGTTTCACTCTCTACTTTGCCACAGTAATAATGTGTTGATTTTATCTGCCTAATACAGGTCACAGCACATACACCGGCCCAAACTTACTTGCATGCCACAAATGCAGTAGACAGTGGAATGTTAATGCTCCTATTAAAACTTTTAGAACTGGAGAAACACTCTCCTTGTTTGTTCCACTGCACGCATCACATTGGTGCAAGCATTACGATTACTGATTACCACAAAAGCATTACCTAAACGTAGACAATGCAAACACTTTGACACTACAATAATCAGAGCATATCTCCTTCTATAAACGCCCCTACTCATGGCACTCGGGTAATTGTTTAGAGACGGGTTGTAATTGAATAGCTGTAATTTAATAGATCACTCTGTTTATCGTTTAGAGATAAGAGAGAGAGCCCACTAATGCTGTTAGTCTCATTACTAACGGATACAGCAGGCTTTTAGCTCGCTAAGTTATTAGACTGATGAGTCCCAAGATGTATGTGGCACATTCAACTAATCTCTGCACTTTCGAATGCCATTTTGAAATACATCAGTATGGCGCTGCATGCAGCTTCCACGCTTTAAAATGAGTCCTTGAGACAATTTAATAGTCATGCAAACTTACACTGACACAATTTTGTACACAAGACACACACACACACACACACACACACACACACACACACACACACACACACACACACAGCCACACACAGTTTATTCCATGTGTCTGTATCTGTTGTTCTTTCTGTTTCTGTTGCACTGTGTAAACTGGAGCCGACGCTCTGCCTCTGTATACATGTACAATATATAGAAGAGATGACAAAGTTTACTTTGACTTGACTTTGACTTTCACACACGCACAGTCCATGTATTACTATCTTTGTGAGGTCCTTCCAGACTCCCATAATGACTAAAGTACATAGTTTCACACCACACCTAATCCCAACCCTAACCTTAACCTCGCAATCAAAAGCTATATCTTGCCTTTAGTTTCTCAACAAAACAAGTACATTAAAATAGTTTATCAAATGTCCCCACAAAGCCCAAAAAAAAACAGATAGTGATTTAGTAAGGTCCCTACACGCGGTAAATACTGGGCCACACGCAGACACACACATACACAATGACATAGCTCTGTTGAGAGGTGCAGCAGTGAGCTGATGAAAAGAACTACTGACCTGACCTGAAAAAAGAGAGAACAAGAAATAAAAAATGGCTAAATGCCATTTGAATGTGAGTAGGACAAAAAGACGTGTCAAGACAAGGTGTGAGTGAACAATAGAGTGATACAGGGAGAATGCATCAATAGAAAAGATGGGAGAGCGAGAATAGACAGGAACAAAGAATGTCTGATGAATGCGTCTTATATGGTTTTATGAGGGTGAAGCGTTATGAAATATGACTCTGTGCTACCTATCAACTCCAAGCAAGACAACAAAACCAATGTTTAAAGGAAGGAAATGTGAGATGTGTGTTTGTGGCAATGTACACATGTACATTTAAAGTCTCTGTTTATATTTACATATACAAATAAACATTTTACACACGCTCACTTCTTTAATAGTACATTCAGATAAGACTTGACTTAGAATTGGTATTCATTATAATATTGCAGTGTTTTTTAATTGTCTAGTCTGTGAAGAAGGTAAAGTTTTATTTTGTACACTGCACATATGACATGATAAACCTTTGAATCTTTGAACCCTTGAATATATGAGCATAACAGTATGTACAGTGAAACCATACCCACTGATACTGATACTCATTCCATTATTACATTTGACTGTTGTACTATTTCAAATGTCTATGTATGTATCTCTCATTCCATCCACAGTGATAATATTTTTTAGTGTGTTTAAAGAAGTAATCAAACAGCATGTTAGGAATATTTTGTTCTCTATATTTTTGAATATTCTTGAAAGAAAAAAACCAGATAGTTGGCCTAAATATATGGATTCAAGGAAATAAAGAGTTTTGTGTTAATGATTTGTAATGAGTAATCAATTGGCTGTCCGATCTATAGATTGATTCATTGATGTTGTAATTAAATGATTGATTCATTAAAAGTGGCAAGTTGTCAGTCTTAGAGAAAATGGATTCAGCACACATTTGTTAAGTATACATGTATGCACAGAAAACAAAATCATATCAGCAAACTCTGGGTAGTAAAACTGCAAATTTGATGCTTCATATGTTTAATCTCGGCAGACTGCTATGATCAGGGATTATATTTTCCATCAAGACAAATAACAGGTATATGGGAATATGAGAGAGAGAGATATACTGTATATCAAGAGAAAGCTAGATGAAAGATAGATAGCTACATTTCAGATAGCCAGATAAGGCATATCACTTTCTCAGTTCTTAGATGTACAGAGAGCTGATCAAATGCAAATGTCCCCACACATCTCTGTATGCTTGTGGTGGAGAAACAAAAGATGAGATTACGTGAGAATCCTGAGATAAAAACTATCAGTATTGTATGTGAAGTTTGGCAATAAAAGTTAGATTTTAAATATGCTTTTTAATCAGACACTAAGAACAGAATTATATCCTAGAAATGACATTCATATTGCTGAAGCTGCATACTTCCCTGAGCCCACAATTATCCACATATTGTACTGTTTTATTTATTTCCCCTTTCTTTTGCAAACATAAGAAACACACTTCCTGTCTACGTACAAAACCCCTACAGGTATGAGGTCAATAAAGGAGTAGCATCATTTTCACTTACTAGAGAGAGAGCAAGAGAAGTGATGTTAATAATGACTAACACACAGAACATGACCCGGCCACACTTGAGTCTCATCTAAGGGTCAATCAGTAAAAGGATGAGCCAATCAGCAGCATCAATCATGGAGAAGCCATGCTCTTTCTCACCCACATTCAGTCCCTCCACTGCTCATTCTATATATTTAATTTAAACAGGTTTTTCTGCAGACCTCTGATGAGACCCGATTAGAGAGGTTAATAGACTCGTTGTTGTATCAAAGGCTGATACAAAATAATAAAGAAAGAAGAAGCCAGTTCACGGAACTGACCGGAGATGCCTACCTAAAAACACAGGCAAGGAAATACGAGAGGATGAGAGAGAGAGAGAAACTGATCAGTCAGGAGTTACGGGAAATGTGATATTCAATATATCACAGTAAAGAATTGTTAAACCAACTGTAAATGTTACAGTAATGAGATATATATATAGCAGAGCAACAGGATCTGGTGAGTAGTTACAAATACACGTTTTATTTAATCTATAAAGCTACTGTACTCAGTGTAATCATCTAACTAAAATATGTCTTTTAAGCAAAATGTTGCCCACACAGAGTCACATCTTGCTGTTTTTGGGAGTTACTTCGTTAGATTCCCATGAATAATAGTACTAATCCTACACCTAACTCTAATCTTAAACACAGTAGACCAGGCATGTGCAAAGACCAACCCGCAGGCCAATCACAGCCCTAGGTTGGCTTTTATACGGGCTTTGTCTTCTGACTTAAAATACATGATCTATGCCCTGCCAGCACAAACAGAATAAAAATTGCTATATAAAATGTAGTCATGGTCATAGCAAGTAAAAATAGATGATAATAGTTGATAAACGCCACACTTCAGAAGAGGTGGAAACAAACAACATTATTTTATGAAATTGTTGCCTTGTTTAAGGACTGTAATTTAAAAAACTATGATATATAAAGTAGTAAAACATTATTATTTATTAAAAGACTCATATAAATATAATGTTATTTAATGAAACATAGTACAGTATGTTAACAAAATAGCATCAGACAGCATTTGATGTCAGTGCTTAGTAGAGAAGCTTTTATTCATCATCATTTATAATTATAATTTATACATATACACACACACACACACACACACACACACACACACACACACACACACACATTACTATTAATATATATATATATATATATATATATATATATATATATATATATATATACATATACATTATATATACATATACATATATATATATATTGATAGTCAAAGCAGGAATGTCCTGTAGGCAGTTCCAACCTTTTCAAAAAGTGCTTTGTTTCTACGCAGGGTTATAAATCATAAACAAGGAAGTTTTAAGACATATTACAGTAATACATATTCATTTTTTCAAAATGATTTGCTTGAAACTTGCTCCAAGTTGGAATACAAAAGCAGGCACAGCTATGCAAACTACTGAGGCAAAGGAGAGAACAATGAAAAGAGTGTGAGCTTGAAAAAGTCCCCACAGCTCACATTGTACTCTTTATTCCGAGGGGGTTTATAAAACGTTCTATTCCACACTTTCTGATGAAGCAAACACAAACACAAAAAATACATGCACATGGATGTCCACTAGAATTGTTGTAACAGTGAGACCTACCTATGGCTTTTAAAGACACTATATCTGTATGCGAGTCTCTTTCCACTGATTGTAACAACTCAGAGGATCAGAGGATGCTGTTCCAGGTGGTCAGACACAATTATCAATTCTGTGGATGATTTTTTAAAAAGATATCTTTCTGATTTAAAAATCTTAATGGAAGACCATCTATTTTAAGGTTTTGCTCAATGTAGAATATACTCAAAGGTTTGGTAAATCCACTGCTAAAATGGTGGAGAAAAAGGCCCTGCATAGGTGAAGCAAAAACAAACACAATGTTCTGTTCAACAATGAGTCCATTTATGGGCTGATTAACTGGACATATACTTTGGTTCTGTTTCATGACATTTTTTTTCCAGTGTTAAATATTTTATTTCAGCTGGAGAAGAAGAAAAACAATATTACAGTAGATATCCTATGTAAAATTTACCAGAGGAGCAAAGTTGGACAAGTTTCTGTCCAGTCACATGCACAATATCTCATTAGACTGTTCAGAATGAAGACTGCTCAAAGATTTTTGCTTCTTTCGAGTAGTCTCTTCCAATAACAGTGAGTGCTATGGGAATCAGGACTGTATCATCTTTTTCTGGGGGTCATAAACATATCTTTTGAAGTTCAAATGAATGGTGACAGGCTGAGAATCCGTTTTGACTTCCTCGTCTTTGCTTGATTCATTTTTGCCCCCACCTTTCCCCTTTTTCTTAGAAGAAGAGGAAAGTAGTTGCTTTGTTTCTTCTTTCAGTCCCTCTGATGACATTAAAATAAACACAAATTAGACAGATATTAGTGAAAAAAAATGAAACAACATTCTCACTGCTACTCTGAACCTTTAATCATGTCTATAACTGTTAGTGTGAGAAAAAAAATGTAAAAAATGATGAGCCATTATTGTTTCCACAGGGCATATAATCAGTCACACAATCTCTAGAATTTTCAAATATCAATGAATTTAACAAATAAATCATCATTATTGCAATTACTGTGTAATAACACTAAACAATAGACATTTATGAATTAAAAAGCAGGTAAACTTCATGAAGTATGTTAAAACACTGGCATAATTAATGGGAGAATCCATAAAACCAAAAGTTGATATGGGACAAATAGGTTTAATTTAATTTGCCCTGAAAGTGTGTGTGTGCACTTGTTCAAGACCTGCTTCTGCAAGAGAGTTTTCGGAAAGTTTATGCAGTTTTGCATAATTTGCATAATATGAACAGTCTTAGTTTGTTACATGCAGACATTAGTGAATGTACGGCAGCACATTTTAAATAATCTTGAGATCAGGATTTTTGACAAGTGAGAAAAATGAGACATTCTACTTATACTGTATCTATTCTGTATGATATGCATTTTCCCTGTGTGTATCTTGTGAGTGTGTATACGTGTTGTATACCTGGCACTCTAATCTTTATTTTGCCGCTCTGTCCAAAGCCGCCTTCGATGACCCCTGTCTCTCCGGATGATAGTGTGATCTTTAACCCTACAAACAGCTGAAGGTTGGTCTCTTTCTTGAACAGGTTTTTGCCAATCACTGTGTAGTCATCTGTCACCTGATCACAGAGGAGGAGGAGTTAGCTCACATTCTCATTCATAAGCTGCAAATCTTGTGAGAATAGTGTGTTTTGCAGCAGCTCCTTACCCGCTCCACTGCTCCTTCTTTGTGCTTGTCTTTACTGATTTTGAGTTTGGGGAGAGTTGTCTCTGAGTAGTTCTTGTCTTCAAAGCCTTCCAACAGCTTCCCATGGAAGGCAAGTCTGCATGTGTTACTGTGAATATCAGAGTCCAGTCGAGAACCAATCACCAAACAAAGAGGTGGGCACGTGACCGGGCGCTCAAACTCTAATAATGCCCACTGCTTTGGCTCCTGTCCCTCACCTTCCCTATGATCACTTAAATATTGTTCCTGATGGCAAAACTCCCAGTCAAATGAGAAAGAGCCTGTGTGTGGGGCATTTCCATCTGGCACTGCTTCAGACTTGCTTCCGGAAAATGCACGGCTGAAGAAGGAAACACGTGCCATGACCGTTTCGTGTCCAACGGTGATGTGAAACTTTGCACGGCTGCTAAGCGCACTGCGATAGTATTCAATCTTGTGTGCGGAGATAACGGCAGCATAAAGAGTCCGCAGCGAGCTGGGCGTGCACACGACCCCACGCTCCAGCAGTTTTGGGTCAAACTGTGTCACGCACACTCCAACTCGATCTCCCTGCATCGCTCTTGGCACTGGCTTACGGAACATCTGTATTGACTTCACCTTACGGGTTACCTAAGACACACAGATCCATTACCGTTATTCATAAAACAGAGCTTGAAGGTGTGTGCATGATATTTACTGTAGTATTCTCAGCAATCTTAGTGGTCACTTTAGATGTGTCTGCTTGTGTGCACATACCTTAAGAGCAGGTATCTCCAGTGTATCATTGACACATACTGCCCCCTGCAGAACAGTGCCTGTAATGACTGTTCCTTGCCCACGGATAGAAAAACAGTGATCCACAGCCATAAGCACAGGACCTGATGAATCTCTCTTAGGCAAAAACGCCTGGGACTTTAACAACTAAACACATAATTAAAACAATTTATTCATGACATCCACACCAGAACAACTCTCAGTACAACTTACTTAACAAAGGAACTTAAGATAAATGCCCAAATATGTGAGATTCAAATGCAACAACTATATACAGCAACTAAATCTAACCTCTATGAGTTCAGTAATTCCCTGGGCCTCCTCTGTGTCAGGCGCCTCTGGACCTCCAGGCTTTGCTGCCACTGCAATGATAGGGCAACCTTTAAATCTAAAGATTAAAAACAGGAATGATAAAATGAGCAAATGTTGAGCATGTAGGTGGAAGTGAATAATTCTTGGAACTATTCTGGATCTGTTCTTCTTTACCTCTAGTAAATAGGCCACTGCAATAAAATGTAGGTAAAATACGAATATTACCAATAGAATCATCAGTCATTTATCTCTCAGTTGTTAATCTTAAGTATAGACCCATTTAAAATGTTGTTACATATTTATTGCTGTTCACCTGGTGTTCTCTAAAGTTTTATGCATCCTCTTGGTCATCTTTTCAATGGCACTATGTTTCTTGTCAGGGGACAAGAGGTCAGTTTTATTGAGGATGACGATCATGCGTGAGCAGGTGAGCTGGCCAATCAGGAGGCACTCAGCTGTTTGAGTCTGCATTCCCTTCACAACATCAACCACTAACAGCATCAGATCAATGATTTGAGCACCTAAAAAATCACAACCACAAACACACAAAATATTCAACAAAATCATGCATTTTTGGGGAGTGGGGGCCATTTGTCTTTGGCAATCCAAAGCAGACAAGTCCTCAGTATATGTATGAAAGCAGCAAAGATGAACTTAGAACGCATATGATCCTTGTTTTTCATCAGTTTGAAACGAATGTGTTCTAGCCCACAACCGTTCAGTCTACTTTTCAAAATTTTAAGTTTTTGACAGACAGTTACAGTATAAACGACAACGTCGTTGGTCTTTGCAAATGACAATAACGTTGCATATAGCGCGGGAAAGTGATATTCTAATGCTAGATGTGAACTGTCGTACTACCAGATGTCAACTTCTAGTCAGATCAGGCAACCGAATCGAAGGCAACTGGACTCCTTTTAGGTTCTGGAATACTCACCCAGCCTTTCAAGGGGTCGTTAGGGTCATACAAGTTAAGGTGCGTCTCTTTCAAAGGACATCACCACTATAGAATATACCTGGAGCTCCCCATCAGATTTTTAGAACCATGAAGCCTTTGGAATGAGAGGTGAAACGTCTCCAAGAACCAAAAGGTTGTTCAGCTGCCTTCGATTCAGTCTCTCAAGATTACCCGGACGACTGAGAACCTACACAGATCCCAGTCCAGACGCTCGTTAATGACAGGTGTAAACGAGGTTAAAACAAGAAACTCGCCTCCAATAATTGTGCGAATGAGGGAGGCGTGCCCCGGGCAGTCGACCAGGGTGAACTGCAGGCTATCATAGCGTCCGTCCCCGCAGGCATCTGCGATGTGTCCGGGCAGAGGCACAGTGAAGGCGCTGAAGCCCAGGTCCAGCGTAATGCCGCGCTCCCGTGACTGCGGGTTTTTGTCGAACGCTGCCGTGGAAGCAGTGCTGCTGAGCGCGCGGGCCAGAGATGTTTTCCCGCTGTCTACATGCCCCAGCACTCCCACGTTAAAGTTGAGTATTTTGGGGAGACTTTCCCCAGCATTCGCACCCGCGTCTGCCATTTAGACTCTTCTACCGGGACTTTGACCTAAGACTGATTCTGCACTTTCAGCTAGTTTCATAAACTCAAAGTTACTCAATAACAAATGCAGCTTCTCTCCTGTGCAGTCCTATTCTCTAAATCCTAAGCAAAAGCACGAAGTGATTAAAATAACCAACGAGCTCTTAACACAAATACAACCTGCTATAAAGTTTACTTCAAATTTTGACAAGTACACTTCCTGTGTTACCACAAAATGTTTCCACCCGAAAACAAGAATATATCGTATTAGTTCCACATAGGTATAGATTCATATCCTGACAGAAATAGGAATAACGCCCAATTTCGTTATGTTAAACAAGTGTATATAAATGTGTATGCAAACAACCAAGATTATATAACACTCTCGTCATTTAAAAGGTTAAAGGGAAAAGTTTATTACATCATCAACAGAGAGAGAGAGAGTAGTGAAAGAACGTGAATTCTAAAATTATGCTTTCATTGTCAAATGTCTGTCTGTCTGTCTAGTTAGGTCATTAAAATGAAATATAATGCGAGTTATATCTCGAATAGAAATCCAAAATCTCATCTGCTACCGGTTCAGTAGTCGAAACTTTATGAGTACATACTGTCATCTGCTGGTAAAACTTACGTACTGCAATAAATAACAGGGACTTTTGTCAAATATCAAAACAATAATAACATGGGACTCCACTACGATTTCGTTTACATTAACATTTTGTAGTTGCTGCTATTCAGACCGACGTCAATGGTGGTGATGGTGAGTATTATTTATTTAACGTCTTTATCTTCAGCCTAGCAGTGATTCAGAAACTCTTGATCTGAAAACAGGAAAGGTCGCTAAGCAACTAATAAATAGTAAGTAGTAAGTGTAATACTAAGTGTAATAAATAAAAAGCAAAAAATAAATATGTTTTTGTAAGAGTGAATGATGTCTGTTTTTTACATACAGTATATACAAGAATATATCAAATATGGAAGTAAAGATTTTGTGCCAACAGAACAAAACAAACTAATATTGGTTCTACAGAACTTTCTTATGGGTCCTGCCCAGAGACCAGTGGTGATAACGGTGGAGGTAAAAACATCTGGCAGGAGGACTGATGAATGGAATGTGTGCATGCATGTATGCTTCTATGTTGATAAAACCTGTCAGACATCAGGAAATAGAGGGAGAGTGAGTAAGAAAGAGGTCTGTATTACAGTCGGCTTTCAAAAGAGAAGGATACTGTGTGGGGCCATAGAGGGTCCATTATCTTGCTGTCAACACACCCTCTAGATGTTTGCCCTGTACTTTTGGCACATGGCATAAAAGAAACACACACACCCTGACCCAATGCAGCATCCAAGAAACAGTGGCTACAGTATGTTCAAAACTGCAAAACTGCACTGTGACTTAGGTGAGGTGACTGAGTTGACCCCTTGTGAGACAGAGAATCCAATGGGTGGCTATGGCAAAACTGTCAAGCATTTCATGTTATATATGTGACAGCTTGACCCCAGTGTCAATAAAAGTATAGAGGAGGAGGAAGTGGAGGTTGGTAATGTCATCTACATTGAAACTAACAGTCAAGTAAAGACATATAAATTAGTGCTGTCACATTGGCTTACTCTCTGGTGTGGGTGTGTTGATGTATTTTTTATTCAATGCAGGTGAGCTGACCGTCTGGCGAGACTTTATTTCATACTGCTGACAGAACTGACACCCAGCCTTGTACTGCACATTTGCACAATTTGCAAGGAAAATGTACATTAAAGCAAACTTGGAGGGTGGATGCTTATTTTTTGATCTGTTTCTGCAGTGATGTCTGTGATGCTTGCATAGTGGTAGGATACTCACTTGTGAATCAAGAAATCCAGCTCTATGCCACCACTGAGTCCCTGAATAAGGCTCTTAGTTTGCTCTAGAAAGACTATGCCAGAAATTAGTAAATGTAAGTTGGTCCAGATAAAAATGTTATAAATGTAAATGCTTATTAGTTAAATAACACACATAAACTGATAAATAGAATAAGCGTAACCATTAAACTTATGTGCACACAAACACCTTATTATGTATGAGGATTATTCACATTTACAATCAAGATTTACTGTTAGTTGAGTTTTATCTATCCTCTCCAAATATTTTGAGCAGTTCATAGCTCACTTAAATGGTGAGTTACTGGTGTGAGTGTGTGTGTGTGCGTGTGTGCGGCCATGTATTTATCACATTGTGGGGACCTTCCCCTAAAATCACTTTTATCTGTTTTTTTGGGCTTTGTGTGGACATTTGAGAGGTCCCCATGAGGAAAAATGACTATAAAAAATAATAATGTAATGATTATAAAAAATGTGCTTGTTTTATTTGAGAAACTAAAAGAGGTAAAATATGTGCTTTTGGTTACTGAGATTAAGGTTAGGGTTAGGATTAGGTGTAGGTGTAAAATTATGTACTTTAGTCATTATGGGAGTCTATGGAAGGACCTCATGAAGATAGTAATACCTAGACTGTGTGTGTGTGTGTGTGTGTGTAAGTAAGTATGCTGTGCAGCTGTTGACTCCTGCTAACCTGCTGGCGCAGGTTCAGGGGCATGACGGAGTTGAGAGACAGCAAGCTGAATAAGTTAATGAGCTCTTTAATGACACCAATTCCTCTGCCAAGATAATAAAAGGACCAGCACACCAAGTTCATGAAATAACTCCCCCAGTCATCAAATTCTCAGTCCTGCCAAAATGAGTTCATCTGAGTTTTCCTTTTTAATTCTCTGATTATTATTGCATACTTTGCCTTCTGTTTTTTTCTTGTTTTTAAATGCTTAATGTAAGAATCAGCATAGTAATTATCAGTATACTCAGTACTGTGCAGCAGTCCTAAGACCTCTACATGAAATTCTGGCATGATGAATTTCACCATGTTTTTTGCAACACAATTATATTTTATTATCAGTCAAAAGTTGATAATCAGTCAAAAGTTGACATATTATAGACAGGCAAATGAAGCATCTTACATTCCTTCAGTTACTCAGACAATTAAGTAGCTATTTAGGCCGTTTTAAATCTTATAACACTTTCCTAACCCATGATGCATAAGGTGACATAATACATTTACTTTCGCTTGGTGGGTTTGTTGAAGGCAGTCTCTGCTCCAGAACGAACGTTACTGAATACAGATGGTGCAACTTTTCCCATACGCTCTGATGGCAAATAGGAAAAAAATAGTGGAAATATCAGAGATAAACTCAAGTTATAATACATTAGTTTTCAATGTTACACAATGAATTAGCTAAAATCTTAAGTTAGAGGAATGCAATGCATTTCACAATAAAAAAAATCTAAGTCAACATTACAAAACATTATCTCTGAGTATTAGCCTCCCAGATTTGTTAGCTGGATTACAACCAGCACTCCTAAACTAAGCTGAATGACTGGACTAGGCACTTCCAGCTAAGCACACATTTATCACTGCTGAATGAGTGAGTGTGTCAGTCCTTAGGCTGTGTGCTACTTAATATGGAGTGGAAACAGAAGCAAAGTCACATGCGTGCACATCTCAAATCCCTCAACTCTCATTTAAATTCCTGGTCCTGCTCTAATTCCTGACTTATTTTGAAGCTGCATCCTTACACAACTACACTTACATTATACACACAAACACTTTCACACAAGCTGTGCTCCTGCTGCTGTAAACAGTTTACTGCTACACTCACCACATTCTTCCATCACCTCAAAGGTCTTACTCTTCACCTCTGTTCCAGATGCCAGCTTATCTCTCGCTTCAATCAGGTCTGCATCTCTCACCTCCGGCCTCTTCATCTTTCCCTCATCTCCCTCATCCTGTGGCTAAACAGAATCATAAATTGTAATTTTTCTGCTGCATAAAGATGTTTTTATAACTATGAGGAGTTGCTCCTACATACCTGGGACATGTTCAGATTTCAGGATCTTCCAGCTGGTGGTTAAACCCAAATGTTCTCTGCAGCTTGCAGCTCAAGTTAGTTTGCCTCTATTACTTTCTCTGATTGCTCTGTTCCTGTCTGTAATATCCCTTTAGAAACACACCCTTCCTTTTCAGAGTCCACTTAAACACACATGCCCACAAACTTTAGAGGATCATGATTTTGTTTTCCAGGGCCTGAGTCATTCTGTTTCTCCTCCCCTTCTGCTCTATCCCTCTGTTCTCACGGTGATGAGTATGGAAGTAATCAGATGACGTCTTCAGCAAGTTGGTTAGCTTGGGCAATGACAAATGTAGACATGTAGGGTAATGTTCCTGAATATTCCCCAGATATGTGTGTTGTGTTTTGTTTACTTAAGGGATTTCCTCATTCCATTGAAATGACATAATAAAAACTTACTCTCTGACTCTAATCCTTTCCCTTTCTTAAATGTCTTTTCAGTATTATATTTGAAACAAAACAAGTTAAATGCATTGACAAATTACTTTATTAGTTTTTAGGTTTCCACTGCTTTCTTTACTATTTGTAATATGTTTACAAGACAGTGTGGTACTGTAAATTTTATGCAGTATACCAGTAACAGCTATACATCATTATAAATTCAGTTATCAGTAACTTTCAGCTGAATGATGCCCTTTTGCATCGGGGTAATAGCTGCATTCTGCTGAACTCAATCACTTTTGTTCCTTGAAGAAACGCTACACCCAGTAAACAAATGCTCCCATTGTGACAAAAGCCAGTCTCACAAACCAGCCACGTTCACAGCACAACGTAATCAGTCACAGAAACAGATGAGGGAAAAATGAGTTGGACTGCATACACGCAGTAAGGTCTAGCTACATATGTGAGGTAATTCGACTGACACGTACATTTCTAGATTTAAATTGTACTACAGCTACACATAACCCTAACCTTAACTGTAACTTGCTATGAAAGAGTAGTGCCAAACCGTCTCTTAAGTCATGCAGAGTCGCAAAAAAAGGAGTAATGTTGAAAATGGTTTCGGGAATGGAAACTTTATGAGGGACTGCATACTGGCATCTGCTGGTCAAACTTATGCATTGCAACAAATACCATTGTACAAATTTACAGATGATCTTTGATTACGATATATTCGCGAGTCTTTGAACATTATAACACATACTCATTTGAAATCATTAAAGTTCTTATACAAACCTGAGCCAAAACAAACATGCTTTATTGGGTTTTCACTTAGAAAAGTATATATTTATCCAACTGTTCCCACATCTACTTTATTGTTTTGGTACATTTGGTGTGTTTGTGACAGCACTGCGAATAAATAAAATGTAGTACTATTTAGTCCGTATTTTCTCAGTGATATTGCTACCAACCAAACCAGCAGAGCATGAAAATATTTTTATCTCATTTTTTATGATCAAAGGTGTAACTTTAGGTTGTGCATTGTAGGGTTGAGGTGTTCACTCATTTAGGTGGTTATAAGAATATTGGGAGTTAGTACTGGCCAGTTTTAATTTTGCCAGGTAATTCTCCCCTATTGACATCCATCTTAGGTCAAACCACTGTTATATGAAAATCTGCAAAAGATTAAGATTCAGAATGCTAATGTCATTTACCCAGACGGTATCCTATCGGGGAAATCAAAATTACAAAGTTATCTTTAAAAAAAAATATTGTTTTAACAAAAAATCAAACATTTAGACCAATATCCTAAATGTATGTTCCGTATACAAAAATAAAAAAACAAGCAGACGGCGAATGACAAACAAATTATGCGAACTACACGAAATAAATGCACGAAGTTACTCGGATCGATAGTACATCACGTCACTGTTTCCACACGTTCTTCAAAGTCTCGCACAACCGGAAATAAGGTTCATGATTGAAAGATGTTACTGTTATCCAATGAGCGAAGAGGTTTGAGGAGTTTTAAACCAATGAATACAAAGATGCGCACAAAAAACGTTATTGGGGCGTAACTTCCTGAAATCCCCTTGGTAACCCGCATGGAAACGCGGTCCCCCGTGTGTTTGTAGTCGCGCCGAATTCAACGGCAAACATAGAACCCAGGAGTTGGCGATTCAAATAAGTTTTATTTGGTTCTGTCCAGGTTTGTAAGTGCAAAAGAGAACCATGAAGATCGAGGAGGTGAAAAGCACAACTAAGACGCAGCGCATCGCCTCTCACAGTCACGTCAAAGGTCTCGGTTTAGACGACGCCGGTTATGCTAAGCAGTCGGCATCCGGCCTTGTGGGGCAGGAGGCCGCCAGAGAGGTAACTTCATACATTGAATTAAACAGAATTAAGATGTTCGTCAAAGGTAGTTGGTCATCTCTCTTCTTAACAGTGCTCGTTTGCCTGAAGTATGAATCGGTTGAGAGATATATATTACATAATGTCAGGTTCTGTTGAAAATGTATCTACTGTATTGTACTGCTCAAATTAAGTGTCTTTGCGTGGTTTAACTCAATATAAGCAGTCAGTGATCGAGATTACAGTCCTATCTTCAGTGTATAGTAGCATCTGCAGAGACACCATGCTATAATTTCTTAACCTGCATTTATTTATGACTCATTATGTCATTTTCTGAGCACTGTTCAAACATGCATTATTTTGCAAAAAGAATCAAATGGTTGGTTAGGTAACTTTTACCAAATGATTTTCAGGCTTGTGGGATCATCGTAGATCTTATTCGCTCCAAAAAGATGGCTGGCAGAGCTGTCTTACTGGCAGGACCACCTGGAACTGGAAAGGTAAATAGACTGACGGTGTTATGTAATGGGAAACACAGGTGGATGTGTGTGTGTGTGTGTGTGTATATATATATATAAATTTAATAATTCAGTTGTTCATCTCTGCCTAGACGGCTCTAGCTTTGGCCATGGCACAGGAGCTGGGGAATAAGGTACCATTCTGTCCCATGGTGGGCAGTGAAGTATATTCGTCAGAGATCAAGAAGACCGAGGTACTGATGGAGAACTTCAGACGAGCTATTGGTAAGTTCACACAATTAATCTCCCAAATAAGGTGCAGTGGAAATGCTTTTTTGATCATGGCATAAAGGCACACACCTTTAGCTGACACAGCATCCAACAAACAAGCTACATTGTGTTCAGTCTGCCAGACTGCACTGTTGATGATGCCCCATTTATTAATGTATTAACAGTTGACACTCTCATTAGTGTATTGATGTCATTGTATGTCCTTTTATTATAGATTGTTAGTCTGCTTTAAAAGATAGCGTTATTTATGCAGGTCTACGAATTAAGGAGACGAAAGAGGTGTATGAAGGAGAGGTGACTGAACTAACCCCATGTGAGACGGAGAATCCAATGGGTGGCTATGGCAAAACTGTCAGTCATGTCATTATTGGGCTAAAGACAGCAAAGGGTACAAAACAACTGAAGGTATGCAGTAAATATAAAACATGCTTTATTTATTTCTTTAAGTTTGATTATTGACTTTATGTATGGTATGTATTGTGTATTTCACTGACAGCTTGACCCCAGTATCTATGAGAGTCTACAGAAGGAGAGGGTGGAGGTTGGTGATGTGATCTACATTGAAGCCAACAGTGGTGCAGTCAAGGTAAAACAAAAAAACAAACTCCATTAGTGTCTACTTGATGTTCACAACTATGTTTGGTTATTTTATAAGCCCATAATTTGTTTGCCCCACAGAGACAGGGCCGCTGTGACACATTTGCCACAGAGTTTGATTTGGAGGCAGAAGAATATGTGCCCTTGCCCAAAGGAGATGTTCACAAGAAAAAAGAGATTATACAAGATGTTACGCTACATGACTTGGATGTTGCTAATGCACGACCACAGGTACACACAGGCAGACAAAATCTCTGATAAACATACATATTGCGTATCTATTTATTTTGTCATGGTTTAGACCAGCGTTTCTCAATCCCAGTCCTCGCGGCCCAGCGCTCTGCACATATTCAGTATTTCCTGCACTGTTGCACGCCGAGCCTACGTTGCTAATCAGTAGCATCAGCTCTCCTGTGGGTCGGGAAACTGGAATCTGCCCAGAGCGGTGGGCCGCGAGGACTGGGATTGAGAAACGCTGGTTTAGACAAAGACACAATACTTGATTGTATATGTTTTAGGGAGGCCAGGACATCCTGTCTATGATGGGTCAGCTTATGAAACCCAAGAAGACTGAAATCACAGGTAAAAGACACTTTACACACACACACATACACACAATTAATGTGTTCCAGTTGCATACGTGCTTCTGTCTGTGGATTTGATTCCATATATAAATGTTTTGTGTTTATAGATAAGCTGAGGGGGGAGATCAATAAGGTGGTGAACAGGTACATTGATCAAGGTGTGGCAGAGCTTGTGCCTGGCGTTCTGTTCATTGATGAAGTTCACATGCTGGACATCGAGTGTTTTACGTATCTGCACCGAGCTCTGGAGAGCTCCATCACTCCCATTGTGGTGTTCGCATCCAATCGAGGAAACTGTCTCATTAGGTAGGAGACCCCCATGGTGTTTAATTCTAAACTTTTTTATTGAATTAGATAGGGATGCATCAATCCATCTTTTTCAGTTACTATGACGATACTTGTGACTGATCCTGAGTACCAATCCGATACCTGTTTTTAATTAATAAGTTGTGTTTTTCTCTGAGGAGGAGACTGAAGTTATTCTGTTATGCTTAAAGAAATACTTAAGTACTATTTTTCACATCTCAAAAATTATTTGTTTAAACACAGTTCTGTCATTTTGTGTCAGTCTCTAATCCTGTGGCGCTAAAACCATCAAGAACACAGAGATTGCGAGTAAGAGCTGGTGTTGTTAAGGAAATTAAACAGTATAATCGTGTAATTTGCTTTTGGGGTTGTAGTGTGTTACGTTGCTTGTTCTGCTCATTGTCATATCAATATGGAAGAATTAGTGCGAATGTCGAACAATAAACCAACTTTATCACAGTGCCGCTTCCAATACATAACGAACTGTGCGTGCCCGCATACGCAAACACAGAAAAACCTACAATTTATAGATCGGCTCCATAGATCGGACCAACAGCCGCTCCATGTATCGAACCGGTGGATCCTTAGAAATCAAACATTTGGAAGTGGAAATGTTAATCATATGCATTACAGCAATTTACAAACTGCCTGGTTGTAATGGAGGATGATTAGAGTATTTTCCAATTGTTCTAAACGCTTGATGTCTATTTCTCAGGGGAACAGAGGACATCACATCTCCTCACGGAATACCACGAGACCTTCTGGATCGAGTCATGATCATCAGAACCATGTTGTACACCCCTCAAGAAATGAAACAGGTAAATGTGTGAGTGAACACACATGATCTAGATTTCTGTTTGTGCTTCCCTGTCCTTTAATGTCCCTGTCTGTCTTAAAGATCATTAAAATCCGAGCTCAGACAGAAGGCATCAACATTAGTGAGGAAGCTTTAACTCACTTGGGGGAGATCGGCACCAAAACAACCCTCAGGTAAAGCTTTCACTTGTGTGCACACATCAGACATTGCTTATGCTTATTTAGTAAAATGTTACACTGCATGTTAGTTTTAACAAAGGTCATAATTTTCTCTCAATACATTAAAAAGCTCATAAATCCTCATTTGTGTGTAGGTATGCAGTGCAGCTCTTGACTCCTGCTAACCTGCTTGCACGGGTTCAGGGGAAGGACGGTGTTGAGAGAGAGCAGGTTGAGGAAGTTAATGAGCTCTTTTATGACGCCAAGTCGTCTGCCAAGATACTTCAGGACCAGCACACCAAGTTCATGAAGTAACTCCCGTCCACACCAATCATCAACTGTTCTGTTTGTCTGACCCTGTAGAATGAGATCAGCTGTATGTTCTTTTTTTATTCTTTGTGTTCATTCTGTGCCTTTTGTTCTGCTTTTCTATTCATTCCATTAGTTTTTGAATGCTAAACCATTAAATTAAAAAATCATGATTCTGGACTTTATTACAAGAAATTTTAGATTATATTATAGAAAGTCTATAATACAATTGTATTTTTCTTCAGGGTATCTGCAGGGTCTCGGCAGGTTTTTAAGGCCATTTTGATCAAATTTAAGACCCTACATTCACAAAACGGCAAAGAGCATGTCACCGCTTTACAAATAGTTCTGTCCAAACACTTATTGGAACTGAAAGCGCTGAAAAATATCTGCTCTACAGAGCATTAAAGTGCATGTATTTCACAACAAAAACATTACAGTACTAACAAGTTCTGTGAACTGAATACAGGGAATAAAATGAGTTAAGTAAATTCCAATTACATGAATGTTTTGTCGTTACCACACGTAAAGTTTCTTGCGATTTCCGAGTCGGGAAACATAACTCGGAAAAATATCCCCGACTCCCTCATTAGCGCTGTAGGATTGGTGTCTTGTTACGCTGTGCAGGCACCACAGTACCTCTGCCTGAAGGGTCGCGGTGGACCCAAAGGTAGTCCTGAGGTCTATTAATGTAACTGATGTTGCGGTCGCGTCTGGGTTCAGAGATGGAGCTGTGATGGGTCTGTGAAACTGTTGCAACGGAACAGAACTGAGAAAGGGCAGGCGTCTGTTCGCAGATTTCAGGATCTTTCAGCTGGTGGTTGGATCTTGCAACTCAAGTTAGTTTATCCGATTGTGCTTATCTATGTATGTGATTTATAAATTTAATGCTTCATTTCCTCATTCAATTGAATTTACATAATCCTTGGTAATTACATAAAACCCACCCTGTCTATATGTTGCGGATGCTCTAATCTACCAAAGTTAAATACAGGGAGAAATTAAATGCATCGACAAATCACATTCATTTTTCAGGTTCCCACCATATTCTTTACTATGTGCAGTACGTTTCCAAGACAGCCTGGTACAGTACAGTTGTTATAGGCAGTAAACCAATAACAGCTATAGATCATTATTTCTACAATTGATAAAGTACTAAAATATTTAGACATTCTCCACAGTTAAAAACCCATCAATTTTAACTGTAACAACTTCCCACCACAGTGTGTTCCATCTTAAAAACTGTTAAAAAAAAGACTGTTTGGCCCAGTGGGTTACTGATCAATATTCTGAAAGCTGATCAGAACGTAATGTCATTAATTATTTGCATGATATTTAAAATATATTCCTATTTTTGTTATTTTTAAGTTCTGCTAAAAATAAGGGCAATTCTCACTTTCGTTCATTTCTAATCCATGATGTTGAATAAAATATTCAAATATTCAACTTCTTCAAAGCTGCAAATAACCCATATGAGACACTTCAAATCATAACTTCCACAAAGTATGGACTGTTGGTGGATTTTCTGTGCAGTATTCAGAGATGCCTCACTTAAACAAGGCAGTGTGTGGTTCATAACTGAACACCAAATTCACAGGTGTTGTTGAGGTCCAAACTTCCATCTTGATGATGACAGTTCAGGTGTGCTTCTTGCTGTATTTGGGTAATAGCTGTGTTCTGATGAACTCAGTGAGTTTTGTTTCTGTAAGAAACACTACAATGATCACACCCAGTAAACAAACTGCTCCAACTGTGACATGAGCCAACCTTAACAACCAGCCGCCATCACAGCAGAACAAACCCTGTAACAGAAACAGGTGAGGAAAAATAAGACTTATATCAGAGACACAAAGTAACACATGATGGGGCCAATATTTTCTTTTTTTCCCTAAATTTGTTTACAAGAAAGTTAAAACATTTAAATAATACAATATTATACAACTGAAGAAATGAAGAAAACCCAAGTCAGGGCCCTCTCCTGGAGGGTTGTTATCCTTGAGGATTTCCATCATATCTACCCAAACTGCTTCTTAAAAACATTTGGTGAATGAGGCCCATTGCTACTGCCTGTAGCTTTACCTCTGAGAAGGCTGTGAGCAAGAAGCTGACGGCGAGAGTGATCAGCACTGCAGGATGTGGGAGAAGCCCAAACAGAGGGCTGTGGTCTGTGTGCTGGAAATACTTGTGTATGTAAATAAGACTGTGTAAGATTCGCAGGGCCATGTTACAGCAGTTTGCCAGGATGAATCCCACACCTCCAAACAGCCAAGTCAGCCAGTAGGACAGCAGCAGGAAGGAGGCAGAGAGTCCCAGCATCACCAAGTTATACCTGCAGATGAGCAACACTGTGTTTAAAACAAAGTATAAAGTCTGTACAGCAACCTTTACATTTACATAATTTAGCAGACACTCTTATCCAAAACAACTTGAGCTTAAGGGGCTTGCTCAGGGACCCAATGCTGTCATTGCACACTATCAGGATTCATGCCTCAAATTTAATGGTTACCAATACAGCATTTTAGTCCAGAATTTTAGTATTTTTTAAACTTCGACCACTGCACTGCCACCAGCCATTTACATTTACAACATTCAGCAGATACTCCAGAGCGACTTCCATTTTCTAACGACAGGGACTATTTCTCTGGAGCAATTTGGGGTTAAGGGCCTTGCTTAGGGGCTCCAGTGATGCTTCCTGAAATTCAGCTGACCTGCAGTGCTTGGGGATGGTACATTCCTCATGAGTACATCAGTGGTACCTTTACCAGTTCAAGACTTGAACCGGCAACCCTCCAATTATGACTCCCTAACAATTACACTACCAACTGCAATTACAGACACATTTTTACTATTAACCCCTGTTAGAAGGAACCTAACTAAAGTTGAATACGAATATAAGGCTGCAAAGAATAAACACTCACCTATCCACCTGCTCTTTGCTCATAGCAGCGAAAACAAAACACTCCGTTACACCGTTGACAGCTAAAAGTAGGACATAGAAACTATAGCATCGTAAAAGAGAGGGCCCTGAAACACACCGAAAGAATTCATTAAGATTACATGAATTATTAGATGCTAAACACACAGTCATACCCAGCTAATTCTTATATAATGATAATACTGTACATTAAACATTTTTAGAGAAAATGTTTCTCTATCATACCTGTACCACTGCTCAAAAGTTCCCCTCCGTACATATCCAGGGCAAGGTAAGAATAGGAATAACCAAAGGCAGTGATAATCAGACCAATCAGCAGAACCAACTTCAGCAGACATTCCAGCACATTTGCAGATATGGAAACTTCCTCCTGGGAAACAGATAGCATTCATCCCTGTTATTTAAGCTCCTACCTGAATGGCTGCATGGAGCAAGGGAATGAGTTGATGTACTGACTTGTTTCTGGTGCTTTACATCACGGCCCCGTTCCAACACTTTGGCGAAGAAAACATAGAAACTCTCCTCAATGGGCAGGAACAGAAACCGAGCCACCATGGAGCCAAGGTTGTTCACTATATCATATACCCCTAAAGAGAAGACATGATGCAAGTAAATCAAAGTTACAAACTGACAGTTTGTTTTGTGATTTTGTAAACAATGAACTTACCCTGGTCTCCAAAGTTCAGGACGTTTAGAAAAGTCATCACATAACGCTCACCTGCAGAACAAGTAAAAAGAAAATACATTTACAATTCCAGACAAAAATACCTAAAACAGGTGATGTCAGGGAAAATTACCTTCTGTGAGAATCTGTTTGAGGAATGACTGCTTGAAGAAACTCCAAGTCAATGTAGCAATCTTCCAGTTTATTAAAGGCTAGACATACAGACACAACAATAGTTTTATAAAAAACTACATCCATGGTTAGCATCTATCTTATATTTTTCATGAATTTCTTGTATTTTGTATGCCGTTACACATTAAAATTACACATTAATAAATGAGAAACACCTATTATTCAACATTATTTAGTGATTGCACCAAACATGGACTAGCTCACACTTTGTATTTACTGTAAGTTCAACAAATAAATGTATGTATTGATTACATTATTGTTGGAGTTGAAAGGCTTTGGGGTAGGAAAAAACCTATGCTGCCTAGTCAACCTAATTCCTGCTTGAGACGAGGGAGAAAATAACTGGCACCTGTCCATTCAATCTCGAGGGCAGCAGCTCTGAGATGTGGTGCAAAGGAAAGGACTTTTTGTCTGCCTCCTCTGATCCAAGAAAATGGAGGAAGTACAGAACATAACATAGAAGCAGGAACCCTGCATACACACACTATGAACACACACAAGGTTACAAATATAAATGCACAGATACAATATGATAAAGAAAAACACACATACTCACCTGTGCAGTAGAGAAAATATAGAGACCCCACTGAGGGGCAAAAATGACCATCAGCACAGTGACAAGACACTTAGCAATCATTGCTAGGCTTTCAGCGATGACCTGTTTAAAAACACCACGAAAGTTCACTTTTATTAGGGTATATTTAACATCCATTATAAGATCAAGCATTAAGGAGAGTCTCACTTGCCTTTAAGCGAACCAGCATGTGTGCATGTGCGAGGACCCAAAGTGGTTCAGCCAGCAACTCGGTCAGAGCGGCCAGACAGAAAAAACCCACAGCAGGTACATAATGTGGAACAGTGTGGGGGTCTGGAGGCTGAAGGACCCACCACCACACACACACCAGCAACGCACCCCACACACAACCCAGTGGCAACCTAAGAACCACAAAGTTTCAGAGTAAGACATACACAGGGCATAATACACCTCTCTTTCCCCCCTCTCACACTCAGCTCCCCACTAACTCAGTTCCTCAGTCACACTTTCTTAAAAGAAAGTATAGATATCAGTGATGGACAGCAGCAAAGTATATTCACTTCAGTACATTTTCTGAGTATCCGTACCTTGCTACGAATTCTTATTCCAGAAAGCTTGCGTTTTACTCCTTTATATATTTGAAAAACAATTTTGGTTCTCACTACTATGGAAGTAAAATAATGAAAGTATTCATGAAAGTTCTAGTTACTCAATATTTTGAAGTATAACTTATGTCAAAGTTTCTTTTCTAAAATTCAGCAGTAAAATAAATCACAACAAAACAAATTTTATGCTGGCAGGCAAGTTCAAAGCGCCAGTCGTATTTCCGAAAAGTCGAACCTGGAGACTGTAATAATGGGTTCATTGATATTTCCTCACCAGAGCTTCCATGGCTATCTATGTGAAGTCCACATTTGAGATTTTTGCTATGAGGAAATAAGGGCTTTAAAATGTACCAATCCATACCGAGAAAACATGTTAAATTATTTAACCATGGGGCACTACTAGAAATGTACTGAATATTTCAGCTTTTAAAAATTGTACTGAATTTTTAAAAGCAAGTACTCCAGTATTTCAACTCAAATGAACATTTGAGTGATCGACTTCCATATATTAAGGATGTTCAACCTTATACTTCTAAGCAGCATAGTTGTGTACCTCCTGATGAACACACACACACACACACACACACACCCCACTTACGTGAGCCACAACAGGTTGATCACCTGTCTCCAGTTACGCCCCGCCCCGTCTCCACTTAAACACGCCCTCCTGAAGGCTTCTCTCGATAAAAAGACTAGCGTGGTGTAGAGCAGCATCAACCTGCGTTCACAAATAAATATACATTTTACACGCCATGCCATTAAAAATAAGCATAGCTTATAAAATCCAGAAGGTACGGTCGACCTACCTGACGTTAACAACGCCAATCAGTTCTTTGGACACGAATCGCAATGTGAAAGCATTCAAGAAAAATGTGAGCAGGCGAAACATCACCTAAATATACCAAAAAAACGGAGTCACAAACGCTGTAACCAAATGCAGAGTTTGATATAAACATGACTTATACATGTTACCTGAAGTAAGACGTTATAAGATGCAAGAGTGGAAACACTCTTGAGTACGTCTTCGGACCCCATGATAATGTTCTCACTTTTCAACTACTACGATACCTCAACAAAGACTCTAAATCCAGACAAAACGCTTATAACAGAGTTTGACATGCTGGCAATATAAAGTGCAGCGTTAACGCTACTTCCTGACTCCTCGAAGGATAATACTTATCATAATAAAAGTAGTATGAATGTAATCTATAAAGCGCGACATGAATTACCGGGCTTTTATTTTGACGTTAGGACAAGACCAAACCTTTATAAACAGGAAGAGTTCGCCGGGTGGTTGAGAGAGCAGAAGACTTATGGTATCAAATGGCATTTTGTAACTTGTTTGATATAACTGTCTGCATTTACCTGTACTTCCTTTGTTTGATAAACCATGACTCGCTCCAACAGAGCCTAAGAACAGAATCTGTGACGCTTTGGCAGACCACCGTCGACTCGACTTAAAATATGGTCTTTTTTTGTTGTTACAGACGAGCATTTTACACGAAGTTGTTTTAAACAGAAAAAAAACCCACTATTGTGATGCAGTGTTGGTTCCTTTGAGTGATTTATACTATTTCCCTAAATGCAGGTGAGGGAAATCCACTATGATTTAGGCTGCAATTGCAATAGTACTGTTATATGCTATTCAGATACTAATGTACATACATTGTGCTTGTGTGATTGTGTTAAATGTCCCACATTTTTACATTCATTTGTATCCACAGGGTTTTAAGATAGTGTTCGGGCTGGGAAAAATTGTGGTTTCTGGAGAAATTTGGCTCCTGTGATTGTGTCACATGTTCCACTTATTTTATATTATTTGTCAACAGACTTGTAAGAGAGTATTGCAGCTGGAAGATGGTGGTCTCTGCAGATATCTTCGTCTCGGCTGCTCATAAATTCCTTTGTTCTGGGAGTAAGAAGAAACGACTCCCTCCTTCATTGTGTCTTGACATTGCTGTACAGATCATAGCAGTAGATCTGGGCCTTAAAGCTGCATTCTTGTATGACAGCAATGCGGCATCAGCACAGCAAGTGGAGCAATATCTGAACTCGCTTCAGGAGGATGGTTTTGTGTCTACAGCACTACAGATAGTCTCCATTGATGGGAATATTCTTGTAGTGAACTCTAAAATGTTAAAATTACATTTGGAAGAACTGCTACAAACTAAAAATCTTATCACAGTTGATGTTGATCCTCGGAAGCCACAGCCATGCGTGTGTGTCTTGGAGGACAGAACTGAGAATATGGTTAAAGTGATGTTGGAGTTTTTTACAGACCTAATGGACAGACAGTGTTTGATCAGTGTGGTGGGAGAAGAGTGGTATAGTCAATGGAACTTATGCACTCTTTTTGGTATCCTTTTGGGCTACCCTGCTTCTTACTGGTTTGATCAAGCACAGGGTTTTGAAAACTGTTTGAGTATGACACCACTAGTGGTGAATAAGGTTTGGATTGACTGGCAAACAAGTGATGGAAGACATAACAGCTGTCTTTACTCATTTAGTGTTCCTGAGGTACTGTGGTCAGAAGTAAGAAATAAGGTAGAACAATGGAAACAAGATTTAAAAGAGCGATTTAGCAAACAGACTGTTTTCACTGAGCTCAGTTTTTTTAAAGAAACACTCACTTTACCATCTGTAACTCTGTGAGTTCAAGTGTATGATTTAAATGCACATTTTTTTAATTTAATACAGAACATCTTGGTTGCTCTTCACTGTCCTGTACATGTAATGTCTTCTTTCTTACCTTACGTAATTAGCATAATTATACACACTCTCATATTCCATTGTTATAGACCGTTTTTGCATCAAATCACAAAAATACTCATGATTGTACAGGATTGTTAATGCAAGACAAAACATTAAATTATGTTTTATTTTGACAGTATGCATAATGTAATAATTTAACACATGTAGAAGTCTGGGTGACAAACATGAAGTCTTATGGGAACTCACATGGTCTAAGGCAAATAATATATGCCATACTTTCAAGCACACACATCCACATTTCCATGTTTAATTCCATCCTGATATTAATAAAATCAGTCTACAAAGTACTAAACATCTCCTACCAAAGCAGAACATCAATAATTGTTGAGCACATAAAATAAACCTAATTCACTTAATGTAACTAATGGACTAAGGAACATCAGTCTAACCTCATCTATTACGTTTAATTAGCACTATCAGTGCAAATGTACAGTATAATACATTTTTCAGCATACTTTTTCATTTTGCACTATTTTAGAGTATTCTGTTTGTTATAGTGTCTTTTGAGGTAGAATCCAGTCGTTTTATGACAGCAAGCCAAGTAAAAATCCTTACTCAACAATTCTGAGTGAAAAAGTATGTAAAAGTTCCATCTTTCTCCATCTTAACTGGGATTCAGGGCTGGAAGTACTTCTCCACAGCGAGCGCTCACTTTAATGTCAGCAAGGTGGTCAGCCCTTGTGGGGCCAATGTTCAGGATGGCAACAGGGATGTGTTTCTCTTTGGCTGCTAACAGGAATCGGTAACCAGAGAACACCTGGACACAAAAGCAGAATAGGCATTGGTTGAGAATCAGCCTTACAGAAGCTGTAATTGTGGTATAACGTATAGAAGGCTCATATTAATACAGTTTTACAGGGGTACATTTACCTATAATCTGTATGTGGCCTGAGTTGTAAAAAGGTCATAATTAAATACCTGTATCTCTATACTGAAACCTTCAAATTTAGCATGTTTTAAATGGCAGATCAGTCTTTCTGCCTGTTCCAAATAAATGCTCTAAGAGATTTGATCAAGAAGGATGAACATGTTTTAGACGTAGATTATATTCCAGGTTCATGTCTACATATAATGTATGAGTAAAGCATCAGTTAGTGCCCACCTGCAGAGAGGATCCTGCCACAAGCACAGCATCAGACTCTGCCAATCTGTCGTGCACAAACTGCACAGTGGCACGATCAACTGTGTCACCAAAAAATGTCACTTGAGGCTTGAGTATGCCATCACAAGCCTGGCACGCTGGCACCTTAAACTGTAACACCATCTCATCCTCTAGGAGCACATCTCCATCAGGTGCCACCGCATCTGTGATCGCCTCCCAGCCGGGGTTTAGCACAGCAAAGTGTTTTTGGAGCTCTTCACGTGCTGTCAGCTGTCCACAGTCCAGACATATGACCCTGTAACACACACATATACTGTTTATGTTTAGAGCTGCCATATTTAACCAAAAAAATTCTAATCTTAGATTTAAATGCCTGAATAAAAAATCAGTTAAAAGCTGACATGCAGGAATACATGGAAAGCCTATTAATTAATAATCACATACTTTTTATTGTATGATTAATCACAGTGACCAGCCAGAATAAGCTAGAATGTTTCAAAATGATCTAGCACCTTTATTTAAAGATTTTAAAAGGCTGCTTTTATGTTTTTGAAATTTCTCTTTAAATAGCCAGCAAAGTGTTTTTTAGGCATGTTTTTTAGTGAATTTGAGAGTAAAAGTATCTAAACAAGTGTCAAATTAATATATTAATTAGTGGTAGACCAAATTATGTTCTAACACATAGTTAACTTAGAAAATAACTTAAATTGATATTTCAGTGTGTCAATATTGTCATCTGCTCTGAGCAAACTGCAACTACACCTACACCTTTGGTTCAGTTACTGACAAATGAAATGTTGTGTTGCCATTGTTTCATTTGTCCACCACAGGGTTGATGGCACCACTGTTTTCTGAGTATTTTTAGATATGCATCTCTGCAACTTTTATCAAAATGTTAATAGATTTGGTTGCATTGTTGTCATTTGGGACAATAAAGAAAGTTAATTTAAAACTGCATCATGTCAAGATATACAGTGCTGTGAAAAAGTATTTGCTCCCTTCCTGATTTCTTATTTCTTTGCATGTTTGTTATGCGTACATGTTTCAGATTAGCAAACAACTTTAAATATTAGACAAAGATAACCCAAGTAAACACAAAATGCAGTTTTTAAGTGATGATTTTATTTATTAAGGAAATAAAACTAACCAAACCCACATGGCCCCATGTGAAAAAGTAATTGCCCCCTAAACCTAATAACTGGTTCTGCCACCTTTAGCAGCAACAACTGCAATTAAGCGTTTGCAATAACTGGCAATGAGTATTTCACATCGCTGTGGAGGGATTTTGGCCCACTGTTCTTTGCAGAAGTGTTTTAATTCATCCATATTGGAGGGTTTCCAAGCATGAACTGCCTTTTTAAAGTCATGCCACAGCATCTCAATTGAACTCAAGTCCAGACTTTGACTAGGCCACTCTAAAACCTTCATTTAGTTTTTTTAAGCCATTCAGAGGTGGACTTGCTGGTGTGTTTTGGATCATTGTCCTGCTGCAGAACCCAAGTGCGCTTTAACTTGAGGTCACGAACTGATGGCCGCACATTCTCCTTCAGGATTTGTTGATAAAGAGTGGTTCCATCAATCACAGCAAGTCGTCCAGGTCCTGAAGCACCAAAGCAGCCCCAGACCATCACACTACCACCACCATGTTTGACTGTTGGCATGATGCTCTTTTTCTGAAATGCTGTGTTACTTTTACGCCAGATGTAACGGGATGCACACCTTCCAAAAAGTTCAGCTTTTGTTTCGTCAGTCCGCAGAATATTGTCCCAAAAGACCTGGGGATCATCAAGGTGTTTTTTGGCAAAAGTGAGACCAGCCATTATGTTCTTTTTCGTCAGCAGTGGTTTTCGCCTTGGAACTCTGCCATGCATGCTGTTTTTGCCCAGTATCTTTCTTATGGCTGATCATGAACACTGACCTTAACTGAGGCAGGTGAGGCCTGCAGTTTTTAGATGTTGTTCTGGGTTCTTTTGTGACCTCTTGGATGAGTTGTCGCTGCGCTCTTGGGGTCATTTTTATAGGCCAGTCACTCCTAGGAAGGTTCACCACTGTTCCATGTTTTCTCTGTTTGTGAACAATGGCTCTCACTGTAGTTCGCTGGAGTCCCAAAGCTTTAGAAATGGCTTTGTAACCTTTTCCAGAACGATAGATGTCAATTACTTTGTTTCTCGTCTGTTCCTGAATTTCTTTAGATTGCAGCATGATGTCTTCCTTTTTTGGGATCTTTTGGGCTCCTTTTTAAGTGATCTCTTGATTCAACAGGTCTGGCAGTAATCAGGCCTGGGTGTGGCTGGTGGAATTGCACTCAGATTTCCAAAAAAAGTGATTAACCACCATTACTTTATGATTTTACAAGGGGGGCAATTACTTTTCCACATAGGGCCATGTAGGTTTGGATAGTTTTTTTCCTTAATAAATAAAATTATCCCTTAAAAACTGCATTTTGTGTTTACTTGGGTTATCTTTGTCTAATATTTAAATTTGTTTGATAATCTGAAACATTTAAGTGTGACAAAGATGTGAAAAAATACGAAATCAGAAAGGGGGCAAATACTTTTTCACAACACTATACACTGAATAACTAAAAATAAACATGGTACAGAACATATTTATTCATGTAAGATTTATTCAAATATTGATCTTAAAATCGTGTCTCTAGTTTGGGCCACTGGTCGAAGGTCAGTTTCTTTCTCCCTTACCCATTATGAAAATAAGAAAAGCACGAAGATGCAAACTTCTAGTCTTTCTCCCTGTCTCCAGTACCTGTGTGTACTGCCATGCAGCTCCGTCAGCATCTGTTGTCCCGCCTTTGAGTGTAAAGCATCTACGTTCTGAGTGACGAGCCAGTGCACTTTGCCCTTCTCCTCCCAGACCCTGAAGGCGCGGTGAGCTGCATTGGGCAGTGCGGAGGAGAAGCGCGGCCAGCCAGCGTAGTTCCGCGCCCAGTACCGCTGACGTGCCGTGGCGCTGCGCACGAAGTCTGCGTGCTGCAGTGGCCGCCGGTCGGTGCGAGCGTACAGCCCCACTCCCTCCGAGCGGTAGTCCGGGATCCCCGATTCGGTCGAAAGTCCGGCCCCGGTCATCACAAACAGCCGCGAGGTTCGGGACAAAAAGTTCTGCAGCTGCTCCAGTGCGCTCGAGTCAACGGTACTGCTGGAGGGGACAAACCGCTGTAACGGAGCGCGAGCGGACGAGGTGGACCCATATCTTACCGTCAACACACACCGGGGCAGGAGTCGCCCTGAGCACAGCATCTGAAAGCACACAGAATCAGAATCAGAAAACTTGATTCATCCCAAAGGAAATTGCTCAAAAGATTCCAAAGATTCCAAGTTACCTGTGTTAGGGAAAACTACATGTAGCAACGTTACTGAACAACTTTCTTTAGTAGCTACCAATGAAATGCTGTAGATATGGGGCAATACCGCTTTTTTACGTCCGATACCGATATTGTAAATTTGGATATCTGCCGATACCGATACAAATCCGATACAGTCACAGTCTTTTTTTAAACATAAAATAATGCTTTAAAACGTCTGAACACATGACTGAGATTATTGTTATGCTTAAGGAAATGCTTGATTTAAATACTGTTTTCCTAACTAAAACAATGTAATAATTACACGCACACACATGTATATGCAAAATTATTTGTTCTCAAAAATTGCTCGTTTAGACATATAAATAATTCTTCTATCTTATTGATTACACTATAACATTATAAAATTGAAAGAAATTAGATCAATCGAAAATGAAATACTGAAGTTTGTCCTTTTGAACCAATTTGGCCTATAAAATAAGCTGCTTTTGCAGAGAACTACATTTCCCACAATTCTCTGTGCGCGCCCCGGAGACGCGTCACAATGAAGGGCTGGGTGCGCGTTCCAGAATAAACAATAGAAAATCTATGGGAAAATCTAAATAAACGGCAGAATTGTGAGTAGAACGCTGGTTATTGTGGTTATTTATCAACTAAAATATGGTTTGTGTCTGTAATAAAGGAGACATTTTGAGCAAACACAGCGTTTTAGCGAGTAATAGCGCTCGTGCATCGCGAAAAATGTTATTTATGCGTTTTTATGCATTTACTTATGTTACAGTGCACGGAACATCTCACAAATACTTTCACATAAAGAGGGATCAGGTCTTGCCTTGATCACGCCACTGAAAACGTTGTGTGTCACTAATAAGCGTCTGTGTGAAATACAAGCTCTAGCGAGTAAAATTAATTAAACAAAGCTTCGATTCTAGAAAAATTGCCTTGCCCATTTTTTGTAATAGAATTATTCGAGTTATTGGAATAGCCGTTTTAGCTCTACTTTACCGCAGTGGCACTTCGCATGCATAACGAATTAAGCGTGCACGCATTTACAGAACAGCGCCATAGAATGGCTCAATGCCACCGATACCCGATCCAGCTGTTTGAGCCGTTATCGGACCGATACCGATCCACATATCGGATTGGATACATCTCTAAAATGCTGTAGTTTTAAAAGTATCGAGCTACATTTTTACAAATAGAGATGTCGCTGGGAAAACGCTACACCCTTACTAATGAAAAACGATTCTTTACACAGACGGGCATTTTCAACTAGCAGATGTTTCTGATTGGTTTGGCCCTGATGACATACCTGTGGAGGTATGGAATTGTCTAGGAGAGGTGGCAGTAGAGTTTTTGACTAGGTTGTTCTTGACGATCTTGACGAGTGAGAAGATGCCTGAGGAATGGAGGAAAAGTGTTCTAGTGCCAATTTTTAAGAACAAGGGAGACGTACAGAATTGCGGCAACTACAGAGGAATAAAGCTAATGAGTCATACAATGTAGCTTTGGGAAAGAGTGGTGGAAGATAGGCTTAGGTCAGAAGTGAGCACTTGTGAGCAGCAGTACGGTTTCAGGGCGCCTTCAGAGGAAAGGCCAGAGAGGTGGAGATATGTACTGGAAAAGAGAGGAATGAAGATTAGTCGCAGCAAGACAGAATACATGTGTGTAAATGAGAGGGGCACAAGTGGAACAGCTTTGTTACAGGGAGTAGAGGAGTAAAGAAGGTAGAGGACTTTAAGTACTTAGGATCTACGGTCCAAAGCAACGGAGAGAGTGGAAAAGAGGTGAAGAAGCGTGTGCAAGCAGGTTGGAATGGGTGGAGAAAAGTGTCAGGTGTGATGTGTGATAAAAGGGTTTCAGCAAGAATGAAAGGAAAGGTGTATAAGACAGTAGTGAGACCAGCGATGTTGTATGGTTTGGAGACAGTGCCAATGAGGAAAAGACAGGAGGCAGAACTGGAGGTTGCAGAGCTCAAGATGTTGAGGTTCCCTTTGGGAGTGACGAGGATGGATAGGATCAGGAATGAGTTCATCAGAGGAACATCTCATGTTAGATGTTTTGGAGATAAAGTCAGAGAGGCCAGACTGAGACATGTCCAGAGGAGAGACAATGATTACATAGGTAGACGGATGCTGAGGTTGGAGCCACCAGGCAGGAGGCTGAGAGGAAGACCAAAAAGGAGATTTATGGATGCGGTGAAAGAGGACATGAAGTTAGTTGGTGTGAGGGTAGAGGATGCAGAAGATAGGACTAAATGGAGACAGATGATTCGCTGTGGCGACCCCTGAAGGGAAAAGTCAAAAGAGAAAGAAGAAGATGTTTCTGATTGGCGCTGAATTATAAGAAGAAGCATCTGTGCCGTTCACTGTATCACTGCACGCTCTATGCAGCTGCAAGATAGAGTCAGAGGATGGAGTCCAGGTTGGCCAAGATATAAACAAGAATCTGTGTCTGTGAAATTGTTTCCATGTAGTTATCTACTTTTCCCCAGTAGCTTGTAGTGCAGCTAATTACGATAGTAAAACACAAGCTACGCTGTAGTTCAGCTACTTTTTCATCAAAAGTAGCTTGTATTTTGAAAAGCTACCGTAGCTTCCCCAACACTACAAGACACATAGAACATTTCATGTTATATTAACACAAAACTGGCAAATTTCTTAGATCTACAGAAACTGGTCAGCTTGTGCGCAGAAATGTAACTAAAAGAGGAAAAATAACATTACGCCATGATCATATTTACTACTAGTGGGAAAGTGCACGTCAATATCAGATCTGCCCCAACCAGAACCGATCTTAAAAGAAGCTAGATAAACTACTCGTGCCTTAAATTACTAATTGTCTTCCTTTTGCAAAACTTCGGTAACATATTTTTTTGTATTTTTTTAATTTAACTCTTTTACTGCATTTAATTCTTAAAATTATTTCTTATTCATTTTTGCTTTCAATTAATCTCATTTTACCTGTTTAACATATTAAATGACACATTAAAAGTCTTACAAAACCGAACTGTATTGATTTACAATGTCGCTATTTCAGCCCATGAAACATCTCAAGATCATTTTGTTACGAGACCTGTAACTTTAATGTCACCGTAGGACGCAGCAAAGCACCGGAAAATGCTTATTCGAAAAGTCAAAAATTTACGCCATTAAACTCAATCGTCTTTACAGACCCTGTAACAACAGACTCAAAGTGCATCAACTTACCGGTATTGAGAATTTTCCTCAATAAACGTTTACGAGACCCGATTTCCGCGTACTGTAGACGCTGAGAAACACTTCCGTACTTTTGGGAGGCGCATGATGGGAATTGAAGTTCCGTACCGTTTAGTCGCCAGAATGCTCAACAAATTGTTCGGCAACAGTCTTCTGCACTGTATGATAAATTGTAATGTTCACTATAGTAATGCGTAGGGAGTTTAAAAAAGATTCATTGTTTCAGGCCTTTTGAACTTATTAGACCACTGACACATACTTTGAAAGAATAGCAATTTATTGTGAAGTGTTGGTGAAAAATGATATGGATGCCACAGGTTGTTCAGAAAATGCTGCACACATCTTGGTTACAAAACTGCAAAATATCTGCCAAGAACAAGACATTCATTAGTTGTTTACTGATAATGGCAATGTGGAGTAGCATTGAATATTGCATTCATATTGTGTTGTACCAAAACAATTTCCAACCTGTATCAAAACATAACCGCTGTCTCACCTGAACGTGTGCAGTTAAAAATGCTTTCTACATGTGAAGTAAAATCCTCTCCCAGTATCGTACGGTAGTCCATATGGCTGGTGTGAACCAGACACTGTGTAGCATCCTTAAAGAGCAGGTCACTTTCACCATACTGATGAGACTCAAAGAGATGAAACTCAGAATCTGGACGTGCTGCAAAGGTCTCCTGCAGACATTTAACAGTGACATGATTACCACTACTAAGGGGTTTTTATTTTGTTTTGTTTCTGTTTTTTACATTTGACCCTTGTTAATTTCCCTAATAGGCATCTATATTGATAAATTTAATATTGTGATTACACAAGAAATTTCCAAAAATGCATTATGTCAGCAGTCCTAAAAAGGCAGTCACATGTTGGAATAAGTTGCATAGTATAGCATAGCATAGCATAGCATAGCATAGCATAGCATAGCATAGTATAGTATAGTATAGTATAGTATAGTGTGGTGTGGTGTGGTATAGTACAGTACAGTACAGTACAGTACAGTACACTACAGGATAGTACAGGATAGTATAGTATTTTTAGGTAACGCAAGACCTACTATAGTATTTTTAAATAAATCATTACCATATACAGTAGATGCCAATAAATATTTACCAACAAGCACCTAAAGATTGTATTGTGAAAGCCATGATGAAGTGTGTGACATTATATTGAGACCTGTGACTTCATGAGGAAATCGTAGATGTGTGCAGTGAGTACAGGTCTTGTCATGACAGTGTTGGGTGGAATGGCTCCTAGGTTACAACTCTTCCACTCGCTCAGCGAAGCTCTTCCTCCACCTCCACAGAGCAGCTCAAAGTCCCAGGAGAGCCAGCCTTCAGTCCAGCCACTGCTGTTTAGATCTGTCCAATAAACATAATAATAACTCCATTAACTGAACAGTAAGTGTAATAGGACCCAAAGGTATATCTTAGAGAATGGTCCTGATCCCAACACACCTGATTCCACCTCTTAAGTGAATTAACAAACTTTAAAAAATAAAAAAAAAAAACAGTGCAAGAATTGGAAAACACCAATTTAATAAAACATGATAAAAATCAAGTTCGCCACTAGATGTCAGTGTTGTCATATTGTATTTAAGCGAACGCAGGCAAAAATACCTGCAAAAATTACTTCTTGGTCTTTTAAGAAAAGTGAATAAACTTTGTGTACACAAATGCTTTGTAGTTAAAGGAGTTAATAATCCTAAGTTGACTAAAGCAGGGGAGAAAAAACAAATCAATCAACACTGTAATGGTGCAGTATGACATCCTTTAGGTCATACACATTGGGACTAATATTTAATGGCTCTCACATTCAATGTTGCTCTCTAAGTTATGGTGCTCCATAAAGGCCACATCTCCGTAGCTTTTTCCACTGCGATCTCCAACCAGACACCTAAAAAAGGGATTAAATACTTTAAGTGAGTAATTATTTGCCTTTGTGAACACAGCACAGCACACAGTGCACCACAACGAAATGTGACTTCTGCATTTGATCCATGAAGGAGCTGTGGGCAGATTTTTTGACAGTGCCCATAGAATAGTGCTTAGGGACAATACCTTGATCATGAGTACCTCAGTGGTACCTTTACCAGTCTGGGACTTGAACTGGCAACCTTTCGGTCACAGGGCCAACTTCTTAACCATTACGCTATCAACTTGTAGCTTCTCACCTGAGAGCTCCTAGGTTTCCGTAGTACCGCTCATTGTGGTTGTCGGAGCAGCGTTTGGTGGCAGCCTCCTCTGTTCCGCCTACACACACTTTACACAAGCTGCCCTGACCTCCTGGTAAACAGCCTTTCCAAAATACTTCAGAGTACACTAAGTTCACAGACAGTCAGAACACATTCACTTAGTATGTTCATTAACACATTCATCTTATCTAATGATCAACATTAAGTTGTTAAAATGTAATGTGGTACCTTTGCTGGGGTCACACGATGTGTTGCTGTGTACTGCGCTCAGTGTGTGTTTGACAGGCAGGATCCAGCCTGCAGGGCTGTACATGTGTCCATGACATGAGCGTCTACCACCCAGATTCCCGAAATACACACTTCTACTGGAACGACGTACCAATGCCACTCCATACACTGATGACAAGTCTACTGGGCCCAAGAAATAGATAATTTTCAGAAAATAACCACATTAAATTCAAGCTACTGTCCAGTTTGCAACCTAATTTAGAACTTGCCTTTAGTCTCAAAATGTTGTTCCTCTCCTACGGTGTTGTTGCACATTGTCCCTTATGAACAGAGAAATGTGCAAACACAAAAATACACTTACCTTATGCATTTCATATATATATATATATCATAAAAATAGAGAATGCATATACCAAAATATATAAACCACTTATGCTGTGATTTTATTTACCATAATACTCAGTCACCACTGGGACAAGCCCACATTTGCCAGCTATAAAGGTGTGAGTTGCATCTAGGGACACAGCATCTACTTCATCTCTCTGTAAGAAGACAGAAATGTCAAGTAACTCAAATAGTGGGGCAGTTCCTTGTGTTTATAAACCTAATGGCAGTTAACTAAGTTTAGTTGGCAGTTAATTCTCTCTTACTGGACCTTGATTTTCTCAATGCAGTCACTCATAGATGTGGCCCTGACACACACGAGAGGATCAGACTTTATGCTGAGAGCCCACTGCTCACACTTCTTTTGCTCAGCATGACTTATACAGCACCACCTCACCACACTATCCTCTAAGGAACTACCTGAGTAGGGCACACAGTAAGTACAGTGATTTATTACAACATCTGCAAACACACATGTAAATACTGTTCTTTAAGATTACATTAAAAAAACAAGAAAGAGGAAAGCCTGGCTTTTAACAATTAACAGTTATACCTCTGCTTTTGCAGGGATTTGGATGCCAGGTGTTTATTTTTTTATAGATCTTAAATCTGTGACATGTGGCAGGATAATGTTGCCTACATTTTGTTTTCTTTATTTAATCTTTATGCTGTCCACTGTTTGAATGATCTACCCCAACTACTTGTTCTGCCTACTCTCAGCTATAACAGCATCTCCAGGCCATTATTGACTATCACACTAAAAAGCTTGCTTCCTCCCTCATTCTGTTTACCCAATCCATCCATCCACTGGCACTTAAACTAAGTGTAGGACTGTTGTACCTTCATGCCTGAGGCCCTTGAGCAAAGCAACATAATCCAGTCCCAGAACCTGACTGATGTCCATGTCTTCATGCAGTACGGATAGCTTCTCGGTCACGTCTTTGAAAAGCAGGTCACTCACACCATAAACTGATGAGTTAAAAAGCTGGAAAAGATGACGTTCTTTCCCACTCCAACCAAAAAACATCTAGCGCATTTTAAAGGGAAAAAAAGACATTTACACAAAGCTCATTCAATGGAACCTGTCATCTACTTACATATACACTTCAGACATTACCTGAGCAAATGTCAGGAATTTTCGAGCAAGCCAGCGGTTGTTCACACGTGTGACAATGCCCCCTCCAGGGCCACGTCCGAGATTGCACTTCCTGAAATTGCTGAGTGTAGCCTGTGTGCCATCTGTGCATAACAATCTGTACCCATCCTTTTCACTGTCTGAAGGGGTCAGAGGTTAAACAACACAAGGTGCAAGAATGTGGGACAGCAAAGGACGCTGAATGATCAAGCTGAAAAAATATCATTCATCAAATTATGAAACATCTCTTCCTGAAGACAGCAAGGTCAGAGATACATTTAACACTGAATACTGTTTAAATGCAAAACCATCTATGTTGTCCAGAACTGTGTGGTCCACAAAGGCCACCTCTCCTGCTCCTGACTGCAGGCATCTAAGAGAGAGCAAAAGAAAGGGTCAAGAAAGAGAAGATGCTTGAACAAATAACAGGATGCAAGAGTACAGCTTGTTTATCCTTGTGTTTTAAAGTGTTTTAAACCTGAGTGCTCCTTGGTTGTGGTAGAAGGGTTCACTGTGAGAAGTCTCACAATGAAAGTTCTTCTGTGGTATATATGACCTTTGACCTTGACATTGCGAACACAGGCTAAGTGCCATGGAAACAGCACCAGGCACACAGCTAGCGCTGAAGAAGGAGCTAACCGCTGACAGGAAAGAGACAGAGAGAAGATACACTCTTAGGATTTACAAAGTCTGCAGCATCTTATGTTATATATTATTATACTCATATATTTTGAAGCTTTTTTTTTTTAGCTGAACCAACACTTTCACTGGTCACTTTCAATGTAAAGTAATATGGCCTAAATACTAATTCCTAAATCAAATTTCTTCATGATATGACACTATATTGATTAAGCGGGCAATGATTTGATGTCTGGTGATATTACAATGTTTGCTACTTTGTAATGATTTCAATTTGATTCAGGAGCCAGCCATTACTATCAAACAATATCATATGATGATTTAAAACAATCACATTCATTCATATCAAATCACATGAGCTAAACTATCATTTGACATTTTTAGTCCTGAGTCCACAGTAGCCTGTGTTCTGTGCTCAATAAAAGTTGTGAGGTAAACCAGTTGATATCTACATAGTCGCTTGGCAAGCAAAGTAAAAATATGTATAATGTTGTCTCGGTGCTTTCAGTTTGGATGCTTTCAATGCTATGGTCTCGTCGATTGTTGAATCAATGTATTGATGTCAATCTACTGTTACACCCCTACTAATCACCCTGACTCAGGGGCTGTTCTTCAGCCCAGGACAAGTAGTTGCGGGAAAGAAGGTGTCCTAAAGGTAGACTCCAGCCAGCAGTCCAACGAGCTCCACTGTGGCAACTCCTAGATCCCTTCAGAGAGCGAATGTCCAATGAGCTCGGGTTACGAACTACTGCCACCGCCAGGATACAGCCACCTGAAACAATCATAGGGGTGCTATAGTAAAATTATCAAGCATGTTTCCTCTAAGATACATTTATATTAATCGGTTTCAAATGTGTAAAACTTTAAACTGCAATATGTTGCAATGCAATCACAAAGATAAACAAATAAAGACTGTACTGAAATGATAATGTTTGCACTGTTAGAAAGAACCAAAATGTAAATCATCTGTATGCGGTAACGTAAGGATATACACTATATGTGCATACAGTATATGGTATAGTATGGATGTATATGTGATACCATCAAACACAGCCATTGCAAATGCACAAGTCATTATCTTTCTAATAGGGGATTTCTAAATGGGGAGATTTATCCAGAGAATGGTCATCTAATTTTAAAGAAAGATCAATGAAAATCTGCTGTGGTGAGCCCTAACGGATGCTGAAAGAAGAAGACATACCACCATCACTGTAGATCTCTTTAGCAACTGCTGTGAGACCAAATTGCTTTACAGCAGAGTAAACCTCTCCAGCATCCAGAGTCACAAGGTCTGCTTTATTAGCCTAGGAGCAGCAGAAGAAAAGAACCATAACACTAAAGAACAGGTGCAGAAACATTGCGACTATCTGTACATTAAAGGACCAAACTGACAAGGTAAGCAAACTCTGGATTTTACAGGTACAATGTTAGTGTTGTAGTTCTACATTTTTCTATGAATTAGCTAAGTTGGACTTAAAGTGGACTTAAAGTGCTTTAATAAGCTTATTTTAAAAATTTAGTTTCAATTCTCAAGTTCCAAAAATGATGTGGTCCAGCACAAATCACCTCTCACCTTAGTCAGGTAGACTTGTACTCCACTTGTAGTTAAGCAGTCCAAGTACTAAGTACTCAAATTAATACTTGTGCAAATTAATAATTGTACAGTATGAATTACAACCTATTGGGTGTAAAATCAGACACCATGCACCAAAGAAGTGACTTGCCAAATCTGAATGCAAGTGACGCACCCGTATCTTATTGATGCAGTCGGCTGTGCCGTAGGCTCTCACACAGGACAGATGGCGAAAGGCTGCAAATGCAGTAGGAGCCAAGGAATTGAGAAGTGCCTTGGCCAGGTCTGCACACTTCCTCTGTTCTGGCTCTGATACTGTGCACCATCGCATCTTCTTAGCTGCGTAAGTAAACACAACACACACCAATAGTAGTGCAGTTGGTAGTGTAACGGTGAGATCGCCCCGTGATCAGAATGCCCCTGGTTCAAGTCCTAGACTGGTAAAGGTACTCTTGAGCAAGGTATTGTCCACAGGCACTGCTCCCTGGGCGCTGACCATGTCAGCTGCTCACTGCTCCTTCACGGATGGGTCAAATGCAGAGGTCACATTCGGTTGTGGTGCACTGTGTGCTGTGTTCACAATGACAAATAATCACTCACTTAAAATCGTTCAAAGGTGAGTCTTTAAGGTCAGTTCCTTGAACACTGGTAGTCACTGACAAGTGTTAAAAATAGAAATAGATAATTAAGAATAGAATGAAAGTACACCATTAAAAACTATGTACAGAAAAGCTGCAACTGGAAAAACATCCCTCACAGAGAATAGAGACATTATCTCAAAAAATAACATGCAGGGTAAAATAAAACAAACACAAATCTACAAATCTTGCTTATTAACTTTAGTGATGACTATGTATTTACCCCAAGCAGCAGTGCAGAGTACGACGATGACAATGATGATGACATTTCCACCCACTCTCTTCATGATGCTATGAAAAGAAGTTCCTGCCTAATTCCTCTTATTGCATGAGTTTCACAGCGAGGTTTTCTACCTAGTGCTGGGGCGAGCGCACATTCCGTCTGCAGGCTCTGTCTGGGTCCAATCTAGTCTGACAGTTCTTAAAGTACTGGGCAATAAGTGAGTGTTTTCAAAGTGAACAGTATTCATGAGTCTTTCCACATATGGAAAGAATTATCGCGGAGCTCTGTCACAACGGCATTTTGCTTCCAGAAATCTCAAATTGCCTGCAGTTTTCACAGATTTTTCAAGAGATTGCATTCCACAATGGCTGATAAGTTTTCAATAATCAAAGGTTGTATGTAGCCAACATTTCAGTGTCAAGATTAGTACTTTGCCAGCAACACTCAAATTGTCATCAGTACAAGATTTTGAAGAATTGTCATCAGTTCTTCAAAAGCATCAATAAATTACAAATGTAAAACATGCAAATGTGATTTTTTAAATTACCAATGAACGTGTACATTGAAGAATAAATATGGTACACTGACTATTACAATTTATTTAGACTGCTAGGTAAGCCATCAATGACATCCATAAATTTCAAGTAATAAAGTAATATTTATTTCAAGAATTAAAGTTAAATAAAATCTGGATGAAAGATGCAGTAAAATGCAAACAGTAATAAATCCCTGACATCTATGTTTTATTGTTTAACTCCAGCAGCTGGCTTTCAATGCTGCTGACCCTGGCTGCATGGCAGATCATGGTGGGTTTGTGTTCAGTCAGCTTCTTAGACAGCTTAGAAATGCAGCTCTGCAGCTGTGGAAAAAAAGAAAACAAACTGTATGAGCTGAAACAGAGCAGACCATATTGTCAAAGGCAAACTGAAGTTGGAAATTAAATAAATATTGGTTAATTTGGCAACATTGCCTTTGCAAATGACTTGAGGTAAAGCACACACCAGCTGTTTTTCTAAGAAATGGATTTATGCCTAAACTGATGTCTAAAGAATGCGTGTTTAACAAAAAGCAGAAGGGTTTCATTTATACTCCAGCTGCCTGCCACACATGACTTATCGCCTTTATTCATCTGTGTAATATCAGCTGTATAACTGTAAAACTACACTGACATAATCAGTATTTTTACTCCATGTTACTGTTCATCTGAGGTCTCTTATATTTATATCTAGAAAAGTTTATCTTGCCATCACTCATGTTTAAAAATCAGTTACACAGCAATAACCTCATTTAATTCTTGTATGATGTTTTCTCTTTCCTCAGTTTCTTCATCATTGCCTGTAGTCTGGAGCCACGTTGTCAAGACCCTCTGGAGTTTACGCCAAGTTCTGTGCACACAGATAGAAAGACGTACAGACAGAAGCACATTTTAACACTTCCGCATTTCTGCTTGCAGAATAATCCTGAATGTCTAATTTATAGAACATACTGCAGCTGCTCTCTGTCGTGCTGATATCTCTGCAGGTCCAGTTTGATTTCTTCTAGTTCTTTGGTCAGATCTTCAATTGGATCACAAGCTTGTAGAGGCAGATACTGATCATCATCATCATCATCATCAACTTTCTCTCCTATAGTAATTCTCTCACAGACACCTGCTGGTTAGACATTCATCCTCAATTTATACTTATATACTTACTTGAGCAATATAGTTCAGTCTAAAAACATCATTGGTTGTTGTGTGTGTGTGTGTGAGAGAGAGACTTACTTTGTCCTAGCAAATTAGGGAAGACAAAATCAACAGGTGAGAGGAGTGGTGCATCCACACTGCCGGTGTTGGTATGCTTCATCTGGACGAAATACAAAAAAAAAAAAAAGAGTAAAGGCTTTGAAAAAAGGACAGGCCTGGGTAATTAATTGAAAATTAGTCAAACCAACATTTAGAACTTCTAATAAATGTAATCTATATTCTGTTTCTTAAAAAAAGAATTCTGATAATTATTTTGCCAGTATGTGTTCATGTACTGTCCCCTTAAATATATACTACCACGTGTTGTTACAACTATCCATTATTTAAAAATCACAGAAATATGTACTCTATCTTAGAAAAATTATTCCAGCTTTAATAGTCGAGCATATAAACACTACAAACCTTGTCATTAAACTATGAATGCAAAAAACTCATCTAAAACAAAATCATTCATTCATTCTAAATGAGGTAAAAATTTCAATTTATCAATATATTGATTCGAGGTCATATCCTTCAGCCCTATCTGCCACTATGTATGCATCACATATCTGAATTTAATGACACATTCTATTGAGAAAGTGGTGCTTAATGGTATTTACGTAAGTGCAAGCAGTTAACTTCAGCGGGCAATTCCTACAGGTTTATGAGCAGATATATACTCAGTATAAGACTACAAATGACAAAGAATTCAAAAAACAAATTGAGAAAGGAAAGGTTCTCTCTCCTCAAGACTGCTGAATCTTCATGCAAGGACATACTATATGTATATATGTGTAGACATTTTTCACCTTCATCTGTGACCTGTCTGCTGTGAACATAGAAGGTGGAAGCAGTACATCTTGGCTGGGCAGTACAGTGCTGTTTCCCACAGAGCCAGGCCTTATGTTCAGGACTGGAATAGAAGCCTGTAAAGGGGCTGACAGGATGGATACAGAAGGGTGTGGTTGAGTGGGTGGAGGTGGGACAGGGACAGCATAGGTCAGCACTGATGTTGTAGGTGATGATGATAGTCTGGTGTCAGTCTGGTCTGGAAGGAGTTTCTGAGCACTGGAAAATTATGAGGATTAAAATGGATGAGAAAATGGGAGGTTACCAGGAGAAATCTAGGGAATTTGGAATACTATGGATATTCCACATATAAAGTATATCGTATAATGTAGTGGTTTTAAACATTTTTATCAAACATTATAACATATACATACGCGCTAATCTGTGTTAATACATTTCCATCTACATTGTGATCATTTGTGATAGTCTGAGAGTGCAGTAGTTGTTCTTTGCCTGGAGAATATAGCAGGTCGTCAGATCTCCGAGGCTTCAGGCGAGAAGCTCGAACCAAAAGCCTGTTGATTTAATTAGAGAATCATTATAACAGGCTGAGTAATCGTGAAATACCCTTAAACATCAAAGAAGAGATTCCTCAAATCTTCATATAAACATAACAGCTTGCCTTAATTTTGGCATGGCATCAAATGACCATATTAAAAAAGGAGAATTCATTATGGAATCTATTTAAAAATATAAACTCACACTTTGCTCAAAACTGAATCGTCAGTCCTCTTTTCTTCTGCCTGGCTCCTGACAGAGTGGTTGGTGCAGTCAGAGGCGAGACTGTGAATGTGGTTTTCAGGCAGGAAGAAAGACACATTCTTTTTAAGAGGCCCAACTTTATTAATAGGTGACTTTTGGAGTCTGGAAGTCTTACACAACGCTTGCTGCTTCCAACGCAAGGCACACTGCCTAACGACTGTGTGCAGCCGATGAGAACTCTAAACGAAACAGTCGTTATTAATGATCAGATTGCACGGGAGTAGTAGACATAAACCTCAGTTAAATAAACATGCACACATCCACACCTGCTCATGGCTGGAGAGGGCTATGTTGGTGGAGAGAGCGCTCATGTGTGCTGCATGTGTGAGGATGTGTGTGATGCCCTCTCGCAGAAGTTCATCTCTGTAGAAGTGAGATGCTTCGACCAGACGCTTCTCTTTCCTGTGACGCTCCGCAACCCAGTGCCTCCACGCGCACAACACCTAAGTTGACACGCAAACACATACATACACACATTAATGAGACTGGTTCCTGCTGAAAGAATGCATGATTAGGTGTAGCTGCAGTTTTTTCTGTTACCTTGGCCTGCAGGTTCAGAGCCCAATGCCAGAGGGCCGTCTCGGTCTGCTCTGCCTCTTTCCTCCTGCTCTGTAGCTGTGGGGTGTAACACACACACACACAATTATATATTATGAGAATGGCTGAACTAACTACATTTCAAAACAAACACATTTCAAATTGTAACTTTCTTGATACTTACTTGTGCTTTCCAGCAGATAAACATCCTCTGACAAACTCTTAATCTGTACAGATCAGTGCTTCTTATTTTCATTGCCTATTGTGCACACACATACACATACGTAAACACAAATGATAATAAAAATGTACTTTAATTTCAATTGAAAACATAACTGTCTTACAACTACCTGATAGCATTTGTGCTGATAATTACTGACGATCCAGGCACTCAGGCTTTTTTTCAGTAGGACGTTGTGGTGATGTGTACAGGCTTTTTCAACCAACAGCCTCTCTGTTCTCACCTCACAGGTTTGCTCCCTCCAGAATTTTAAAACTGTCCGCATCCGTACTGCCAGCAAAACAAAAAAAAACACTTTTTACTACCCATTTCGGAAGGATTGCAGGAACAGTACAAAAATGACTACCAAGAACCAAGCTGTATTAAAAGGGTAACACTAAAGTACCTCTGCCCATGTGAATCTGAGCTTCTCTCAATGCTGCCTCCTGCTGGCAGTGATGTGACACTGCAAGATCTGTCCAGCGATGCCACGCTAACAGCACCTGCGCAGAAAACAGCATTAAAACAGGATTAAGATTCGGCTTTCAGACACTGGTGTCAAGTCCTAAATGTTTTGTTAATCTGGGATTGACATGTGTATGTGTGAACAAAAGTCAGAGTTTAAATTACATCAAATCTGATCAAGCAAGAGAGATCCAGGTACAAGAGAGACATTCAGATGACACATAAGAATTTAAAGCACCTTTAACAGTAGGGAGTGTTGATAATGAATTTTGGCCATTGTCTCATTTTGTCTCTCCTCTACTGTCAGTTGTACGTTCCTCCTCCATAAACACAGCATCTTCCTGTTGTCCATAAAACAAAAATAAATGAAAAAAGTATATAAAACAGGTACATATCTCACATATCTAAATCAAAGATTGAAAATAATGGCCTACAAAGCTACAAACCTGCCCAGCCGTTGCTGATGCTGTTGGTAGCGACTCTCTATGCTTTGTTTTATCTGCTGCATCTGCACATGGTGTTGCTGTATGTGTAAAATCAAAAAGAAATTTCATGTTGAGTATTGTCAAAATAACTTTAATTAGTTTGCAGTAAAGTTTGCCTTGCAAAACTTCTTAGCAGTGACTGTCTACCTTCCAAGCCTGCAGCATGCGGTTTAGTAACCTCCTTTGGTAATGTCCATCAATTTGCATCAGTCGCCTGCTCTTCTGTCTACTGTGTCCTACATACTACCATCACAAAACTCACAATCACTCACACATATGGCAATATGCAGATTTTGCGAATATTGTCAGTCTTACCTCACGCCAGCCAATCAGAGCGCCTCGCATGCAGCGCTGGCCATCATGCACCGCTGCCTGCTCAAAATGTCTCTGACTGAGAGAACAAACACAGAGAAAAAAACCCATCCAACCTTAAAGATGCAAACGTAGCAAATTACAGCAAGAAATTTACATAGAACCTATGATTAGTCTCTATAATTTACCTCTTCTGAATCGTTTTGACTTTGTGTCTCCAGTGGTGCAGCGCCTTTTGCAGAACAATGTGTCTGTGATGTGTTTCAGCCTGAATTCGTTTCAGACGGTCCTGTCTCTGCTGCAACGCTCTACAGACCCACTTACACCAGGTTCGGGACAAACACACTTGCTCTGCATGGAGTACAGCCTAGAGAAGCATTCAGGAAAGTTGGAAAATAAGAGAACACGAAGGAGCAGTTGTGATTATCTGTGTGCTTGTAGTGGTGGCCATACAGTGCCAAAAGACTTTGAGAGTCTTTAGAAACTTTTAGGTTTAGAGTATTATAAACAAAGCAGTATAGAGGGACATGGGCCTTGTCTGAATCCGTCCTCAAACACTTCAAAGTGTTTAAGCTGAAGTTGATCTACGACCAATCCAATCAAGTTACCATTTGGAAATATGCAGCTCTGGGAAAAAAACTGCTAAAATGCCATAGTATAATATATTAATACTTTGGAGATTCCTCTCACTTCCATCCTGTGTGCATATGTGTGAGTCAGCAGAAGTGCAGGCCAATATGGTTAATACGCTCTGTATGTGTTTTTTACCGTCCTTTCTGCCAGTCTCTGATCCTTCTTCTGCATACAAGATTCCCACCATGTGTAGAAAACCCAGCTGTATATCTGCTGTCTACCAATGACACACACATACAGTGCTCAATATGTTACAATACACATCTTACATTACACACAAAATATTATAGTATAAATATCTCTGCTACTCACTGATGAAACTGTTCTGCTCTCTCTTTCCTCTTCCTGTGTTCAACTCTTTGGTTTGTAAACTCAACCCAGGCTGTCAAACACTGTATATGAATGCGCTGTGCAAAACAAGAGTCTGCACGCAACTCTAGATGCTAAACACACAGACACAAAAAATGATTCTCAGTGACATAGAGTCTGAGATACACAAAAGGAATCTCAATAAATAATGCACAAAAATTAAAAGGGGCGTCAAAATAAATAATTACCTTCATCTGTTTGTGCTCTTTGCAGCGGTCCCTCCATCTTTGAAGGTAAAACCTCAACACTGAGTACCTGTGATAGTTGACTGCTACAGTCATCTGGGGCTGAACACTTTGCTCCTCAATCTGCTCCAAACGCTGCTGCCAATGTTTCCAAAACCTCATCATCACCTAAAATGTATCATCAAGCACTCAGCCACACCTAGCTTTTAGCAGGTATTTAAAAATCCTGCCTTCTCATTTATTCAGGTGACAAGAAATCTCAAATCTTTCATGTAAATGCCCTCTTACTGTTTGCTGATGGTGCTGGTTGCTTATGTTCTTGTTCTTTCGATGACTCTTGCAGTGAGCGACATTCAGGGCCAAGCCTTTTAATCCAACACGCTGGTGACAAAATGAGAAAGTTTAACCTCTCTATCCATATTAATGTTTCCAAAATGTTCAGTCATATTCAGCAGTTACTGACCAGGAGCTGTATCTGGTGATGCTGAAAGGCAGCCTGCTCTTTCTTAGCCTTCTCTGAACACATCTGGACATCTAGGCAGCCGATCAGGAAAGCATGGGTATATTTTTTTAACATAACCACACAGAACTTTATTTTATGTGAAAACAAAATCTGTGAAAAATAAGACAAAATATTTTAATTCCAAAGGATACAGTTTTTCCAGCAAGAAAAGGCCTGACGTTGAGCAGTCCGCTGGGCCAGATTGTCTGCTATCTCTCCTCTGTCTCTCTCAGCTTGTCTACACTTCAGAGCACTGAGCCACACACACCAATGTCTCCTCACCAAAGAGCAGTGCCACACACTTACTGCTACAGCTGTAACACAAAATAGAATCAGATATTAACAACAGAAGTCTTCCTAGCAACTACATTCAGAAAAATATGAATCTCACAAAGCCAAGTGACATACTACACATTCAACATACACGATCAGCCATAACATTACATTGAGCACATCTGTAGCTAAGCAGTCCCATGCGCAACAAACTGTGATGTACTGTGTTATGACACCTTTCTATCAGAACCAGTATTAACATTTTCAGCTATTTGAGTTGTGATAACTCTTCTAAAGAGCCCTGGTCGCCCATGACCCTGCAACTCTAGTTTTCTCTTCTTGGACCACTCCTCACCACTACAGACTGGGAACATCCCACAAGAGTTGCAGTTTTGGAGATGCTCTGATCGAGTCCTCTAACCATCACAGTTTGTGCATCTCCACATAGAGCTTATCAGTGTCACTGAAATCCCTGCACTCGCCCTTTTTTATGCATCCAACATATCAATTTCAAGGACAAAATGTTCACTTGCTGTCTAATATATCCCACTCACTGGAAGCTGTCATTGTAACCAAGTAATCAACATTATTCACTTCACTTGTACGCAGTCATAATGTCATGGCTGATTGGTCTATACTCTCAGTAAACTTCCATTGTCTATGATTAAACACATAAAACTATAAAAACTCTATACTCTAGTGTGAAAGAAAAGGTTTGGTACCTTTTGCCTGATTTTTTGCTTGTTTATGATAGGTGTGTGTGATCCATCCCTCTAACACCCGTCTGCAGACCTTTTTGCTATAGTGAAGGTGAGCTCTGGCGAATTTCTCTTTTAAGCTACAGGTCTGCAAGTATCTTTTTGTCCATTGAAGCCATGCCTTTAAGGAATTCAGAAACAAAATTAGAATTCCCTTATCAGACACATGTACATATACAGATATTTGCCTTGATAAAAATGAACATATAATATCACTATAAAGTCAAAGTAAACTTTGTCATCTCAGCTATATACAAGTATATAGAGAGAAGAGACAACGTGGCTCCAGGTTGTACAGAGTAAATTTACATAGGCTTTGTTATTTCTCATTCAACACAGACAAACAAACACACACTTACTCTGTTCTTGATGGAGACTTCCCAGTGCTTGAGTGCTATGTTTGCTTGAAGATGTTCTGCTTTGCGATGCTCTAGTGCCGCCTGCCACATAGTCCACATTTGTCTTATGCAGTGGATAAACACAGAAATATTTGTTGGTTTGCAGTTTTGACTTTAGAAGGAAGGTAAGAGATGTGGGACTTGACACCAGTGCAGACATGGAGCTCACCGAGCAAGAGCAAGTCTCTGGTATTTCACGGCCTCCTCATGCATTTTGCGTTTTATGCGCTGCATCTCCACATAGAGCTCCCAGCAATCCCACACAGCACGCAGCCTGCATTGCTCCACTGCAACAGAGCATACAATCACAGCTATCTATATAGAGAAATGTGATGACCAATATATATTAAATAATGCCTTTGGGAAATCTTCATAAACAGGTTTTCTACCATTTATGTGAAAATGGTTAATCTTTTGCAAAAAATACCATCAAAGTATGTTAAAAGCATTATATAAATGGTTGCTTTGTACCAACGTTGAAGGCAAGTTCCATCCTTCTTTGTTTTTCCTTTCGGATAGACACATATTCACACCAGGCTGCATATACTTTACAGTAGAGGACATATCTATAATCGGGAGACAAAAAAGGATATGCATTTTAATACTGTTCATCATTTAGCCATAGAAGATTTTTCCTTTTAGTCATTACTATGTTTAAATACTATTAAAGCTCCAGTACTAAACAGACTACCTTACCTAGTCTCTCATGCACAGTAAGTCAAAGTCATATTTATTGTCATCTCTTCTATATATTGTACAGATATACAGAGAGATGAGATGACGTGGCTCCAGTTTACACAGTGCAACAAGAAATAGAGAACAAAGAACAGATAGGGCACATGGAATAAACAATATATAAATAGGACACAAAATATACATTTTAAGCTAAAAGTGGAAATTGACTTTTTTTTTTGTAATTGAATGTGCACAAAGTTAGTGACAGTTTTCAATATGAAAGATTTTGATATCCAGTCTATTAATAGAAGTGTATTCTTAAAAAGTCTGATTGAAATTTAAGTTTGTACAGATATTATAACAGCATTGGAGAACCATTCTGTGCAATACTTTTCAATAATTTGTGCAGATATAGTTAGTTAAAAAGTGACCAGTGATGTTTAACGGTTGTGCAAATAGTAGAGGCAGTGCAAAAATTAGGCAAATATTATGGCAATGTTGTAGCAATAGTAATACTGTACAGTTTGTAAATATAGACATTATTCTTAGACATCTTTTCAGAGAGAGTTTCAGTGCAACATGAAAGAGATAGTCCATATAGCAGCATGCGCATCACAGCGACGGTGAGGTGTAAAGTGCAGAGGTTAGTTCACAGTCCGGGTGTGTGTGTGGGGGGCGGGAGTGTGAGCGCAGGTAGTGTGTTCAAAGTAAAGATCCTTTCATTTGTATCCTTCATAAGAGGCGAGAACATGGATATAGTATTTCACTTCATAACACCTACTTGTAATGACAGTCAGCTCTAATGATTAGACTCCACTCTTTTCTTGCATGCCACCATTCATCTCTCCAGACCCGGAAAACCTTCCTCAAGACCACATTAGAATAATAAGACCTGAAAATGTGAGACACATTTTTAAAAAACTGCATGTAAAATTTTGCTGTAGTAATATGCTTTAGTCCCAAACAGCCCATCAGTGATACGGCAATACCCAGAACTGAACCTGGCTTGCGAGGTAGTGATTCTGCCAAAAGTCTTCTGAATCCAGAGGTGGAAATATTTTCTTGCAAGGAACCTAAAGAGACAGCCCAGTGCAGCGTTAGTCTTGGCATGACACTTACAGAATTGAAACTGCTACAGATTATAATTTGATTATTAGCGAGTTCAAACCGTATTCTGAGCTCCTTGAGTCGTCCACCTCTGTTCCATGTGTATCCAACACGATACGTGATCTTGCGATGGACCTTCTTCCCAGAACACGTAAGTTTTCCAAATTGTGGCCTTACGAGGGCTGCATAATATTGGAAAAAATGACACTGCAATGTTTTTGTGATATAACCTGCATTATATGAAAACAGGATTTTTTTTCACCAAATGACTTGAATAACTTGAAACAAGCAATCATAGAAAAACAAACTGATCTGATGTTGTGAATAAATAATACAAATAATAACTTTTCACTTTTTATTGAATGTTCTTTTCTTGGACTCGGAACCGGAATTTTTCCTTTTGACGAAGATGCTGAAAGGATATACTGTTCAGCCAAAACTCTACTTTATGCATAAAAAACTTGTAGAACTTTTAGGACTCACAGAATCTTATTATTTTTTACAACTAGAATTATTTTGTGCAAACCGTCTGGAATCTGCCTGTGTTTTTAAAAAATATTTAAGATGGTAATGTAACGGTTTAACGCCACAGTACTAATGTAAAGCTCTATAACACTTTATATATCAATTACGCAGCAGTTGCTATGAAATCCGTAAGAGGAAAACAGAATATCGACCGTATTGACATATTACAACGTATCAACAGGGTGGTAATCTAGTGACACTTACCAATGCTATGCTTCTTAATAGGATCCATCATTTATATGTAATCACGTAAATCCATTATTCTGGTAGAAATCTACTACTACTATTTGCAACTACCGTTACCAGTCCAAAACAATCCGTAACTGGCGCGTACGAATGCACTTGATGTACTTCCTGTTGCTTTGTGTCACAATAAAAGCGCGAACCACACACACACACACCACGCCTGCTCAATCCTGCGACATGTTGCCTACAGTATATTAACCAAATAATCAAATATTACTAAATGTTATTGCAAATGTCATTCTTCTGATATACAATACACGTCTTAACTCCACAACAGCATTGCAATTAACATAACATTTAATATTTAGGAAAAACACACAGGGCAGTTTAGCAAGTTTGTCTTGATGTCTCTGTTTAACAATTACTTTCGCTAAAAGAGATCAAATGCCCTACTTCGGTGTGAAGTGTCTCTGTGACATGAGAATTTAGAGCTACTTGCACACTCTCAGGAGTGAAGCAGATTGAATTAGATTAGATTTGATTACATTTAAACATGTTGCACTTGTACAGTATCATTTGTATTACTGTAACTATGTATGTGACATTGGATCAATGTCCAACACTACGACTTGTTCTAAATCGAGGAAGTATTAATTATCCTAGTATATTTAATTATTAATTATTTAATATTTAATCTGTAAATCAAATGCGTATTTTTTATAGATACATTGTCAGTCCCATAATCATTCTAAACCAGTGGTCAAAGCCCTTAGGTACCCGTGCACTTGTACGTTTATCTACAAGCCTAGGAACGTCTTCAGCAAAATACAGCGTCTTTGGTCGTTTAGGAGTCCTTTTGGTGTGCCTGACCAAAAATATATGTTTCATTCTTTTGGAATCTTTAATAAAATTTCTATTATAAATTAATCATAAAACTCATTTTAGTTATGTTCAATTTTCCGGCTTTTAGGATTGCTGTAAAAATTAGCCATACTCGTGCTTTACTATTTAAATAAAGGCGGCAATGGTCACTATATAATCCTTGTTTGGGCCTTCAGTCAGAACCTGTAGTGAATTGGAGAATTCGCCGCTGAACGCCTGACCAAAGAGAGAGTGTCTTGTGTGTGAGAGAGTAGTGAGCACTTACCGACAAAGTACCTCGAGGTACATTGTGGTTGCTAGTAATTTATACCGAGACCCTCAGCTCAATAACCCGCGAGAACTAATGCCACTTATATTTCGTACTTAAATCGTTTACGTGGCTTGTGGGGTACTCTGTGCTAACTAGTGTGTATTGGTAGTTTAGCTAACTAGCCGGCTGGCTAAGTTAGCCGGTTAGCTTTTCACTGTTTTTTCAATAGCTCTCACGCAAACCTGTGGAAGTTATCATAGAATTTACTTTAGTTTTACTACTCAACCTGAGTTAGGTGGGACAGTGAAAGAGAAGAAGGGGTGAGTTTGAACACGTCCTTTGCCTAAAAAGCCTTAACACTTTGCTTCGGTTTGTTGAATGTTTGGCTAGCTTGGTCGTCAGCGAACGCTATTCTTAGTGCCGCGGACGACCAGCTACTTAACCCTGAACAAACTTCCGCGGATATCGGATTTAAAGCTAACGATAAACTGCTAACTAGCAGCCGTGGCATCCCGTTAAGTCCAGTAGATGCGCTCTGGCACTTCCACGTCCGATGTGAAAAGTTTGCTAAGTAAGCTAACGTTAGCCGATTGTAGCATCACCGTAATAAAGCTCAAACGTGTTTTTGTCTGAACGGCTAAGGAACAGCGCACGTGTAGTTTTTTTTTCTTATAAAAGTTAACTAAACGAAACGAATTTACTAGCGCTTCTGATGTAAGTTGGCTTAGCTAAAGTAATACGTGAATTAACCTCGAACTGTTAAGTTATTGCTAACCACTAGCTAGCATACACTGAGTTTATCCAGTAATATAACTAATTAAGTTTCCCATGTTGGAAATCAAGAGGCATTATTAATTAAATTCTAACAAGCAACCAGAAACGCTTCACGGGGATTAGCGTCGCTCTGTCTGCTTCCGGGGCTTCGACAGTTTGAGTTTAACATTTGTATCCCAATAGTTTAGTTCCCACAGGTTGCTTAGCGAGAGATCTAAAATAATTGTCTTGCGCATTAATACGTGCTTTGAAAGAAACCCTTGGTACATGCACCCAAAGGATAGCGAGTTTTACACAGCCATATTAAGATCAAATGCTGTAGGTTTTGGTCAGTTAGTAATAAACCAGGGGTCACCTTCTCTAACTGCTCCCAGATGCCTTTTTAGTAAAGATGAACTGGCTGAAAGTTCCTTGCTTGAACTGGGTCTGTATGTTTGTATGCTGATCTGGTGCTGCCGTTCTAGTGATAAATATTTATCTGTAACTAGTGTGCTAACTAAATCTCTGTTATAATAGTAGTAATGACTCTTAACTGTTATTTTTTTCTTCTTCAGGAGGTGCTTCGAGTGTCTAATAGGCTAGCAGTACCTTGCTTTGGCCTTCTGTCTGGAGTCATGGAGAAAGATGCCTGTGTAGAGGAGCTGGAAAATGGCAATAACACAGTGAAGGATTCTGTAGTAACTTCTGCCTACCGATACACCAAGGTTTGAACTTTTACATTACTTAGCCCACACTGTGAAAGTTACGTTATGTTGTATCCAAGATATTCAGAGGTTGTGATACAGTTCATTGTGGCTCATTTAAATGGATGCAATTCATGTCTTCACAGGAGGAGCTTCTGGAAATCAAAGAGTTGCCAATTTCCAACGAGAGACCAGAATGTCTGTCTGAGAAATATGACAGGTTGTTAATGTAAAGATTATTGTGGAGCAGTGCAGAATTGGATTGCAAATAGCTTGTTACATACTTCAGATTTTGTTTTAAAAATGTTTCTGCTTTTTCTTGTCCCAATTGCTGATTTATCAGTAAGTTTAAATATCTGAAGAACTAACACTCCTTAAATTTGATAGTGATGGCGTGTGGGATCCAGAGAAATGGCATGCGTCACTATACTCTTCAGAGTGCAACTCTCCTGTGGAGGGCTACAAACGAGACTATGCTGAAGACCGGGTTCCTCTAAAACGCAGAATTGCTGGTAATTTAAGGTTTTTTTTGCAGTGTTTGGAATGGTACTAATATAATATGTAGTACCATTTCTCACTGGTACTGTGCTTGGTAAAAAAATGCCATTTAGGTAGAAATGGAAACCTAATACATTTTGCAAACATCTGCCCTTGTAGATCCACGGGAACGTCTTAAAGAGGATGATTTGGAGGTTGTCCTTAGTCCTCAGCGGCGCAGTTTTGGAGGTGGATGCCAAGTGGCACCTACTGCTCTGATTCGTCGTCCCATCAGCCCCCTGGAGAATAAAGAAAATGAGTCACTTCGTCTGGGGGGCACTCGACGTATCGGGAGCGGCCGTATTATGGCAGCACGCACATTTGAGAGGGATACTCGGGTGGACAAGGACAGAGAACGAGAAAGAGAACGTGAATTTAAGGACAAGAGATTTAGGGTACTGTGAACCTGAAGAGTTTATTCACCTGTCATCATATTTGTTGTTGAGCGACTTATAGTAAATACAGTGTGTAAGAAATCAGAATTCCATAATTCAGTTACCCCGGTGACTGTTTTGTCACTCTTTATTCTTTGTCAAAGTTCTAATTCAAACTGTTATGTTTGATATACACCTGAGCTATATGTTTGCAAGACGAACAAATGGATTTTATTTAACTAACTTTTTATAATCATAACTCAAATTTTAATTCAACTTTATTTTGAACTGTCAAACTAGCTACTACTTGGGTATATATATATGAATGATAAGTCTGATGTTGTCTCATTACAGAGAGAATTTCCTGACAAAAGGGTCTTTAGTGAGAGAAAAAGAAATGACTCGTATGTTGAAGAGGAGCCAGAGTGGTTCTCTGGTGGACCCACCAGTCAGTCAGAGACCATTGAGCTCATTGGATTTGATGATAAGGTCCTAGAGGATGACAAGCGGAAGCCTAAACGCTCAAGAAAGAGAACAGAGTCTGTGAAAGAAGGCATGTGGGAGTTTGCTATTCCTAACTGTCAATGCTTATATTTTAAGCAAGTCTTCTAATACTTAGTTAATTGTTTCTCTTGCACAGTTGAGTGTAATGGTGGTATTTCTGAGGAGCCACAGATTGTACAAGAAACAGGAGCAGATCAGGAGGTTCCTCATTCCCAAGTGCTCCCTGAACAAGCAGCCGGGGAGTTTGATTTCAACGAATTTTTCAATCTGGAGAAGACTATGCCTGGCCTGGCTTCGGTAAGATATGGGGAGCACTGCATGCTTTTTGGGGGGTGTTGGGAGTTAAAGTGGAGTGAGTGGTGTTCTGGAGTTATTGATGAATCTAAGCACACCTGAGGCACTGGTGGGATTCCTTTTTTCCATCACAGTCCACCCAATACTGTGGGATGCTCTCTGCTTCTTCAGCAGCCCTTATTTTTCATAGTTACTTTGTTTAATATGAATTTTGAGTATAAGAAGCCACTTTGCCTGGGTTATCTGTCCAGTGTAGTTAGTAAATGGTCAAATAAGAAACAAATTTATGCCCGTCAATGATCTGGGTTAGGTTTAATTTGCATATTGATATGAATCCTCGCTCAAAGATGCTGTACGGAAGCATTATCTGCATTCTCAGTGGAGAGCAATAAAAAGGAACCGTTTGTTGTCATGATCACTTTTGCCTGTGGTTTTTAAATTGCCATTTCCCAAAAGACCACCCTGTCCATTTGCCCTCAAGGCTCTAAACAGCCTGCAAGCTCATCACGTAAGTGCCATCCTTGCCCCCTTCCCTCCCATTACCCTTTCCTGTCTTTGTCTTTATTCTGATATGTGCTGACCTGGCTTCTGATTGTCTTTCAGATGATTGAGGACGTGCTTGGTGAAGGGCCAGTCTCAGCCAGCCGTTTCAGTCAGTGGTTCTCTACTAATCAGAGTCCGTCCGGTAGCCGCTCCAGTAGCCTGCGCTCCACTCCACATGAAGAGCTTGAGAAACTAGCAGGTAACTCAACTCCAAATACGCATGCTGTATATTCCAGCTTCTTGTCCTGGTATTCTTATTTACTGTAAAAGAAAAAAAAAATCCTGTGAACGAATGGTGACTTTAATGTTCAGGTGTAGACATACGCAGTTCTTCAGGTCAAGGCCCTACCCCTTACTTCATGCCAATTCCCTCATCGGAACATAAAGAGAAAGTGGACATCTTGGAGCTGCTTCACAAAGCCAAGGTTGACCTAAAACCGCTTCTCTCAAGCTTGAATGCAAATAAGGCCCGTCTGAAGGAAAGCAGTGAGTGGCAGCTAATCCAGAAACGTTACTTATTTGGCTTGTTCTTTGCTTTGTCTTTTTGTGTTTTAAATGTAACACTTGCTGATGTTGTCTATGTTGTAGCAAACTCTGGGGTGGTGTTATCATTGGAAGAGGTGGAGGTTGGTTTGAAGGGGCTCAAAGTTCAATCTGAACCCCCTTCAAGACCAGCGCAGAGTCATGGCGGAAGCACACCGTTTATGGCCGAGCACCTGGAAGAGGCTCTCACAGGAGGTTCTGGGGCTGTGCCCCGTTCTCGTGACTCTGATATGTCTGCCTTCAACAAACTGGTCAGTAGCATGAAGGCAAGTGGAACCCTGCCTGCCCACCCCAAGACCAGCGGGAGCAGCGTAAGTATGATAGATCAGCTAGTATGTGCTTTTAATCTGCATCAGGTAAATCGGTTTGTACATGAGGCATACGTGGTCCCAGGTAAGTGTGACTAAATTTTGGGCTATATATATGTGTGTGTGTATGTACATACATACATATGTATGTGTGTGTGTGTGTGTGTGTGTGTGTGTATATGTATATGTGTGTGTGTATATATATATATATATATATATATATATATATATATATATATATTATATATATATATATATATATATATATATATAATCTCCCTATCAAGTAAATAGTTAGTGTGTAGTTGCTCTCTGCCTTTCATGATGGCTTTGATGTACAGGTTTTAGAGCTGTTTTAGCAGTCCTGTATCATATGGACTGGATCAGTGATGGGCATAAATTTGTATTTTATTGCTTGCTGAAGGTATTTTGTGTGCCAAGTAGCTGTTCTTATTCTCATGAAGGGGTGACTTATCAAGACCTGTTTTATATCCTGAACTATATTTTCTGTTCGGTGTTTTTCCGTGAAAAGGTTCTGTAGTTGTCATGTCTTCATGGCAATGCCAGACTCTTTTTAAAAAGCCTTTCTGTTGGTTCAGTTGGCTTAAAGTTTCTGAAAGTCAGGAAAAATTGAGAATCAATAATCATTATCAGATTTATTTAGACTGAAACACTTAAACATTGTACTGCAACTTGTTTGTAATTCTGTCAATTTGTGTGCACAGCTGCAGCAGTCAGAGCCTGTGATGCTGAGCACCTTGTCTGAGGCTCAGGTACCTGTGGTTCAGCAGAAAAACATATTTCAGGTAATGCATCAAAGTTTGGTTTAATCTGACAGCTTTTTATACTGTGATTGAAAGCCCCATTAAATCTCACTGTTTATAGTAGTCAACCCAATTAATACTTTGTTAATTGTTAAATGCTTTATTATGGATATGAGCACTTGTCAGGGTTATGCTGATTTTCTAGTTTATTTCTTTATCCTCTTCAAAACTTTTCTGCATATGAATAAACCCAGATCTGCAATATTTTGAAAGGGGCTGAAGATTTTGATAATATAGGCATGTAAATTGTATGCTGCTGTCTTGAAGTCCAACATGCCACACTTTGATTTAGCCGGGTAACTAAACCCTAAAGTTTAGCCTAACCACTGTGGCAGGAAAAATGTAGTCAGTTGTAAAGTCTTGTCTTGTGGCTAAAGTTTGTGGATAACTCAAATGCTGCTTAATAGAATACCTTTCATGAAACTTTAGTTTGTTAATCACTTATGTACAGGACTTGTTGGCAGTTCAAGGACATCCAAGGGGAGGCTCCCCACTTCTGAGTGGTCTGCTGGGAACCTCTGATGTCTCAACTGTTCCAGGTCCTGCCCTAATGCACCACCGTGGATCTCCTCCCCCTCTTTTTCCTCAGAGAGCTCACATTCAAGACTATTACTCAGACAACATTCAGCCAGCAACAGGTACCAGCACATGCCAGATGCTGCAACACCCATAAATGCTGGTGGGGAAGTAAGACTACGTCTACACTAATCCGGATAAATTTGAAAACGGCGTTTTCGTCTAAAAACGCTCCGCGTCCACACTATCGTTTTCAATCGTTTCCGAAGAGTTGATCACACTGAAACGACTGAAAACGCTTACTGCGCATGCGTGAAACGTAAGACGATTCGTCCTGCATCATTTCCGTCTGCCGTTTATTTACTTTCTGGCTCTTTGAGAGCATGTACAAACTGATGGGCTGTCAAAATTGAGAGCAAACAAAACTGCTGTACAATGCCGTCCGCCATCTTAGTTGAATTGGTCACATGACTGCATCATATGACTAAAATGCGTCATCGTTTTCGAAAGCCTCCATTTTCACAGTCCACACTGCGACGCGAAAACGGCGTTTTCAAATTTATCCACTTTGGAGAGCGTTTTCAAAAAGCTCTGTTTTTCTTGACCAAAAACGCCAAAACGGAGAGAAAAAGATGCGTTTTCAAATGAAAACATATTAGTGTGGACATGGTCTAAATATACCAAGATTTGTTTAGCTTCATTTTTGTTCAAATTGTGTCCTTCCCTATAGGAAAACCATTTTTGTGAGACACAATGTGTGCAATGAAGTGTGTAACTTGCAGAACCAACCCTAGATGTACTTTTTATTTTTTTTTATTTTTTTCTTCCCAGGGTTTCCTGTTGGTCCACAGCAGATACTAAGGGATCAGATTCCTGATATACATAGGGCTATAAGTCCTGGACCTACTCCACAACAGGTTAGAACAATAAAAATACCACTTCTGCTATCCGTTTATTATTGTTTACTTTTTAAAGTACCAATGTTTTTACCCTTGTCTGGAATGTTTTCTCTTTTCAGTTGAGGGTACTCTCAATGGGAGTAGATCAAGCTGATTTGGATGCCCTGATGTTTCAGCAGGATCTGGCAGTACATGCACGACATCAGTTCCAACAAGGGTTTAATAAACATGGTCATGATAAGGCTTACAGAAACAGGTACTCTGCCTGTCCAGCCTTTCTGGTTCACAAAATTTTGTTGTCCGATTGAAATAAACTGTAGAGAAGACAAAGTAGTCTGGAAGTTAAAAGTGAAAGGGAAATTAAGTGTTCTTTAGTATAGTGTAATGTTAGTGTAGCAATTACATCTGTGTTATTGGTACAAACAATGAGATCTACCAAGTGGATTAACTGTTATGTTCAGCAAAAGCAATGTATGGCGGTTCCGATGTGCTAGTGGATAGTTTGCTTGTTAAACATTTAATAAGCAAAAAATGCATTTGACTGAATGAATAAAGGTTTATTATATTTAACTCACTTTATACTCTGTAAACACTGTTAATTGAGTTACACTCAGTAAATAGATACACTGCCATTATACTTCTGTATTTGAATTAATCTTGAAGTAAGAACCCTTCGCTGAGAAACTAGTGAAGAACTTTAAAGCAGAACTTCTCTTAATTGTATGTTTTTGTTAAGAAAAACCTTAACTTGCCTCAGAGAAATGTTAGTGGCTCATTCATTGGCTTTGATGTTGCAGACAGCCAAGAATGAACCGGTCACCTGGCCCTTATCTGCCTGGAAGAAGCTCACCTGTTGCTGCAGTCACCAGCATGGTAAGTTGGTACACTGATGGTACCCAAGCTGCAGACAATGTATACTGTTTGAATCTGAATTCGGTACTCTGCCGTATTATTCATATTAAGACCAGTTTTCCTTTTGTGCTGAGGGTTTTTTTTGTTCCTTCCCAGTTGTCCCCCTCCTTTACTCCCACCTCAGTCATAAAGAAGATGTATGAGTCAAAGGAGAAGAGTCGAGATGAGCAAACAAGCCGGCCGGGGAGTAAAGAGGACACTGCTAACTCGCAGGAGGGTATGCCATATTAGTTGTCTTCAGTTTTCTCATGCATATTTGTGTGAAATTACATGTTGACATTTTTTCCCTTGCTTTTAGACACTCCTTCACCAAGCTCCTTTGTTGAGGGTGTGGATAATGGTGGATCACAGCCAGGTGGGGTAAAGGCCTGCTCCACACCAGTCTCTGCCCAGAGTCGTCACACTAAAGAGGCAGAAAGACCCAGGCCCAGCTCCACCACAGGACACGTTCCTCCTGCCGTGCTGTCCCCAGGCTCCTCTTCCACCTTTCCCAGACCTATTTACCCAGTGCCACTTTTGCCTCATGTGCCTCTGGTGAGGCCTCCACCGCCACAGCTGCACCCCAGTGTGGTTCAGAGGATGCTAGCACAGGGCATACAGCCCCAGCAGCTTGGACCTGCGCTGTTACAAACAGGTTTGTGATTTTGGTCTTTAACTGTAGATCTGAATGTCTTGTTGGAGGCTAGTGCATCTGTAGTATGATTTCTCTGTGCCTCATTCATCAATATACAGTTTTTTTTTTTAACTTTAATACAGTTAAATACAGTATTATACAACGCTATGACTGAAGAAAACCCTGTAAGCTAATGCTTTCCACAAATAGGCATGGGATAAAATATGCATTATGTTCTTCTGCATTTATAGATTCTGTTCTAACCCAAGAGCTAATCTCAAATAAGAACACTGATTGTTAATCTTTGTGAAAACTCTGAGGGATGATTAGTGAGGTCCATTGTTCTCTTTCTGATCAGGAATGTTCCCACAAACTATGGATCTGTCCCAGCTGCAAGGTCTCCCCCCTGCTCTCTTAAGCCAACCTCTGTACCCACTTGGCACTACAGGACATCCCCTCATTCCACCCAGAGCTGCGGGGGCACCTATGCAGTTAGTCATGCAGCAACAGAGACCAAGTAAGAACTGACAAAGTAATCTGTTATAAAAAATAATGGTTAGTTGGAGTTTTGGGTCTTGAAATGAAGATGAATTTGCACAGCAGAAAATGGTTTAGGCGGCTTCTTTATTTATGCAAATCAGACAGCGCCCTTCCAGTCTGTGGTTGCAACCCCCTGGACTGGCTGGGTTCACATATTTATACACTTTCTTCAGAATACATTATGACCAAATCACCCTTTGACCATACCTTCTGCCCTCATGCTACTATTATTTCAAAACCTCACTTCCAACCCAAAGCCTAGCTTTGTGCGCTACCGATATTTCATGACCAAACATGGTAAATAATAAACATCTTTATTACTGCCACCATAAGGTTAAAAAGGCACTAAAAACTGCAGAATACATTTTAAGGTAATATATGCCTTAGTGCTCATATATAAACAGAAGGGTGCTTTGGTTATAAAGTAAAGTTTAACAGCAGACATAGCATTCAGTGCATACATATTTAATCTGTGTAATGCATATTCAGTGTGTGTTTAGTGCAAAGAAGTCCTAGTTTTTCATTTTTCCCTCATTTTGCTGGGCCAGCCCCTTCTCCAGTTTCCCTCATTAAACTTCACAAGCACCTTCCAGTGTCTTCCTTTGCCAGACACCCAAATTCTCGCATTATCTTGTTTGTGCAAAGTGTGCTCAGTGCGCTTATTGTGAGAACTACCCATGTCTGACTCCTTCATGCATTATCAGTGCAGGTATCCTCCTGTTTCCCTTTCTCACACTTGTAAGTGTAAGGCGCTATTGTGTATAAAAGATGCCGTATGAATGTGTCTGTGTGTTATTGATGCAGCCGTCCATGCTAAACTTCAAGGTTCAAGGTGCCATTGTTTCAATGGATGCTGTTTGTGTATCATCAGTGCAGGAGTCCTTGCTAAACTCCTAAGCTCAAGGTGCCCAACGTGGTGTGTGGGTGTGTGTGTTTGTCATGAGCCACTAATTCAATATTAGTGTTCGATATAAATGTTTAGTGTGATTATATCAAAAGCAATGTTTATACATGAACAAAAACTGCACTAAGTATTCCGTCATTTATTAGTACCACACCCTACATTAATATACCATAGCAGCTGTAATTTAATGATCAAGTGTTTTTGACCTGTTCCAAGCTCCTAATACCCAAAATAATGTACTCAGTGTTTCATAGCTGATTGTCAATTTTTTTTTTTTTTTTTGCCGTTTCACAGATCTGCACACAGGCCCCCCTGGAGCACCACAGTCACAAAGCCACAGCACTCATCGGACAAACCACTCCCAGCGGAGAGGGGGGAGCCCTCCTCTAGGCCTGGCCAAGTGGTTTGGCTCTGATGTCCTCCAGCAACCTCTCCCTTCCATGCCTTCAACTAAAGTAATCAGTGTTGACGAACTAGAGTTCCGTCAGTGACCTCCTACAACCACTTGGTGAAGTAATGGAGTTAGTGTCCTTCCCCACTTTCCTGTTTAGTTTGGAAAAATGTGAACTTTATTTTCTATGATGATGTACAGATGACAGAGCCTAGTGTGTTGCATGCTCTGTCATAAACCTTGCAGTTGCTGATGGTTGTAAAGGCCTAAAATGAGTGAAAAAGGGAAAAAGGCAAGTTCTGGTCTATTTTTTTCCTTTTGCTATTCTATCAAGTAATGTAGGGTGGGTTTTGTTTTTGTATTTTTCTGTTTATTTGCAGTAAATAATGTATAGGCCAGACATGTACAGACCAGAATGGAAATTTTCCACCCTGTACATACCTTTTTTTTGTTTGTTCTCTTCACCCTCTTTCCTGTCTTGCTGTGGGGAAGGCTTACAAAGCCAAGAATAGGAACCCAGAGGAGCTATCCTCCCTTTGGTTGACCCTTTTTCATGAGTAGTGGGGTTCCATGCTTCCCACCCCTGAGTTTGGACTGAGTGGAGATAAAAGGACACACTACTGATTCTTGGTTTGGATATACCTACATGTTTAGGAACTTTGCTTTCCTGATCCACGTGCCCAATCTGTTGCTGGAAGTGTAGCTGGAACTGCTACAGCTGAGCCCAAAAGGGGGCTGCAGTGTGTATGTGCCTTTTTTTTTTTTTTTTTTCTTCTCCCCACTTCCCCATGTTTCCATCCCCTAGCCAGTCTTCATAGTTACTGAAAAAGCACTGCTCTGGATCACATTTGTTTTAGGGTGGCAGGGGTTCAATTCAAGACAATGTGCTATTAATTTAAAAAGAAGCACAAATAGAATAAAAATGTTCAATAAAAATGTATTTTGCATTTTTTGCTTTTTATTCATTTTCTAATGACTCGCATTAACAGTTAACATTGTATAGTCAATTTGAGCATTCTTAATCTGACTAGAGTGACTGCGCTCTATGAGCACGTTTTTCATCTTTTTTTTTTTGTTAAAATAGTGCTCTACAAAAGACAGTGGGAGGTAGACATTCTTCCTTTTACATTGGCATGGCTCTCTAATTCAAAGATATTAGCCACCCTGAACCTGACTTTATAGGTGGTCTTTACAGGAAACACCTAGAATCTGGAATATCACAACACTGAGTCTAAAATTGGACCAATAAACCAATTTATTGGGTTTCTGTATTAATACATGTCAATTTTTCACGGTAAATGTGTTGCTTTAAAGTTGTTTCAAGTTCAGTTGTTGGGTCATGTCACAAAGTACTCAGACAATTACAAACCACAGTTTGACACTGAAACCTGTGAAGGTCAGGTTAAGGTTTGTGCTACTATATTTTCGTGAATGCGTGAAATTTCAGTACTTCGTAGTACAGGACGGTCTGATTGCGGTCGACTGCTTGAGGGGAACAATACAACCTAATTGTTATATCTCATTAAGCTACCGCGGTGCAATTTTTCATATTGTCTCACCATTAAAACAAATGTCTAAATTGATGGGTGGTTGTAAGACCTAAGATTCAAAATTATTTGCCACACAATTTGAAAAATGTAAACGTGGGTTAGGTTATGCTAATGGAAATGTGCATATTTTAAGTGGAATTAAGCAAACAGAATTGAAAAACGCTTTATTTTTTAAATATAGAACTAGGACTAATAAATATACGCGCTGAAGTTAACATACATTTCGTCTGTGGAGTTAAAAAACGTTCGCGCGAAACCGGTAACCGACACATGGAAAAAGATCCGTTTTGTTTTGAGAAATACCGGTAGCACTACAGTGACGGGCATTAAACACTTTGAGAGGTGGGCTCGCGTGTTTCCTCGCAGGGGCGGAGCCTAAGTGCGCCCATGGCCGTGTCTCAAACCGCATACTGCTGTACTAAATAGTATGTAAAAACAACGCCGTATTAGAGATTGACATTTTATTTGACGCAGCAGCGTAAGAGAACATCCACATTCTTAACGCATTGATTGTATTTTAACATTAAAATCCGTCAATTTAACAAACTATAATAAGGTAACCATTTTGTGCTGAATGTTACTGTCTGTTACATGGGGGAGGGGTATGAAATGGGAGGGGCTCGCTTGAAAACAAGGATGTGAATTCAGAAGACGGGGTGGGGGGGCAAACCGGGAACAAGAGCAATATGCTAAAGAAATGATAAATACACCTTCATTTGGGCTGCACATATAGTGTTTGAACGGGCGTGAAAACCTCTCGGTCTAGCTGATACTGCTACAGAGCGAGCCATTCATTTTCTCCGACCAAATAAAGAAAACAGGCGGTAGTCCCCCTCCCTTCAAACAAAGGTCAAAGTTCACAGGAAGCTGGGGGGCTGCCATTTTTTCCTGCTAACATGGTAGATGCTAAACCGAAGAGGGGTGGTCGTTGTTGAAAGGATTTCTTTTTGTTTATATTTCCTCACATCCCGGCGATTGTTTTGTACACTATTTACGTTGGCCGTCTTCTTTGTCGTATGCGCTAGGCGTCGTCGTTGAATGAAGGCGGCATGGAGAGAACAGATCAGTCGTGGAATTCTTCGTACACATACCAGGTGAGCAAACACAGCGCCGAGATGCTCCACAACCTCAACAGTCAGAGGAAAGATGGAGGCAGGTTTTGCGATGTGATCTTACGCGTCGGGGAGGAAAGCTTCCCTGCCCATAAAGCGGTGCTGGCCGCGTGCAGCGAGTATTTCGAGTCGGTGTTCAGTTGTCAGGCCGATGGCGACGGTGAGGGGAAGGAACTGGAGATGCACACGATCAGCCCCAAAGTTTTCCGAGACATCCTGGACTTCGCCTACACGTCCAAAATCGTGGTGCGCCTGGAGTGTTTCCCGGAGCTGATGACGGCCGCCAAGTTTCTCCTCATGCGCTCCGTCATCGAAATCTGTCAGGAGGTGATCAAACAGTCCAACGTTCAGATCCTAGTGCCGCCGTCGCGGGGGGGAGAGCATAGCTTCCTCCGTGCGACGGCGGGTGCCGAGCTGTCAACCCCGTTGCACGAGAACCTGCCGAACGGCGCCGTGTTTACCAACAACGCGCAAACGCGCGGGGTCGCCGACGACGGGGCCGGTGCGGTTTGCTCGGCCCCGACAGGCGACGCATCCCATCCGGCCATTTCTGCAGGCAGAATGCCTGCCCCCTCCCCCACGGATTTCACCGAAAACCCCTTAAACGGCGACGGCTGTCCGGGTTCTAAACGTGCCCGGGGGCGACCGAAGAAAGAAACCGCCGCAGTGGGGACCGTCCCTTATAATAACGGAACCACCAACGAAAACGAGGGTCTGTTTCCGTGTGGAATTTGTGGGAAAATGTTTACAGACACCGTCCAGTTGAGGAACCACGAGGCTCAGCACGGGACGTACGGAGGCGGCTCGAGCGCCGGGAGGGAACTGGTTCCTGCAGACTTGCCCACGACGATTCCTCATGCGCAGACCGGCGCGCGCGAGAACGGCCTCGCGACGGACGGCAGCCGCAAGCGCGAGAGAACGAGGCGGCACGTGGAATGCGAGCTTTGCGGCAAGGTTTTCAGAGACGTCTATCATTTAAACCGACACAAGCTCTCGCACTCCGGCGAAAAGCCATACGCCTGCCCGGTATGTGGACTCCGCTTTAAGCGGAAGGACCGAATGTCGTACCACGTTCGTTCTCACGACGGCTCGGTGGGGAAACCTTACGTCTGTCAGAGCTGTGGAAAAGGCTTCTCACGGTGAGTCCGATTTTGAATAGCCCACTCTTGTATTAGCAGCCACGACGGTGTGTTTAACATAAAGTTTTTATTAGTTGGAAAATAGAATTTCTATTATGCAGGATGTAGTGACACGTTTGGAATATATCTAACTAGACTGGTATAATTCGGTGCAGCTGCCTGAGATTTGTTAAGACTACACAATATATCGTTTCAGCAACGTCATTGAGATGTGCACATGCGCCCTAGTCACATTGCTGGATGTGCAATGACAATTTGAAGCCAGTTGAATCAGTTCCGTAAACTCTTTTTACCGATCGATACTAAAGCGATCGTTTCCCTAATTGACTATTAATTGAAAAAACAGTTTGATATCGCTTTCACTAATTAATGGTTCTTGCCTAAAATTTAGGAAGGAATTGTTTTACCGTCTTTGTTTTTAGTATGTAAGGACTGGTCCTCCTAAGGAAACAACAAAATTCTCCTAAGGATTTTATAGAGAGGTTCCAGGATGTTTTCAGATTATTAAAAGATTTACTTTTGGCCACATGGGTAACAGTTTAGGAGTTAGCCTTATTATTATTATTATTATTATTCAGATACTGTAATCAACTGAGTCAGTGCTATCTTACCTCACAAAAATAGCAAGATATGTGTCAGTCATTCAGAAACGCTAACTTCCTTCTTCTTTGCAGGCCAGACCATTTAAATGGACATATTAAACAGGTACACACCACAGAAAGGCCTCATAAATGTCAGGTAAGAGACACTGAATACTGAAACTGTGGTTTTAAAATGTGTTTGATAAAAGTGAAGCAGAAAATACATTAAGTAGAAAATGTCAGGGGAAATGTCCTTTTGTTGAAATACCCTTTTGTTAATATTAATACTGATCAGTGTTTGTGCAGTGACGGCCCTGTTAAAGTTATCCTAGGAAAGAGCAATGATTTGTTCATAAAGTTACCATATAATTTCAAAAACTTTTTTTTTTCAGATTTGTAATGCATCTTTTGCCACAAGAGATCGCCTAAGATCACACCTGGCCTGCCATGAGGACAAAATACCATGCCAGGTGTGTGGGAAGTTCTTACGAGCTGCATATATGACAGACCACTTGAAAAAACACAGTGAAGGACCTCACAACTACTGCAACATATGCAATAAAGGTAACCCTCATAAACATTAGTAACCTGGATCTCACTTCTGCATCTACAACCATTTGTTATATTTTCTTTTATTTATTTGTGGCACTTGTCACATATAGACAAGTATCTAAAGCTGTGCAGTGGAGGCTGAAGTTTTATCTACTGTTTGAAGTGTAACCAGGTAATACAAGGTCTGTGGCACATTTTTTCTGTTGGACAATGGACAGTGTTTTTTTTTTGTATTAATATGTCTCTGATCCCCAGTTGTTGATTTGTGGATTGCTGGTTCATTAGTGATCCTTGTATCTGTAGCCAGTGTTAGGCTCGTGTGAATGGAGACAGTACATTAATAGGGGAATGTCTTTTGGTTCACTTTAAAGCATCAGGTCATCAGGTTGATCTCCAGACAAGTACGAGATTCACATCTTATTGTAAAAGAAGTCTCTACTTGTTCTATTTTCTCCTCTCTTTGTTTTGCTTTTTGCTCCTCTGATGGTCTCAGGTTTTTCCACTGCGTCCTACCTAAAGGTACACATAAAAACACACCACGGCTCGCCCATGCTCCCTTCTTCCGCAGCACACCAGTACCTAGAGCCGCGTGCCAACGGGCCGCAGATGCACAACGGCGCCCCCTACCACTCAGGACGCCAGTGCGCAGTGGAAGGCAAGCAAGCCACTCTCCACAGCGTCCCTGTCTCTCGCTCACTTGCTCGCTCTATCACCCTGCTTCTAAATATTGCATCTGCTTGCGTAAACGCTCTCACTTATACACTGCCAATTGATGATTGTTGTGCTAATGAATCGCTGTGTCTGATTCCCATCGTTCTCTCGTCGCAATATGTGTAAAGAAGGGCTGCTCCTGTATCTTACCTTTTCTCCAGTGACACCCAGGAACCTTTATTTTAATAGAAACAATAGTAAAGATAATTGATTTTTTTTTTAAAGTTTCTACTCAACCTCAATTATACATTTTACAGTCTTATTTTACAACTTATGGAATCTATTAATTCAATAGAAATATGAAATAATTTTAGGTGAGAGAAGAGATAGAAGTGGGAACCAACAATATATTTTCTATCATCAGTTTAGTTCTTCATGTTGGCTAATTTCTTTCTTACATAAATAGTTTGATCCCTTGGTTTTGCATTGTAGTAAAGGATGACAAATGATGGATTTTTCCAGACATAAATGTTGTCAGATTTTCCCTTGGAAAGCCAGTGTGATTCAGTATAAACTTCTGTAAAATCCTTCCTATTGATGAATTTTTTAGAACAATTGATAAATGCTTTCTGACCATTCTTTTGGACTCTCCACTGCATGTGTCCACATGTTCCATGACAGTTGGCTTTGGGCTGTATTAATTTAATGTACTGATTTTATGTAAGGCTGCAATGGAAAATGGTTAGATTGAAGTGTTTTGAACAATGCTTTAAATTTAACTTTATTCAACCCAACCCCTATTCTGTAGTTTTATTTTTTTTATTAAATTAGTGTGACTATTCAAAGAATGAAGATTCATAGTTGCAGCCCTACCAACTTTGTGCAAGCCGGTGCATTATATTGCTGTCACAGTTAGCATGGCAATAATGTTTCTGTCTGCTGCATTGTATCATTTCCATCACACGCTGGCTACACAAATGTCTTCTCAGCAGTTTCCATTAGTGCATGTGCAAATGGTCTTATTTGTTCTTTTTTGGGGATTCAAATGGACCTTTTTCAAACAATTATTGCCATGGAAACCAGCAGCCTGTTGTTGGGGGATGCTGAGAGGAAGTTGATCTCAGTTGGTTGTTGTGAAGCTGAGCACATTTTCACTGTTAGGAAGATCTCTGAGAGATTTTTGAATGGATTTTCAGTATTGCAGAGAGTACTGCCAAAAATACTTTGACTTCAAAAAGAATTTTCTTTTATAAAAGTAGAATTACTCAAAAGTAAAAGTAAGTCAGCAGTGTCAGTTAAAATTAAAGATCATTTGAGGTCTGACTCAAAGTTGTACTTTTTTAGGAATGGTGAGAGGTTGTGGTCGTACTTTTATATTTCAGACTTTTTTGGAACAACAGTTCCAGGAGTACATGACGAGATAAAAGATCCAGAAAAAAATCAGAATTGAGCATTAACTTTACATCAGTACAGAAATTGTTATTTCAGTATCTGTAGATGGGCTCCAACAATAAGTCTGCAGGCTGGCAAGTAATTAAGGAAAAAGATTCATTCACTTGTGAGATTACTCAAGACAGTTTGAAATGTACCCAAAGGGTATCGTTCAAGCTTTGGTGAGTAACCACCCAGTGGGGCGTTTATATGAACTGATGTGAAGTTAATCATCATTCTGACTGTATTGACTGCAAATTTCCATTTCCACCTAGCTTTTCTGTCTCTTCCTCTGTCTCTACCCCTCACCTCCTCTCTTCTTTGTTGGGGCGGTTGATGGTGGTGTAGACCTTTGCCACAGTCGCCGGCTCCTGGTTACCTTGCCTGAGACAGAGGGCGCTTATCGGGGGCTTTCTGGGCCTCCGGTTCTCCCCCAGTCGGGCCCTCCTGCCCTTGGCCTGCAGCATGAGCTGCTCCTGGGCAAACCAGGGACAGCCCCCTATTTCTGGGAGTGCCGCTCTGCTGGAGCACCAGGCTTCCCGCTGCACGGGCCTCTCGCAGGTCAGTAAGTCCCAGCTGGAGGGTGGGCGTGGGATGAACCAACCGCTGCTTACACAAGGAGGATGTAAGCTGCTCAGTCTAATGGCTTGGTGTCTGTTAGAGGTTTATGTGAATCATTCTGAGGTACTACAACAAAAACCTTTGAAACATGTCTGCCAGACATTCTGATGTATTATAGATGCTTGTGTGTGGTTTAAGCTGATTTCAACCCAAATGGGCAAGTCTATGCTGAATGGTTCATTTCGAATCCACAAACAAGCACACTTTATTCATCAGTTGCAAAATTGAATCTTTTTGTAACTCTCTATTTTGCCTCTGGGTAAAAAAGTAATACTACTATGGCCTTCTGATTCCAGGTTGAGTTAGAAGAGAGGAATTTGGAGTGGTCTCTTCACTTTATATCCAATAGCGTGGTAGATATATCCATATGCAATTTTATGTACATAGTGGTCTTAACAACAGGTTTTGTCACTGTTACTGTCACAAAGCGCTTTACATATAACCGGCTCAAACCCCCAACAAGCAAGCCTGAGGCGACAGTGGCAAGGAAAAAGTCCCACTAGTAGGAAGAAACCTTGAGAGAAGCCAAGACTCGGAAAGCGACCACTTCCTCCTCTGGGCGACCGGGGGCATGAACATTTAATACACAAGTAAACATTAGTTCAAGATTAATCATTAATTAATCATTTTTTAAGGAAGTAAAGATATAAAAATAGTCCAAAGGATGCTTTTGAATCCAGGGTCGTTGCTGGGGCGGCTTGCTAAGATCCACTCAGCAACATTAAGCTAAAATTAGTTCAGTATTAAATTGGAATTCGATTCAGGTCCATAGGATCCAAAAAAGTCCCAGCTAGTTCCAGATGTCTCCTTAGAGTCCAGGTGAGGGTTCAACCAGTGAAGCATCAGCTCTGGAACAGCTCGGAAAGAAAGGAGAAAGAGAAGAGAGTTAGTGCCCTACACCTAACCTCCGGCAGTGCTAAAGTACTCGTAACTATGCCAGTCTGGCTAAAAGGGAGAGCTTGGAAGGTAGCACAGGCGTGACGACTTTCAGGGGTGTTGGCGTCACACCAAACCACTGTCAACTCAGCGATCAGCGAGAGAGGCAGGACTACAGCACCAATCCTCCCTTTCTCCTTTAATCTCAAATGACCATGAACCCCCAGATCTCACCTTTACCTTAAGAAAAAGGGACTTTTTAATATCCAAAAGACTGACTAAAGAGGTAGGTCTTAAGCCTTGGCTTAATAGCAAGAATTGTTTCTGAGCTCCGAACGCTAATAGGAAGTTTATTCCACAACTGTGGTGCAAATGCTCTTCTGCCCAAGGTAACTTTTTTTCTGGGTATTAATAAAAGACCTGAGTTGGACTGTAGTCAAGAGTAGTATTTTATTGTCGACATGAAATTTAACTTGGACTGAAGATAGAACTGGGATGATATGATCATATTTTTTAGTTTTAGTGAGGACTCTGACTGCTGCATTCTGGACTAGCTGGAATTTATTTAATGACCTATTTAGACAACCGATGAATAAGACATTACAGTAATCGAGCCTGGAGGTAATAAACGCATGAACCAATTTCTCTGCAACTTTGAAGGATAGCATGTTTCTTATTTTGGCAATATTATGCAGTTGAAAGAAGGCAGCACGGCTAATGTTAGAAGCATGTACATCAAATAACGGAGGAAAATGTTTGTTTGAATGTATTTTAAAGGATCATTATGGCAGTTGGCATGTTTGGGCAGTGGTGGAGCACAGGTCTGAGTAACTGAAACCCTCTGTTGGTGATCAAGAAGTGGTGGGTTTGACTTCCAGGAACCACCAATGGGCTCCAGGGCAACTGTCCTTGTAGTTAGGAAATGGCAGGCACTCTAGATAAATGTCATAAATGGAAATGTAAATTATTGAGACATGGATCTGACTGAAAATGAACCGTCACATCAAGAAAATACACTTTAACATGATATTGACATGCAAAGTACAATTCTGTGGGATTTACTGGGATAATGAAGCATAATTGATATGAGGATTTGCAAAATTGTGTTATTCTTTATATGAAAAACCTATACCTGATAGTAAATGTGCATATCTTGCCTAATGTGAGGTTCTTTCTCTATTCCCCCCTTTTTTATTCCCTGCCACCTCATTCATCCCAATCTCGCCGCCCCCTTCCCACTCTGTGTTCACCTCAGACGGGCAGGAGAATGCTGGGAAATGCCCCCATCAGGATTCTGATGTCTCAGACACTGCATTTAGGGACCTCTCGAACGGAACGGAGCTGAAACCTGACCACAAGCCGGAGGGTGAGAATCTGGAGGCCACCTCGTTGATGCCGAACGGCACAGCTTCTGTGGCGTGTAGCTCTAAGCCGAAAACGGACGTAGAGAAGAAGTTTGCCTGTGGCGAATGCGGCCAGACCTTTCGCACAAAGTCTTACCTCAACAAGCACCACCAGCGGGTGCATAAAAAGCATGCAGCGGCTGGATCCAGCCTGGGAGATCTTGGCTCTCCCTTCTCCCCACAACAGAACATGTCGCTGCTTGAGTCCTTTGGTTTTCAGATCGTCCAATCCGCATTTGCCTCCTCGCTAGTGGACTCTGAGTTGGGAAGCAGTGGTATGAGCTTGGGTGACAAGTGAGATAGATACTCATCCAGACTGGACATACTCAGTTTAAAAAGTAACCACAGTTCTACCTTTCATCATTAATGTCATTGTACACTACTCTCTCTCTTGTCTTGCTTACCGTCAACGTTTTCTTGGTTTATTTAATATTTTAATCTGTGTGTATGACATGTTGACGTATTTCATTTTCTTTTTTGTTGTTGGTGTGAAACAGAAAGTAGCTTTTTCATTTCAGTGACTTCTTTACCATATCTTCTAGTGGTGTACTAGTCAGGACACTTGCCAAAAATGACTCAAAATCGACCCATGAAGCAAGTCACAGCCTTGATTCTTTCAAAGCAGACGCTATACTTCATTTTTATCCATATAATTTTGAGGTTGTGCGAATGCATGATATCCAGTCTGTCAGATGTGATTACAAATCAGTGCCCCAACCTGAATGGTTTGGACATTGATTACTTATAATACTTGTAACAAATCATTTACACCTGTGCCCTAATACATAGATGCCAGATTTCTTTCTTATGTTGCATTATTAATATTTGAAAATGGTTTGTTTTGGGTTATGCAGTTTGCATGTGAGTTTTGAATATTCAGCAGGGACCAATTTCAGGTATGACTGTAAGATATTGCAAGAAATGAAGAGTATATTTTATTAACTTATTGATATTAGTGTCCCAGGCTCCTTTATCACATGATTTATATGAACATTGAATTTGAGATCTTTGCTGTGTCCAGCTGTCTTTCAATTAAAAGTCTGACAGGAGGCCAGCATTAGAACTGAGAGTGTGTGTATGTGTGTGTGAGAGAGAGAGTGTGATCGATATGTATATGTGTGTGTGCACTGTGGTCTCTATCTTCAGAATGTAATATAATCAGAGGGCTTTTAATCCTTTTTAATATATCAGATTTTTTTCTATGAGGTTCAGTACATTCCTGCTTAACTTAAGAATTCCTGTCATGATATATGTAAAATGTTCCCACATGTAAGAAATGTATAAAGATATATATATATGGCCAATATTGTTAGTTTGTTTAATCTATGTGAATGGGGTCCTTGTATATATCTTTTCCCTTTGGCCTTCATAGATGAATGATTTTTTTTTATGAAAAAGGTGTTTTGAGACAAAGAACCTACGCTGTATTAAGTTGGTACTGGCAAATCCACCTTTATGTCTCTTTGTTTAATTTGTGCAGCTGTTGGGGTGTGTGGTCTTATAAACTGATTTTGTGTGTGACGTGTTCCTTTTTCCTGTGTTGTAAGTATTTCAGATCAAATCTCTTGTCCAAACTATTTATTTACTCCCTTTCAATAACAATATAAATTGCTGAGAACATGAATTACTACAAGAATTTTCAAAGGGCATGATATGGTTGGGTAATGCTTAAAATCATCATATTAGTTAACAGATAAGCTTTGACACGCATGTGATTGACCTGTTTTGAGGATGGAGTTGACATGCTCTTTAAAGATTGTTTATTAGGTTCCAGTGTGTTTGAAATTTGTGTTTTGACCATTTATGAAATTACAGTTCTAGTATAAATGGAACTTTTTGAAAAACAAAATACTTTAAATGGCCAGGGATTTCCTACATAGAGCAAGGGAACTGATCCACCAAACTTTAAAACACGTTCCTGGTCTTTATAACTTCAGAATCAGTGCTGACATTTTTTTTAGATTATTTCAGCACTGACTGCCTTTAACTCTGCCAAATTCAAATGTAAAGTGGGTCCTGAAAAGCAATTACAATTCAACATTTCTGATGTTTCATATGCACATTGTATCACTGGATTCCCCCTCGTGCTTATTATGGATTCCATGTAAGTTTTTGTATATTTGTATGTTTCAAAGTGCCTTCCCAGTACTGATTGTGAACAGCGATGGGTAGGAAAATCATTATAGGACCATTTAAAGAACTAACCACAAACACAGAAAGTGACTTGCATTGACACTTTTGTATAAAGACATGCACATAGAAATAATGTACATTTGTATGTATGTTTGGTATTCTATCTTTGTTCTCTGACAAAAAGTTGTTTCTTTGCATTTTGTCAAGAAATATCCTTGATTTTTGGACATTTGAATATAGGCATACTTTTCTATTGATGTTTGTTTTTGTACACTGTTTTGTGTCTCTGTTTATTTGCTACAGAGATGGGTATAAAATAAAAGTGTATTTGAGAAAAAGGTTTAATCTCAACAGTATTCCAAACATAAGGATGTGCATGTTTATGAAGGCTTCTTCTGTTTGATAAAGGTTTTTGGTGCAACAACAAATTTCAAACATATGCAATAGAATGTGATATCAAGTAGTTACATGGTGTCATTTTAACTCCCTGAAACATTCTTTGCACTGTTAAAACTGGAGCCATGTCTAGTCTCTTTGTATACTTGTACAGTATGTAGCAGAGATGACAATAATGACTATTAGATGACTATTTGACTTTTGACTATCTAGGATCCCTGAGCAAGACCCTTAACCTCAAGTTGCTATTGGGAGACTGTCCCTAAAACAAGGAAATGTGAGTTGCTCTGAGGCCATGAATAAAATTTCCAGTTTTAGTTCAAACCTAATGGAAGGGAATGCAAAAATGAATATCGGTGTCCTTCTAATGATCTCTATGATAAGCCAAATATGATTAACTAATTACATCACATTAATTCCTCAGACAATGGAAAAAGAATTTCAGGGCAAATAGCTGACAACTAAACTTGAATAAACAGTTGGTGTCAGATTTTTTGAAAGTTGGTAAATATTCAAAAATAACTAATAAATAATGTAAAATAAAGCTAACTCAATTATTTCATTGTTTCATTGGTAAACAGTAAAAAACAACAATTGCATAGCCATGCAATCTCTATTGGTAGTAGAATGGGTTGACCTGAAGAGTCCATATTTTCCATGAATCAGTACACATTTAATCTTTGCTTTTCCTGCCACAGTTAACTGTATGTATAAGTATTATAATGTGGAATCATTTGGGAGTTCCGAAGAAGTGCAGTATGTGAACAAAATTGCCTGGTGCTTATTATAAAAGTACCTGAAAAAAGGTCAAATTGATTAATAGCTAAATAGGGCAAATATGAACTTGGGTTAACAGGACGACATTGCTTGATGCTGAAGGACAAGGATCAGGTAGATCAAATGGACATTTAGATTTTTATGTCCTTTCTTTTCTTTTATATCAAAAGTGAAATATGGTTTTGGAGTCCCTTACATTGTTAAATTTATATAACAAAAACTAATTGCCACATTCACATTCAATCACTGATTCTCAGGGCATTTTATCATTTCAAACTGTGTACTTTCTACAAATCACATAAAATGATTGTATACGTATTGTCTGTGTTAGACACGTTAGTTAGCTCTTCTTATAAGTCGTGGTATTTTAGAATATTATTGTATAACACAATACTATTGCATTTATTTCCAGAGAAAACATTACACTCGCAGCAGTGCCATTAAACATCCTGGTTCCCTCATAACAGAACCAATAAAATGACATTTTCTACATACGCAAAGTGTTGCAGTCATGATTCCACAAGACCTAATACTTTGAATGAGTTAACACATGAACTATCAAAATAAATTCTGTGAAACCTTTTTACTCTCCAGTAGAGAGACAGAGCAGTTTCTACAGGGCAGTAGAGTGATAGACTTCACCCAGCTGGTATTGAGCTTGTTTGCCTTTTGGATCCGTCTTGTCATGTTCACGGAAGTTAAGCCTTTGGAATTCACTTGTGATTGTGGGCAACGTCTTTCCTTTGGTCTCTGGCAGCACCAGACCCACAAACAGTGAGGTGAAAAGGCAGACAGCACCGAATGGCACAAAGCAGAACTGGCCAAGTGCACTCTGTTTTCTCACACACACACACACACACACAAAGAATAAATAAATTCAAATTAAGGTTGTTGATGAAGCTGTACAGATTTTAAAGTCTGGGTTTACTTCATGTCAGCGTATCCCAGTGTGTAGTCAGGTTGAATAAAAATTTAAAAATGCAAATAAATAACCAATTACTCCAGCATTATACATAGCAGCAACAATATATAGCACTTTTTAGACATTTATGTCAAATGTTTTAAAGCACCAAATTTGAACATTTACAGTATATTATATATTGAAATGTGATAAACCTCAAGTTGCTGATAGACCAGTGAATGTGTATGTAGCCAGTTAGCAATTGATGCATTACTGCTGTGATACCAAATCTGAGTGTGTACTTAAGTGAGTGTGCTATTTAACATACAGTAGTCTAGACTTAAGTGGGTCAGTTACCTTTGGGCTAGACAGACTTTACAGACTCACCTTTCTGCTGGTGATATAATCACTAAAGAACCAGAGATCTGTTATGTATAGTCTGTAGATGTGTTTTTGTTTGTATATTTACTAAACCATGGTCTTACCACAAGGAAGGGGAATATCATTCCTATAATAAAGAGGTTAAGCCACATTAGTGATCCAGCAATCATGTAGGCAGCCGGGCGAGCTGTCTGGCTAAAGATCTCTGTAGGGAGAATTCCTGTCACTCCAGCTATGGAGACAAGTAAAACCATTATCATGACTGAATTAAGCATGAATTAATTATAATATCAAGCTTGATGGAATGTGATATATTTGACAAATACAGTGCAATAATCGGAAAAAAATTAATAGATTTTTTGACCAACAGATTTACTGTTAGTACAATGAATTTAATGAATTGTTCATATACTTTAAGGGCACAGATTAACTCACCCGGTCCCATCCCAAAGCTGAGGATGTAGGTGAAGACACACGTCATGCTGACGTAAGGCATCCAGTGCACTACATTCTGCAAGAATGTATTATTAATTCTGATCTAATCATCTTTGCTCTAGTGCGGCTTTTTACATATTTCTAGTCCAGTAATTCACTGGTAAAACCATTGGTTACAATGTATGATAGAAGAAAATATATGGAATATATTAAAATATGTCAATGTTTAGTCTCAAAGATTACTCTAACAACATGCATGTCAGGTTCTTAACAACTTTAAGTGTGTGTGTGATTGGAATCTTGATTTGTATCAATATTGTGACATAATGCATACCTGAAATGAAAGTGCGATGGTGAAAATGATTGCCCACCCTGTCATGAGTGCATAACCTCTTACCAACAGGAACTTTCTGCCTTGCCTTTCTATCAACAAGTTCTGAAAACACACAGAAGTTAAAACAGTAATTTCATGCAAATGTCATATAGACTTTAAATTAAACTAACATTTTAGAATAATCACTCTTTTTGTTGCCTAGATACTTGCAAAAAAATTTAGTCTTTCCCTTTCAAACTACAGTACTTGTCCAGCTCTGATTAATCAGGATAAAAGAATTCTGCCCTGCCAGAAACGGTGGGGTTGTTAGGAGCTGCCTTCCTTCCCAAAGGACAGTTACATAACACAAGAGCAGATTAGCTGTTAAACACTTACACACAGAATGCAGGCAGTGAATTCACATGTGCCAGTGCCAATGGTCACATACTGTGTGTGCTCGGCTGATATACCTGCCTCTTGAAAGATGTAATACGCATAGAAGTAAATCTGTCAAACAGAGAAAATGAACATCTTCACATGTAACAGCATGCCACTGATATTCCTGTTTTCAAACTGCAGATTTAACAGGCCCAAGTATTGGGTCAGAGAGAGTCCATGAACCAAGGGGCTTCTGCTATATTTTCTCTTACTTAGTCACCCATTGTTCTTTTGTCTGGTCTTCGTGAAGTTAATTTTCAATAGTTCAACAGAGCACAGAATCACTCAGAACAATTTCAGAATATGCATGGGCAAGAAAGACAAAAGCATTTTAAGTTTCATATTAAGTTTGATTCTCAGCATGACCAGATTAATAACTGATCTCAAAATTTTGAGTCCAGTGCAGTGACACATTTGTAAGATATGTATATTTGATAGTGTACATATTGTTTTGGTATGACTATATTACAGTGAAACAGCCATACACACGCTGAGATGAGGGTGTGACCCTTGCTTACAGAGTCATTCCCGCAGAGTTGCATGGCACTGCTGACAACAGCGACCAAGATGAGCTGCCAGCGGACGCTGCGGTCAGTGAAGAGCTCCCACGGCCGCTGGGCTCTTCTGCCCCCTGCCTCGGCCTGTTCCTGCAAAATCTCCTCCAGCTCCCCACGCTGCACCTCACAACCTCGCAGACGCCGCAGCGCTGCCCAGAAACACAGCAGCACTTACAGACATGGCTTCAAAAAACTATTAAAAGGTTCTCGCGTGAATTAAGTAGATTTAATTGTTCACCAGAGAATATCAATGCAGCTTCAACAGGTTCTATCCTACTGAACTTTTTAACCACTTTTACCAACTGTTCTTCAGGCAAAGTCTAATTTGATTTTTGTTCTTAAGTAAGGACAGAATCTATGAATGCTGAAGTGCACTGTTGCGCAAATTTTATGGCATGTATGTTTGTGCAAAATGGATTGGGTTTCTTCAGTTCTACAGTTGTGAGCAGTTCTACAGTTCTCTTAAGAAATCATTTCAGAAAAAAGTAAGTAAATTGGTGAAGGAGTTTCCTTCCCTCTCTATATTATCCTAAAATATATTAAAAAACAGAATTGCCCTCGGTATTTTTGCTACAGTTACCTAATAAATCCCAACTGTTTGAAATTAGCTCGCCTTGCCTTTGATTGCCTTACCTTTCAAGCAGGCGTCCTTATCGCCACGGTCAATAAGGAGGTAGCGAGGGCTCTCAGGGAACCAGGGCAGTGTGAGGAGTTGGATAAAGCCAGGGATGGCATTACTGGCTAACAGGTATGGCCAGCATGATTCACATCCCAACAGCTCCCTACAATAGGCAGAAACTCAGTCAACATCTCCATAAATGATTTGTGTAAAAATGCCAATAATATGATGATTTTGATGTTTTTACTCTTCTAAAGACCCACCTCAGACCCACAACTTGTCCCAGCACCACTCCAAAGGAAGTAAAGACGGCGGAGGAGAGAGACACAGCCCCTCGTAAGTGCTTTGGAGCACTTTCACCAAAATACATCGGCTGTACATTCATACTAACTCCTGTGCAAGTGAAAAGAGCAGCTGTTTGTTCAATATTTATATCCAAAACTTATACAGTATATACCTACTTAGTAATATACATTCTCATAGAATCTGCGTATATACTCTCCTATGAAATATGCATATTCATATGTATTGAAAAACATTTTGTGTACTTCAACTAGAGCTGGATCAACTAGAGGTTTGCTTATTGTGAGCTACTCACCAGCATTGATGCCAACCAGAAACCTGGAAATAATGATCATCTCAAAAGACCTGGCCTGTCTGCTCAATACAGCCAACAGGGCACTTGACATTAGAAAAATGTTGTTAAGCAACAGAGTCTTCTTCCTACAGACAAGATAACAATAAGCATCTGTTTGAGAATTAGATGTAAGCACATTCTCACATTATTCATTGTGAAATATATGGTCCAATGTAGACAAATCTATTATCATTATTGTACTTTGATACAGGGAAGACAAAAAGGGAAGGGTCACCACAATGGCGTGTATGTAAGATGGAATGGAGTTTAAAAAGCTGTACCTCCCAAATTTTACAGACATGGGGCCAGCAATCAAGGCTCCTACAAGGCCACCAACTGAGAAGATGGATACAATGAAAGTCCATATAAGCGTGACCTCATACACCTCCAACTGTGTTCCCCAGCGTTCCTGAAAGGTCTCATTTATGAAGTTCTGAATGTACTGCAAGGACAAGGTCTCAATAAATGAAGAGAACTCAATAATGACATTCATGATACATGACCTTATACAGTGTCATACCAACAAAGGAAAAATACCAACAGCAAGGTGCGCAGAAACACAGACATACACACAGACCTGCATACTTACAACAGTGGGTGCATTCATAATAGCGAGGTTGTAGCCATATTGCACTGTTCCGCCAACTGCAGCAGAAGCTACCATCAAAGCCAGAGTGTGAGCATGGCCCTGTAGAGAATAGGGCTGTTGCAATTAATCGCATGATCGATGCATCGTGATGCAGACGTGGACAATTCTGCATCAATGCAATTGCAGACCATAATCGACTATAAAGGAGCTTTTCAACCGGTAGTCCGCTGCCGCCTAGTGGTCCGCGTTAGCATTGCAGGTGGTCGGTGACATGCAGTCAATCCACTTTCACTACTTTCACTTAAAAAATTATTTATTTTTTTAAAACGTTTCCAGATGATTTGGGCATTTTTATGAATAATAAATTTAATGCACATATCTGAAAAGTAATACAAAAAGTACTCCCTTCCACACTCAGACTGCTTAATCTGAGTGGTAGTGCCTGGAACAGAAGAGGTTGAAATCCCGTGAATTCTATCATGACTGAATTATGTCATGATTTTCTGGCTATGGCATGAAAATTCAAGTTAAAAAGAACATCCCAGTAGTAACTATCTGCATGCAGTAATGTAGAAAAATTAATGGCATGCATTGTGTTGCATCGAAATGTTGTATTATATTTTTGCCTTGATAATCATCAAATCGAATTGTGAGATCACTGAAGGTTCACACTTCTAGTTGAGAACAGGGGCACAAACTGTAAGTGATCATCACTGTAAGTGATGAAAACAATAATATCTTTTGTTTGCCGTCTTAAAGATTGCAGAATCACAGTCATTTCTGAAGAAGCATTATCATCTAATCCCAAATGAACAGTTCTCTCACTAAGACCTTATTAACAGTTTGGCGAGTATTAAATATCCTGCAATGCATTAATCCTAATGCGGTTCGAAAAGCAGCACAAGATTTAGAAGTTGGCTCAAGTACAACAGGACAAACTTAGTGTGTATGAGTAAAGCAAATACAGCAATATATTTTTACAAAACAGTTCAGATTCTTATAAAAAGGGTTCCACATGGCAAAAACTTTTTTCTATAAAGCAAATCTTACATTTTAAGATGCCCACCTTCTGTTCCTCAGCTGTGATATTTTCTTGTCCAGGTGTGGTCATGATGCTACTGGATTTACCACTTCTCCTTATTGCTAGTATAACGTAAGATGAAACTCATAGAAAGTTTCTATGAGCCCTGCGCAGGTCCTCTGTGTGAGTGAGCTGGTGACTCCTCTTTTGCACACTCAAAAAGAAAGAGAGGGAGAGAGGGAGAACATAGAGTTACAGAGTTGTAGGTATGAAAAGGCATAATAAGTAGCTTACTGGTTTATCATCAACTTTGTAGGTAAAACTGATGCTTAAAAGTCATCACTACTCCAAGTCTAGATAAATCTTACCTCATAGACATTTTCATTTTCCGCCAGCTGAAATGATTTAAAGTGCAATTTTGAGGTCTGATGTTGGGGACCACAAAGAAGAACCCAGAGCAAGTTTGTTAATAATTATCCTGAAAATGTCAGTCAGAGAATGTTACAGACTGAGCATGCTCAGATCACTTGGTTATAACATTTAGAAGAAGGCATGCACTGAGCTCAGCAGTAGATTTGGAAGGTAGACTGCTGTGGTTGGTTGCAATAAATCTTTACATGACAAAAAAGGGCACAGACAAGAAAAAATATCTCTGTATATCTGGTTAATTTATAAACTTTTTCATGTTCAAACACTCTTTATTCTTGCAACAGAAACCAGATTCAAAAGCCACACTGAATAACTCCTAAGCTTGATTTAAACCTTGATATGGCCGTTTTTTCCTGAAACAAAGGAGATGAACTCTTCCAAAAAAGAAAAAAGAAAAAAAAGAATCAGTGTCAAATTACGGAAAAGTATTTTAAATATAAAGATCATGAAATCTTACTAAATTTATGTATATTTAACAAGTAAACTCATGTTCTATGGAGGGCTAAGAGTGCCAAAATTAAATATATAAATACGTCCATAATTAAATAATTAAATGTGTCAATAATTGTTTAAAATGGGAAATATAAAGATAAATAATCATGTAAATGTCATTAAATATTTAAAATGGTAAATAAAAACATAATTACCTAAATGTGTCATTAATTATTTAAAATTGGAAATAAAAACATTGTTAATTAATTAAATGTGCAATATATAATTATTTCACTATGTATTTCATTGTATTCACACAAAATCTTTTGCAAGTATGTGGAAAATGTTCCTATGCATTAAATATTTTCTTTCTTGTAATGTCTTTTTAAAGTCAGTAGGTGGCAGGGAAGAACTACTGGAGGATTTTGTGCCAACGCAAACCCCTCACTGACGATGCACGTTTGGATATAGATACAACTTTAAGCTTCATTCGAGTACTCATCTGAACGTACTTGTATGTGCTTTCTCTGTAGGAACTAAAACCTTTAATAACAAGCAGGTCAGGCAAAAACTGAATAACAATTGTTTTTTAAACAGTTGTCATAAAACAGCTGAAGCTTTCACCCCTTGTGTACATTGTGAAAAAATGGCGTTGCAACAAACTAATTAGATGCATGTGATTAAAAATGAAAATAGTTCTAAGAATGCCACACAGAATGTTTACTTGTGGTAAATAAATTAAGAAATGCTTTATACTAAAAAAAAAAATCAAGCCTTGGAGAAATACACACTGAGGGATTTAATCTGAGCTCATACCTGGCCTGACAACTTAAACAAGTTCAAAGAAAAAATATGAAAAATATCAAAGGCCAGAATTTGAGAAATATTGGATTACCGTAACGAGATTCTTGTGATGAGATAATTTTTACACCAAAAACAAGCTATTTTTGGATATTTGGAAAGAGACCAGTACGACGAAAATTAAGTCTCTCTCTCTCTCGCGCACTCGCGCGCACGCACGCAACACACACACACACACACACGCGCGCGCGCGCACATACACACACACACACACACGCGCGCGCGCACACACACACAGTCTTGTATTACTATCTTTGTGAGGTCTTTCCATAGACTCCCATAATGACTAAAGTACATAATTTTACACCTACACCTAATCCTAACCCTAACCTTAACCTCAGTAACCAAAAGCACATATTTTACCTCTTTTAGATTCTCAAATAAAACAAGCACATTTTCTATAAAGTCATTTCTCCTCATGGGGACCTCTCAAATGTCCCCACAAAACCCCCAAAAAACGGATAAAAGTGATTTTAGGGGACAAAAAGGTCCCCACAATGCGATTAATACATGAAAACACACACACACACACACACACACACACACACACACACACACACACACACACACACACACACAGTCTATGTATTACTATCTTTGTGAGGTCCTTCCATAGACTCCCATAATGACTAAAGTCCATAATTGTACGCCTACACCTAATCCTAACCCTAGCCTTAACCTCAGTAGCTTACTTCTTTTAGGTTCTCAAATAAAAACAAAGCACATTTTCTAGAAGTCATTTTTTCCTCATGGGGACCTCTCAAATGTTCCTAAAGCCCCAAAAACAGATAAAAGTGAATTTAGGGGACAAAAAGGTCCCCACAATGCCATGAATACACACACACACACACACACACACCACACACACACACACACACACACACACACACACACACACACACACACGGAAGTCAGGAGTGTGGAGGATGCGCCCTGGCTAATTGGGTGAAATACTATTGTGCTGTGGCCGCAATTGTCTCTCACCTTTAGCATTGCCAGCGCCAAAGTACTTTAGTCTGGCAACATGCAGATTTAAAAGGAATTAATTCGGTTGTCTGTCATGTTGTCTGAAGCTGGAACATGAGCTGAACTTGACACACTTTATCCTACAGTCTAATGTCAGGTTTCATTGATCCTACCCGACACATGGCTTTTTGGACGACGCGAAAACCAGGATGTGGTGTTATGGAAATTAGATTTCTAAACAGCGCTGGCCTAATATATTTCATTCTTTTCTCCTTAAGTCCCCTGAGTTTGCCTCCATCGATGCTGTCGAAGAAACAGACTTAAAATCGAAATATACTTCGAGAAAAGACGCAAAGGATCTTTTCTTCAGCAAAGCATCACGTTTAAGCCATACGACCATGTATCGCGCTTTCTGGGATACGATTTTCTTGCTGACTGGTGAGTAAATATTTCACACTTCGTTTCATTTGTGTTTTAATTGCGATTTTTACATTCTTTTTTTCTCCTTTGGGGTTGTATGTTACAGTGCAAAGTACTTGCATCAAACTGGTAGAAAATCAACTAACAATGCGATACTTCAATTTGGGAATATTTTTGAGGCATTTCAAGCAGGAAAAATTAAATCTAAACCGAATATATTATTTTCACAAAAAACATTTGACAATGTCTATTAATATGTCTATTAAAAGTGTGTGCCAGATGCTGGTTTTAGTTATTTTGTTTCTACCCTGCTTTTTATGTGCCTACAGACTTTTTTTTTTATATATTGTTTGTTTGTATCATGCATGTTTGCCATGTGTGCTTTGACCACCTGCTTTGGTATGAAATGAGACCATCTTCCGAATCCGTGATACCCTTCATTGTCCAAGTCCATCTGTTTTGTGTCCTCAGTTTATTATATAGAAAACAGTTATTTAATCATACACAAGAGCCCAGTGTTTTCAAGGGAATGTCACACATGGAGATGTGAGCTTTTAGAAAACTTCACAGGTGTAAAGTACTGTTTCATCGTCATTAATACGGTTAAAGAGCTTAGTTTAAATTTAGTCATTCTCCTGCCTCTGGACCTAATCCTTGCTTCAGCTATGATGGCAACTTTTGACTGTGCTGACTGTTTTTTGAAGGCTAAGGTTTTCTCACCTGAACTCAGGCACTTTCACTTGGGGTATTTGCTCAACAATCTACATAAACTTTTACAATCCTTCTGTTCGGATAGAAGATATAAGGTCTGTTATCCGAGTTGTCATTCGTTGAGCTGACTTTTTGGTGCTGTATTGGAGTTCTGATACATGGATTTTAATCATATTTGAGACATTGGGATTTTCAACAACAAATAATTATTCTGCAGTATTTCTGGATCATCAAAGTAACATTTGAGTTTGGCATTGTAAATTGTTAACAGGATCCACGCCATGATCAGGCACACCAAAAATTAATACCAAGAGACCAAAACATAACGTTTTGTTTGTCAAGAAGTCGAGAGTATCACATTCATCGCTGACACAGAATGTTGGACATACCAAATGCTTAGAAATGAATAAAAATCCAAGTTTTCACTTCAAATTTTATGCTAAAATGTTTGTAATGAAACATTTCGTGTTATAACAATACAAAACAGAATAATTATCATGCCACATGTGAATGTGGAAACATGTTGCAATACTTTCAGCTGGTTTTATTTAGTTTGAGTTTCACGCAGATGTTTTTACAAACATGATCGACAAGTATCATAGTTGATTTACCGATGGATGGTTTACACATGCATGCATCCTAACTGAATAAATCTGTATAATACACATAGTGCATGACCGTTAACAAGATATAAAATTCCTCCTTCTCTGTTATCAATCAATCATCATTTGAGCATGACTATATTGGTGATGCTCTGAAACAATGGCACTAGTTAAATGTAACATTAGCAATCTCAAAAATATTTAGGTATTTCCAGACTTTTGCCTCACTCTGCACATTCTTGCATGCGTATTACCTCAACAAAATATCTTGTCAGTATGAGATTGACTATAGTTCTGCTGCTGCCATTCCTGATTTATGTTTGTGTTTCTTATGTACTTTTTATAATTTGTGCTCAGGAGTGATGGCAGAATAATAGTAGGCATCAGCCTAGAGAACATTGATGTATAAAATGTTCGTTTGCCAGGCAGTTGAACCTGTGACATTTCGTTGAGTTATTGTTGCTGGAAGTTGCATTGTGGTTAGCTGGAATTTGCCTCCATTTTTATGTTTTCACAAATTCTCATGCCCTGCTTACCTAAAAGCCGAGAAAGCTGTCATAGTATATTTGTGAACATAGATGTTAGACGGTAATGAGATTTTCAAAATGTGTATGAGATGTACTTTTCATTCACTCAAAACTAAAAAACTTAGTGGGTCTAAAAACTTTAGACTTGATCTCCTGTGATTTTATAGGGCCTTAAAGACTATGCCCAGCCAAAGGTAAAACAGTTTACATATACCTCTATTTGTGTTTTTTTCTCTTTAGGCTATTAGCTTGCCCTTTAGACTAGTTATTTTAATAGAATCACCTTATACATTTAGTCCATTTGTCATTCCTCTGTGAAAGTGTATTTACAGCTTTTAAAAGCAGTTGGAGATGGAATAAATGGGTTGGTTGGAGTGATTGTGTGGAAATCAGGCTTTGGTATGTACAGTACGGCTATTTTTGTCTGGGTTCTCCCCGCTTTATTTGTATATAACCTAGTCAAAGTTCATTTTATTCCATTCTTATTCCGTGACAGTGTAACCTCAATCTGACTATAAATGGGCTTTAAGTAACTGCACCTCAGTAGGCGTGGTGCACTTGATCAGTCCTCCTTTTGCCATATGCCACTTAGGACCTCTTACCTTGGGCTTGTGATGCTGCTGTACTGCTGCCTTGTCATTGTTGTGTTAGTTATCAGCTTTTTCCTCCCGTCTGGCTCTTTAGGTAAGTGCTATTTTTTCCAGCAAGTCAGTGTTTTCTTTTTCCTCCATGCACTGACAGTTTGAGTTCTTAACTTTGTTAGCCTTGCTGATATGTATGGTACTTTTTATGTTTGTTTGTAGGCTCCTTATTTACATTTGGGCAAATACAAGAAAATTCTACCTCAACAGCAACCATGGCAACAGCTACCACAACAACCACCACTACGACAACCATCACCATCAGCACCACCACTGCAACAAGCACAACTGCAGCAGTCAGAAGTAAGCAATAGTTTACATCTACCCCTGATTGTGTAATGCCACAATTAAAGTTACACTGAAATAAATATAGATGGAAACGCCAATATCTTGCTATTTTTTGAAGCACTTTGATTTGACAAAACTATAGAAACAGCCCATGTGAGTAGGTCCCAGTCAAACTGCTCGATTTCATGTAATCTCTGGGTCTCCCTGAAGTCACCCTGGAAAGTAAAGCTTGCTGTGATGAACTGAAAATCCAGCAATTTTTAATAAAAGACCAGAAATCTTTGCTGTTCTGAGAACAGGAATCCGGACTAAGTCCAAAATGTCTGACCTAATCCTGTCTCGCCTAGACTGCTACTGTGTGAGAGAATGAGTAAGAAAGGCAGAATGGGAGAGAAGTGAGGGAATGAATACAGGACTTGAGAAAGTATGATGAATTTGTTGGGGTTATGGGACTGAGCAGTACTCGGATCCTTGTTGTTCACACACAACAACAACATTTTTACCAAAATATCCACATTTCTGTCGTACATTGTCTCTATTTTAAATGCTGTCCCAGTCATTTATTATGGGTCTCTTTTACATTTTTATTGTAATTTGAATTTTCTGTTTTCTCAGAGAATATTTTGGATACACCTGCCATTTCTTTCCAGAACTTTCCTTTGGTGCGTCCTAAGGGCTAGTTTTCTTTACACTAATATAATTCTGTAACAGTTTGATCCTTTCTGGTGCTTTCTTCCATGTAGAGTTCATAGCAGCAGCAGTCCACTCCCACTTTGCCGACTGCCCCGACTCCCATAGCCAGTTTTGCTTCCATGGCACATGCCGCTTTCTTATCCTGGAGGAGACACCCGCATGTGTGTAAGTAGCCCAACATCCTAAAGTATAAGCATATGTTTGAGTATTAAAACTACTGTCAATACAGCTGTAACTGTGATTCCTGTAGCAGGTCAGGTTTGAGTTTTTAAACCTTTGCACACAAATGACATGCCCAGGATATCCAGAAATATCTCAAAGAAGTAACTCAAACACTTAATGCAAACTCTTCCGATGGTGTTAAAACACTTGTATGATTTGGTTTGAAGAAATTGTTGCAGTTGGTTTACGGGTTCTTTTATAACTGTGACAGTGGTGGCTATAGGTCTTATTAACTGCAGTCAAAGTATGGCTGACTCATCTGGCTGTGTTCCAGTCTGAGACTCCTGGCATGAGCTGTCTAGGTTCAGACAACTGTGTTTTGTTTCGTACCAAATGACTTGCTGTTGACTTAAAGTAACACAATTGCAGTATTTAAACCCACCTCGTCATTGGCACGGTCATGTGAATAGTTTATATGATTGTATCAACTCTGTTTTACGTCTGCATTTGAAAGTGATGTATCATAGTATTAATCAGAAGTGCGGATGTGAATTGTGCTGATTGTTCAATGAATCTTTCGTCATTTTGTAGGATTTGTAGAGTCTTTCTTTAATTAAGATTATGAAAGATTCTACATTGTAGTGATTCTTGTCATTTATAAAAATATGACAGTCAAACAGTGACAGGTGCTAATGTGTGTATACACAGAAAAGAGAAATGCTCATTGGCACTAATGATAAAACCAATTTGACTTTCATCCATCAATAGCCACATTTGCCCAAAGATGCTAAGTATTTAAGTGCCAAATAACTAAGATTTCAAGATTTATAATTAAAACAATTTTCTTGCATGTTATACATGATAGAGGCTACAGATGGCACCGATAAGATAGGTGAATCGGTATCGGTTCGATGATGACTCAAATAGCTGGATCATATATCGGTGGCATTGGGCCGATATGTGTAGCCCATCTGTAAATGTGTGCACGCTCAGTTGGCTATGCATGGGAAATGCGGTAAAGCTGGTTTAATGGTCACATTCACAAATTACACAATTGTGTTTAAACAATTAATATTTGAGATGTTATTTTAATAATAAATAATTTACCATATACATATGGGTGTGAAATTATTATATTGTTTTAGTTAGGAGAACAGTTTTTATAAGCTCAGTTGTATTCAGACATTTTTTAAACCATAAAGCATCCAAATTTACAGTATCGGTATCGTACATAAGTGGTATCATGGCATGTCTGATAGAGGCAACAGGTACATAATTCAGTTAATACCACTGCCGATATTTTTAATTCCTCTCTGGTGTATGGTGATGTGTTAGTGTTTGTGTGTTCATGTGTGTAGCTGCCACCCAGGTTTCATGGGAATGCGTTGTGAGCATGCGGACCTCTTGGCTGTGGTGGCAACAAACCACAGGCCTCAGACGGTGGCCACCATGCTGGTGCTGTGCATTGTGGGCAGCGTTCTGCTCATGCTGATCTGCACTTTACTGAAGTAAGCACAATACACATCTAAATATTCCATATACCGTACATTTAAGAGTGCACTTGATCATTTTCCTTTTGTCAGTATGATGTGAGAAATGTATGTATCATTATACATTATTTTAAAATAATAAAATCTCATATGGCTGGCCATATTTGCTCCCTGTAAAAATGTGAGTAAAAATGGAGGTGAAAGTGTTGTGCATGCGCCTCTCTTGAATGAAAAGAGCATATGTAATCTATGAAAATAATCGAATATATTCTAATCTGTAATTTTTTTTGGTTTCTTTTATTAATGGAGAGTTGTGTAAATGGGGATCTGCATTAGTAAGAGGTCATTTAAGAGCTTGGTACAAAAATTGACTGATGTTTGTCTGTAGCTGCTGGTGGAGGCGAGGTGGTTGCAGAAGAGGCCACACCCTTTGCTGTATGTCACAGAAACCAAATAGCATCATAAAGAGTGGAGCGTCCTGCTGTCACTCAGAAACAGGTAGGCCCTTAATTTCTTATCGTTATTATTTTTTTGCTGAGTCTGTTTACATTGACATTTTGTCTCATTTGTGTTAATGTCTCATAATGACCACAATCGGAGAGTGATGGCAGTGATAGGCTCTGAGTAGAGATGGGTATCATTAAGATATTAACGGTGCTTCTACTGTTACGGGTACTGCTCATTGGTCCGATACTTTAATGAAATTCTTATCAGTACTTTTGGAAGAAAATGTGAATTAACATCATAATTAAAATTGCTTTATTTAACAAATCATTATTATTATTCAACAAACCGTCGACACAGTAAGCTGAATAATACTCCTCTCACATGACAGTTACTTAACTAAAATCATAATGGAATAAAAATGTACACAATCATTTTTCGTTTGTTTTAAATCTTTGTAACAATGAGTCCACAATGAGTTTGTGTGCAGTTATTTAAGTGTTTTACGATATCACATCAAATAAAAATCTGTGTGTCTAGCTGGCAGGCTGTACTTGTCATATCATGTGAGCGTGTGTGTGTATGCTTTTATATTTCTTACAATGTATAAAATGTAATTTAAAATTTAAATTTGTGTGCGTACTCTGGCCGATTGGGGCAGCTCCTCCGGATGTCAGTGTACAAATCATATACAGCCATAAGCAGAATAGAACTCTCTGCATACGCATGTAGATCGGGCAGCAACAACAGTGTCTGTGGGAGTGTGTGTGCGAGAGTTTCCCAGTGCATCACGTACAGTGCCAACTCTATAGATAAATGTCTTAATCAGTAACAGAGCTGCTCAGATGAACTGGGAAAGATTACTTTTATGTAGAAACAAAATAAATCAGATTTATTAATTTCTCCAGTACTGAAAGCAATGTCGTTAACGTCAGAGCTCATCCATACTCCAGTCTTCAAAAATGTAGCCCCGGGCCCGTTTAGTAGCACGTTTTGTTACCCACCCCTAGCCCTGGGTAAGAACAGGACACACTGAATTTGAAATATTCAGTATATTTTATCATCTTGTAGAAAACCAAGTGTGGCTTACAACAGATCAGGTAGAATGGGTAATCTGCTGGATTCCAGTGGGCAAAGTAACCTGCCTCTGGCCTATAATATGTCTGTATGTACAGCTGTGGAATTTCCATAGACCTCTCTTATGATTTGACTTTTCTAAGGACAGCACATATATCCACATTTACTTTGTTGCATATATAGCTCACCCCTCTCCTGCCCAACATGTTTCTATTGTGGGCTGTGATCAAGGAAATTGTGGGGATTCACAATAGTTTATGTATAACCCTGCTCTGACTTTGATTTAAATATGAAAAACTATGAATAGCCTACAGAGGGAAAGTTGGAGCTCTTTCAGTTTTGTTTCGCAGCAGACAGTTATTTTGTCTGTGGAGGAAATAAAGCTCTCCAGCTGTAATTACGCAATTAGAAATGGAATTGTCGGAATTTTAGTAGGACAGGGATGCCAGTTGTCATCACAAATCTGGTCAGAGTGTGCCTTGTTGATGGACGAGGACAAACTTTTAATCAAATTTGTCGACAGGAGGGTCGCATATTTTCTCAATGTTGTCATCCTGGGGCAGAATTATAACGAGACTATAATGATGTGTCTGTATTGTGTTTCTTTATTTCCTGTTTTATTAATTGCAAGGTCATGGTAATTTTTATTTGATTTTACTTATGTTTGTCTTTTTGTTTTCCCACAAACTCTTCAGAAAGTGCTCCCTATATGCAAGGTACTATGTTGTGAACTGATGTAGTGAGACTGTTGAGGTCAAATACTGTGGCCTTGTGTTTGTGCTGTTCTTTTGATACTGGTTTTTAAACACTGTATATACAATACAAAGTGTTGATGAAATAAGTCTCTTTTTTTTTTGACAGTGGTTTAATGGGAGATGTGGCATGCGTGTTCTCTTCATTTTGTCATACAAGACCCCAGCCGCCTGGATTATCTGTGGACTAAAAAGCACAAGCTACAGACTCGTACAGCCGGTAAGACAAAGACACAAAAGAGCCAAAACTGGAAATCATTCTTGCTCAGAGGAATCTATTCATTTTCCTTTTTGTGGAACAAAAACTAAACTTGTTGTGGAAGACAGTTTCTTAAAGTTCAGTTCACCAAACCGTACCTTGGATTTTGCTGTTGCATTGGCTTAATAGTCCAGATGGAGCTGTATAGATCGAAACACGGAATGAAGATTAAGAGTCAGCCTCGAGTGCGCATTGGAATAGGCGATAAAGGAGAAGAAATGGACTAGAGCCATAACGAAACATGATAAAAACAGTTTATTTTCACGACTGTGGTGCTTGAAGATTCTCCCAGGACAATGAGACTTCCATTCTTTTAGGCATGAGAACAGGACTCCCGAACATTTGCAACTTGTTTTTTTTTTTTTTTTAAATCACAACTAAGAACTGGGAAAAAACTCTTAACACATTGTTTATAGGTTTCGACACTTTCACTAAAAGGATATGACATATAGTTTTAGATATAAATTTTATACAGGAGTGTTTCACTCATCATGCCGCTGCTCATTAATGGGAGAAACTTTAATCTTACCTGACAGGTTGTTATAATAACGTTAACTGAATTATACCGTTTTTGATCAGGGGTGTCAGTGCTGGAGAGCGTACGTCCAGTACAGTTTTGTGATCTCTCGACTCCAAACATGTTCTGAATCTAGTATATATGATAAATTACCTAAAGAACTGATGGTTTAATGAATATTTTTGGTGGAGAGATCCCTGAGCTCGCATGGCCAAATACATTGAGGATGGACACCCCTGATTTGGGTCTTTCTAGCATGCATATTTAAAGGAGTTCAATATGATGATTACTATGGACATTCCTAAAAATATTTACCAACTATAATTATGTGATATAATTGTGTTATTCCTATATTAATGTTAATATTGAAAACACAAGGGCAGGCTTGTTGAGGAAATAGTTAGTTAGCAAAGTCTCATTGAAATCTACATTTTACGCTTGTCATTTCAGTTTTTACTGCCCTTGAAAATTTTATGATAAACACGCAGGTCAATATAAACATAGTTATAAGGTTTAAATCTTTTAACATCGAATATCTTGGTGTAAATGTACCTAATACACTGTGGTGATTGCGTTCAACTGTGCTTTTAAGTTCCACTGTTCATAATGAACAGATTGTATGCTCATTTTCGGAGTTGGGTGTACAGCATGTATGGCTTCATTTAGTTTTTTGGGTCACTGTTTTTCACTAATGCGATGAACTGTACTCTCAAACCTGATCATCTCATATCATTAGCTGTTTAAGCTGTTTAAATTGGCTATTGTCTAGAAAGTATTCAAAATGCTTTTATCACTGTATGGTCGTGACTAGCCTTTAGTGGTGAGTAGTAGAGAGGACTATTGGAAGCTAAGATTTCAGAGATGACATTTGGAAGTGCCAGTTTATTTATCAACGTCACAAATGGAATTTCACAAATGCACTGGTGTTCAGTGATGTTTTATGAGTCCACACATGCTTACGCTCAACATTATATGCACACATCTGGATTGCCATAATTGTCAGACTTGAGGCAAGTTGTTATTCTTCAGATGTACTTTGGAACATTTAGAATCAGAGAAGCAGTTTTTAAACCTTGTTGTCCCTCAAGCCTTTTGTCCTATAGCTCTCATGTAACTTTATGATGAATAACTTCTCTTAGATTAACATTACAAAGTGGCAATGTAAACCCAAATGAAACAGACATGACCAAAGCCCTAACACTGTGCATCTTAACTAAAAATATTAGCTGTACTGCTGTGTGCACCAGCTGATGTAAATTCCACAAATTAATTGTTAACTGCAGCACTTAAAACTGAGAACTGAAGGCATAATTAAACACATCAGTAAAACTAAATAAGAGCAGCTCACAGTTGTATAGGCAAATCCTCCAAATTGATCATTTGTTAGAAAACAAGCCAAAACTCAGACATTGGTGAAAAGTTAATTTGAATATCGTGCTCTGAATATTGTCTAATACACTTGAAAGCAGAAAAGTGAGATAGAATGTTAGAAGTGGTTGTTCAAAAGTAGGTAAATATACAAGGTGCAGAGAGTTATTACTTATAAGCCTGTTTTGCTGAATGTCGGATGGTCCGTGGCGCAGAAATATTTATGAGAAATGTGACAATACAATATGATAATGAATCAAAACTTAAGTGATGTCCTTGTTAAAAGTGTTTTGAATAAATGAATGAATAAATGAATAAATATGGGATTTAGTGCTTTTCAAAATGGCAGTCCTAAAAATTGCCGGCAGATGTTCCATTCATAGACAATCCAGATTTTTTTATTCTTATGCCATATTATTTTGATTATGGATGTTTTCCTCTTGTACAGCTCTAAACTTTGTACAAAAACACAGGTATGATGTGTTGTTTACTAGTGAATAATACACGTTTTTGTCTGTGTGCAGTTTACAGTCAGCTCCACTATGCCTAGTATCAATCTTTCTTTGTAATATACATGTTTGTATTATATCAGATGAAATAGGCATGTTTAAAAGTACAGGAGAGTCACTCTGAATGGAGATGCTTGTGATCTTCACCCATTATGTGATCAGATGAATTTAATTCTGTTGTTTGTACAGTAATCAGCTGCATTGTGCTTCTGTGTTCTTGACCACTTTGTATGCACATTTTGTTTGTTTTTTCAAAACAGGTTAAAACTGCTGAGTAATTTGTTGTCGATTCTTTTTTTGTAAAGCATAAACTTCAGTTATTTGAAATATAATTCCGTGTACAGATCTTCTCTGACAGTCCTCCAGATAGCTGTATTGGTTTTAGCTTTATTTTCCTTGCGATCTCTACGTCAAGTCACTTGCTTTTTAACTGTGTCCCCTTATTGCATCCATCCAATGATTTTTTTTAAGTGCAAGTCAAACAGAAATGTGAGGGCTGAAATGTAGGAAACCCCAGGCATAATCAGACAAAGAGCATACGGCTGGAGTGCCCTTTTTGCTGAAGGTAATGTTCAACATCTTTCATATCCTTTTGTGCCTATTTATTTATTGGTTTGTTTGCTCGGCCCCTTTTGTGAGGTGGGGAAGGCCCCGGGAGGCTAGAGCAAAGAAGAGCACAGCCTTGCGCTTGAGCGAGGTCACGACACGGTGCGTGCAAGACACTTGTGATTTAGCTTTCAGCTGCTAGTACTTTTCTCATCAGATGCTTTTCTTTCCAGACTAATATTTTATCCAACTTCCTTCTTGTTCTGGATTTTTACCATTTCTGTGCACCTGCTGTTTAACACTATATTTGTCCCTGTGATATGAGATATGTTCATCTAGTGAGGATTTTTTTTTTTGCTCTCTCTCTCCATGAGATCTCCGCTCTGGTCAGCTCTGGCCTGGCCTGCTCATCAACCCCATTCTGCTGCCCTTGTGTCCAGAATTCTCGTTGCCAATCCCTTTATGTTTGCAATTGGATTGCAGCGGAGCTCTTCAGAGCCGGCTGGCTGAGCCTCTAAAGCCAGCTTTGATTTAAGACGCTCCCTAAAGATGCACAACAGGCTTAGAGAACGGGGGGAAATCAGGAACAAAAAGAGGAGAAAATTCTGCAGTTCTGTTCTAATGCTGCAGTTGTCAAGGTGCTAAGAGTGCAGTATCTTTCAAAGACAGGCTAAACTTTTACCTGAAATCCCGAGCCTGTGTTCCGCAGAGTCAGCGTTTGATGCTAATGCCATGCAGTTAAAGAACTCATGGAATGTTAGATCTGTGATTTTTGGTTTCTTGTTTAAAAAAAAAAGTTTTGTGCCAAAAAAACCCTCCCAGATGCAAGCCTGAGCCTAGCTGGTATCAGTGCTGGACCAGATGGGAAAGAATGAGCGTATTATGGTATTAGGGCTAAATGATCTCTCCCTGTTCACTGTCTCCCTACAGACTCCAATCTGTCAGTATGGAAATATATCGGCAGGAAGCAGGCACAGTTTGATCTTTTCACTTTTCTAATGTTATGAACTATTTTCTTCTCATGTTGTGAACAAAATCTCCGACCTACACTGTCTAGTAAGAAAGGCAAAAGTATACACTTGCATGCCTTAACACGAATGTCCTATGTTTTGTTCACTTACTTTGTTTTTAATTCGAAATAATTAGGGGTCGAAGCACAAAGTGTATTTGTTCTTACTCTCTTGTAATTGTTTTTTCGTTGTTATTATGTATATTATATAAACTGAAATCTTTAGACTGCTTTGGCCCAGCTAGCATCAATGGCACTAATTAAACAATAGTGGGGGCACTATAAATACTAAATGCCTATATCTCAAGAATTGCAAGTCTGATCTTGCTGAAATTTGGTATAAACAATCAAAATTAAGATATGGAAGAGGGAAATATACAATGTTTCTATTTGAACAATAGCGGGTGCTAAAAATGCTACATGCTGTTTGTGCTTCTTTTGCTTGGACACCGCTTATTGCTGCTTGCGGCTATATTTACGTTATTGCATTTCCACACTGAACATTGTTGCACTTGTTTGATGTCATGTTTGAAGTGGAAGTTCATTAGTATATGTCCACTTTATCTGACCTCATTTATTAATTGAATCTTATCTGTAACTTGCCGTCTATAGTGTCTTATGCCTTTCCATTTTTCTAATTAACACATCTAAACTAATAATCTAGTGTTTAGGCTGGTCATGTCTTCCTAAGTGGCATATGGCAGAATTCAGGACATTTGTGATTTTTATGCAGTTACTGATTCCATTGATCAGTTTATAATGAGGTTTAGTGTGTTGGATTAATGTGTAACCAGACATGCTAGACCCCAGACTTACCTTATATAGGAAGATGCCTCTTCGCTGTAAAGCGCCGCAAGTTTCTCATCGTAACGTCTTCAAAGAGCCAGAAATACATCAGCGTTTCTCAAAACTGGGCTTTAGGCCCCAGTTCTTTGCACACGTTCAGTTCTTCCCCCAACGGTAACAGCAGAGCATTGTGCTGAGAGAATCAAACTTAAGAAAGATAGTCTGGTTTTTAATCATACAATCATAATTGGCCAGTGTTGAGGAATTTTGACAATCCTTGAGTAGCAAAATTAATATAAAATTATTAAAATTAATAACTTACATATGCAAATCCTCATAGCAATGATTTGATCTATGTAAAAGACAATGTAGTTTGAATTAAAAATCTATTTTATTGGCAGCACACATTGTACCTGCCTTAACAATTATTTTAGGATCATTTCAACAATTCCAAAATGTAATTTTCACATACACAAACATGAATATTTATACTTACTTACATTGCTATTTTGAAAACAGATTTTACGAGATTGCATTTCCCACACATGCTGTTTAAGTTTTTATGCATCACCCATTGAATTCACTAATTACAAGCCAAGAGATTTAAATGTGCAATACAGTTTCAGTGAGGAAATTGCAAATTCAGTCAAACAGTGGACATGCCTAATCAGCTTCCTGCTGCAGTCGTGCTGGTAGCTCATCTAGACTCTGTAGCCTGTGGTGTGAAGGAACATCTAGATGTCCTTGGTGTCCAGATCTATCCAGTAGATAGCCACGAATACCCAGCGAGCGAGAGGTAAGATAGTCGTTTACGTAGTGGTCTCCCACATGGGCTACATTTTTGGCTGGGACTCCACACTTTTTCAGAGCTTGAGTGAAAATGGCTACATCCGGCTTGGCCACGCCGGTGCCTTCTGAGGTCAGGAGAAATGAGAAGTGTGTAAGGAGGCCACATCCTCGAAGGACCCCTTCTAGTCGTCTGTCGAAGTTGGACACCACGCCCTGCTTCATTCCGAGAGCCGTGCAGAACTTCAAGGCAGCACTGGAGTCTGAAAATACCTTTGGATGAAACACAACAAAGTAAAAGTTGATAATAGCTGCTATTTCATTACTTCATGACTGCTGTTAAATATGCTTGTATTTTTGACTACAAGGAGCTAAGCTACAGCCAAGCTATTTGTCCAGTAATACCTAATATTAATACTTAATATTTGTGTTGAAGGATACTCTTAAAGCAAATGAATTAAAAATGAGAAACATGATGTTAAAAATCTATATTTTAACAGTACAATGTCAAATCACAATATGATTTCAAAGTTTGAAGGTTGCCAAAGATTCTTTCTCCCATTTTTGACAAGGTAGACTCATCCATCAGATGCCACTTCTGCCTATTCAACATCAATCAGAAACACCTGGCAGTTGAAAATATCTGTCTTTGTAAAGAGAGAAAAATAGTGTGTAGGATGTGGTGGTTTGCCACGCTACATTGCTATTGGTTAAAATGTAATGGAAAAGCAACAACCTTTTATAAGAAGCTTAAAAAAGTAGTTATTGCCAGACAGTATTGTCACTCATTTTAGTTAGCTACTACCAAACACTGTACTTCTCTATATTACAATAAAGTTATGTTTACTTCATTTGCTAACTGTCATTATAGAGAAACTTTTTTGTCATATTAGAGAAATATGCAGTAATTACAGGCACAGTCTCCCTAAAGCAACTTGAGGTTAAGGGTCTTGCTCAAGGACCCAGTGGTGGTAATGCTGGAGGTAGGATTTCAACACACAACCTCTTAGTTCAGAGGGGAGCATCCTTAACTCTAAACCATCACCACCCAAGAAGATAAAGTTAAAGAAACATTACAGGAAAATAAATAAAAAAATAAATACAGCATAGAAAGTATATAGAAAATAAGTTTCCTAAAAAAACATTTTTACTATAAATTTAGTTTAGCACAGGTGACTAGAGTGCCCTAGAGTGCCTGCTTTCAACAGCAGACAAAGGTCAGTTTATCTCTTACCTCCCAGTTGTCTGGTCCACAGAAGTTCTGGTAGAGATTGTGGGCCAGTGAGTTGAGCAGGGCAGCATCGTCTATCCCACACTGGGAGAAGGTGCTCTTCACCACGTCTGTCCACCACACCTGGCTGTTCAAGCCCCGAGCCAGGCCATAATTAGGGTAGAGTTGAGACTGCTGTTTGTAAGCTTGTCGAAAGGCAGATTCTATCATTGTGGACGATAATTTCAGTCCTGCGCGCTCAGCTTCACTACAGTACTGCTCCCCCACGGAGCGCCTGATCTTCAGCAGCGTATCCTTTACGTCCCATAATACCCAGCGCACTGCTCCACGCATGGTCCTGCAAAGTAGAATGTCATTCCAAATAGTGTGCTTCAACCCTTTACTTTAGATCTACGAGGAAGTACATTTTGTTACTCTCAACACAAACAGCAGTCAGTTAACTGGCTGAGGTATTTTTGAGCCTGCAGTTGTACACTACATTGGTGCAAAAGCTCAGTTGGTCGTGAAGTTGGGAACTAGCGAGAATTGGCACACATCCCACTGACTTAAGAATCCGGTCATGTACTGCAACCACATATATTTATTATATTATAAAGGCTTACTCCGACATCTTTGGTCCTTCGATTCAGACCAGCAAGGATTTGGTGCCTGTGCCGCAAAATCGGCTCTGAACTGGCACCAAAACTTTGCTTGTGTGGAACCAAGCATCAGTGGAAAAATGTGGCCCTGATTCCAAACTTGGAGCACCAACCGGCACCAGTGCAGTGGAACTGAGTCAGCGTCAAAGAGACCTTGCTGTGTCTAAATGATCAGGGGTTCATGCACCTCAACAAAAAGTAGATAACATTTGCTGCATATGCAACTTTGAGATTGTGAAAAGCAGCTCAGTTAATCTCAAAGCTGCATGTCAGGAGTGTGTACAGGAGGAAGTACATAGGCCTTATTTGTGTTTTGGGTGGTGGCATGGTTTGGAGCATAGAGGTCTAGTGGTAAGAATATTGCTATTGAACAAGAGGTTGTAGGTTTGATAGCGTCTCAGTTTGTTACCTTCAGTATTATCACAACTGAGACCCTTAACCCAAAGCTACTCCTGGAGGACTCTGGAGAAGAGTGTCTGACAAAAGACAAAGGTAAATATAATGTAATGTATTTTGGATTAGTTTGTTTACAATACACAACTTCTTACCCTGTTTTAATCCCAATAATCTCCGAGATGGTTCCAGTGAGCAGATTTGGCAGAAAATGGTATTAAATAAAAGGGGCACAGAGTCTGACTTTTGGCCTCATGACTTTTGAACGTTTTTATCAAAAATGCTTAAATTCCAGTACTTGATTCTGTATTAAAGTCTGGAATAAACTCGAGTAGTTTAAACTCCCCAGACCAGTCTATTAAAACTAGGATTTTCAAAGTGTTTACCACAAGTCTAGCAATGTTTATCAGTATTAAATCATACTAAATGCAGAACAGCTGTACAAATATAAATGAATCCAAATGGTGATGGTGGAGATTTGTATCTGACTATCGCTGCAAGACTTTCATGAGGACCTATTATTCTGCACTTAACACATCAAACTAACACTGAACTAATCAATTTTTATAAACGTGGGGTTTATTGCCATGGACGTCATACTGTACAAAAGTTCAAGGCCACTTCGGGAGATTCAGCAGGAGGTAAGTTCCAATACAAATGCAACACGACACTTACACAATAAGACATATACATCTATATACGATGTTAGCTGGGTTAGACTTGGTGGTTAACAATGAACTTTTGATTTGTTAATAATAATAATAACAATAATAATAATAATATGCAGCTGATAGCATGCACCTTCAGCGCTACTAGATAACAGCTACATTTCCTGCAAAACAAAAAAATACAAGACAGTTGCCAACAATTAAGAAAACACAAACCTCTCAGGAGTATTCCGACAAAACAGCAATCGATATCTTCATGCGTAGCGCTAAACTGGCAAAACTAGCAAAGAGGGACAACTCGGGTATTTAATGTGCATTAAGTAAGAATCCGTGTAAAAACTTGAGCGAACGAAGGTTCCGCCTCCCGTCGTAGGGCAGTACTGCCCCGCTGTGGCCATTAAGGGAAGTGCAGAAGCGCACAAGGACACGAGATTTTAAACTTTGCGCATAAAATAACTGGCCCTCAAAAATCAAGCATGATTTGTCATTAGCAGATTCAAGTATGATATATTCTTCTACTGATACTTTGCGTGACTGACAACTAATATAGAGATTAATGTACAGTATACGTCGAGATGATTTTCCATTATCCAACTAATGTCACCACTTGATTACACTTTCTCGCTTGATACTCAGGAAATTCTTAAAGATGGAACTTCACATTAACGAACTCCCCCTGAATGTGAGTTGTATTTAATACACTACTGTATAAAAATTACTATACAGTCATTTAAAATACACCTTATATGTACACTGAGAAAAAAATGCAGCTCTGTATTCAGTTTTTCTGTAGAGAAATGAAGTAACAATATAATTACTCTCTGAGGAGTTTTTACTGTGAAATTATGAAATCGTGTTCCTATTTGAATGCCTGAAAAGTAGTAAACTTTAGGCACTTACAGCTTTTAAATAACTTTCAAATATCATATAGCATAACTAAATAGGTTTGAGTACTATTGCACTGGAAATAACCTGGAGCCACGTCGTCTCGTCTCTCTATGTATCTGTACAGTATATAGCAGAGATGACAAAGTTGACTTTGACTTTTTGACTTTGAGTATGTATATTATTTAATAAATAAGCAGAGTCAATCAACAAATGTCAGTTGTTACATTTACACTAGCCAAAACCCCTATTTCAACCTTAAAAGTCCATTAAAAGTACTGTTTGCTATCAGCAGACAAGGCTAAGGAAGAGTTGCATTGCCCAGCTTTCTGGTCATTAGTCTCTAAATGAGCAGCAGTCATCCTGGCTTGCCCTTGTTCCTCTGTAGTGGAATTCAACTGTTTGACGGCTTGTCTGTACAAGTCATTTTTCCGGATTTTCCGGGTTGTGCACCGAAAGTGATTAAGAGCGGGTATGATATCATCTGCAATCCAGTGCTGGTGCGTCAGGGCATCTTCCATTTTAAAAGGACCATCACGTGTCCGACGCACCTTTGTACACGCAGCAGTGGTGCGCAGTTCCAAACCCACCTCATGCAGAAGTTTCCGTAGATACTTCTGTGTCTCATTCACACACTGCACCTCTGTAGAGTTAAAATTACACAAAATGGACTGTGATGAGAATTAATATCTTTAGTAGTAGAGCTGATCTGAATCATAAATGACAACTTAAAGTGTGCAGAAAGTGAGCATATGTTTAAGTTTCCATATACATCTGCTTACCTAGTGTGAAGTTAGGTGGATTAAAGTGGAGGCATCGTAAACCAGTTACAATGGGTGGACTTTTATCATGTGGACGCAACATTCCCTTCACTGCCAGATCATAAGCTTCCTGACTGTGCAGGTCCACCTGGGAGTAACTATACACAGGAGGACAATACATCAAGAAGTAAAAGAAAAACAAACTTCAGTTATAAAAGCAATCACTCAACATTTGACATTATGCTGACTTCTGTGACTCACATGATTAAAGCTTTCTGATTAGCTCCCTGAATCATGGCCAGAACTCTCTCTAGCTTGTCCTGTGTAACATGACCTAAGAAAAATTAAGTGTGTTAAACTGAGCTTTTCAATACAGAGCATTCCAAAACATATCGTGCTATTAATGCTTTCATCTAGATAGGTGGTTACCAAATGTGCTTCTCTCTATGACTCGTCCAGTATCAGTAAAATTGTCTGTGGCCATCCCAAACTGCCCCTCCAGTGTGTAATCCTGCAAATACAAAAACGACCGGCATCAGTACACCAATACAAGCCGTCCCTTTTCTATACCCTTCACACAAGACTTACCAACATCAATAATAATTTCGATTGGAAAAAAAACACTGCATGTATAAAAACCATACAAAATATTACAAGTCACAAGAAGTAATGAAATTCAGCATAACACACAAAGCTTACCCTGGTGACATGTGCCCGGTAGAGACTCTCCAGTGCAATGTTTCCATTTCCCAAACTCATAACTGTAGGGAGGGAAAAGGATAAAATGTTTAAAAAAAAAAAAAAAAGGAAATTACAGAGTCTGCCTATGAGATGAGAATGACATTGAGGAGTCATAGTCTTAAACCTGGATACAACAATTTAGAGTGCTTACCTAATACTCCAGAGGAAAATGCATCCAATCGATGTCCAACTCCAACATGGATCTTATGGAACTGAGGGCCTGTCACTGGACAAGGTGTAAAGAGAGAGATGGTTTACAGTGTTTTTAAGGTTTAAAGTACAAACAATGCCAGTCTTGCGTGAGATGACGCAGACTGTGACTAAAGAAAACTGACCTAGCGGGTGATCAGTCAGAGCAGGGAGTTTGGACGCTGCGACTGTGAGTTCAGTTGAGTTAGTTCTGTCTTCACTGGGCAAAAGCTGGAACTTCACCATTTCTCGTGGATCAGGTGGAGGACAAGAGTTGACAGCTTAACATACAGGATATAAGTGTTTGAAGTGTGAGTACATGTGTGAGAGGTGGGAGAGAGAACAGGGAGGGGGGTAAAGTTGGGGGAGAAAGCGGGACAGTGAGTGAGAAAGTGAGTGTGTGCGTGTGTATATGGGGAGGTTAGAGGGAAAGAGAGAGAGAACAATAAACATATATATATATATAAAACTATAACTATAGTAACTATACACAGGAGGACAATGCATATATATATATATATATATATATATATATATATATATATATATATGACTGACAGAATGGTATTCGTCACACGACAGAATAAATTACGGAAGTCAACAGAAGACACGCATCAACATCATTTTTGATCCTGACAAACCGATTTTTTCTTGAGATCACTACTTAGTTTTCTCGTGATCTCGACTTAATTAAAGTTGTTTTGTTTTGAGATCACGACTTATTTGATCTGGAGATAGGTTAAGTATCCTGGCAATACGTTATTACCATCATGTATGAACGCGTCCGTTTTTACTTTAATTATGGACTGTCACAACAGCAATAAGTCTACCGGAACAGCAGTAGGTCTATCGGTCCTGGACAATCAAATAGGTGTCCGTCACCTGAGACACAGGCTTAGATATTTGGCGCTTTAACGTCGGACAAATAAAAAAAAAGACAACTCGCAATCTCGACAAAACAACTTTTGCCATATTGATATCGCGTGAAAAATAAGCCGAGATCACGAGAAGAAAATGCTGTCGACGCGGGTCCTACATCGACCTACGTAATTAAACAATATTACTTCTAGTCGTCACACCTCTCAGCAGGTTGCTCTCCACCGTGTCTCGGGTCAATTTCCAGTGCACTCCGGGAGGTTTGTACACGGCGAATACACCGTCTAGCTTCCGGAACAACCGCATGGCCTGAGTGGCCATAACTGCGACGTTATCTGCTGTTGCTGCAGCACCTTAACTGACCCCGAATTATGCAGTGACAGACAGTAATACCGAGATCAAATAAAATCACAACACATACAACTACTTCAACGCGTATTAATTACTCGCATGTAGCGTCCTGCTTTCTCTACGCTAAAACCCAGCTGCTTCCTTCAATACAGACCGCTATCGCCCTCTAGTGGACGCTCATGCAATAGTTTACGGCACGTCATAGTAGTTTACATTGTGGGGGTGTGTTCTAACATTTCAAAAAAACTTATCAGAATTGCATACTCTTAGTAATACGTATACAGAGAACAGTAAAACGCTATTTTGCGCCGAAAAGAATTACACAGTGTTTTCTGCTTATTCGTACATTCGGCACCATTGTAAAAAAAAACAACAACAATGAGCATATCATTCTGTAACTGTAAGTATTCCTATCAGAACATCATACAACGCCATAAACCTATAGGCGTTTTCTTCTGTCAGCGTGAATGTGTAAATGAACACGTTGCTTGTAATTTTGATAAAGTGCTTTTAAAGATAAATGCTTTTCTGACGACGAATTCAAAATGCCAAAACAGAGCCAAAAGGTGTAAAATGTGCGTGTGTGAGGAGACTAGTAAGTAATGAAATAATATAATATAATATAATATAATATAATATAATATAATATAATATAATATAATATAATATAAATAATATAATATAATATAATATGTTTACATTAGAAGGTGAACAATATCCTAATGCTAAACTGCAGTAGTCAAATCATTTATTTCGCGTGTCACTGCTAAGTTGTTAGGATTAGTCTTCCAATATGTGTTTTGCGTTGAGATGCATAATTGTTTGATGCAGAATACCAATTAGACATGGCATTAGTGGGTATTCATATGCGAAATTCAATCTGATTTTTAATACGTTCTGCACCATCCCACCCTTTTCTGCGATAATTCATAATTGAGCATGAAGAAGAAAGATTATAGTTTTCTTTGTGTGGGAGGTACAACTGCTTTTGTGGAATCTGATTCAGGATGCTGTGGTAATTTGGCTGAAAGGACATACGAGAGTTTCGTTCACAGGTGTTTCAAGCCACAAGATCACTATAGAAATACTAAGTCCAACAGTCCTGTTAGTACAATAATTTGATTTATTTGTATATACATATATTTATTTAGTAAGTGATAGAACGTTTATTACAAGACGTGCACACATAATCAGTACACAGTCAATGATAAATGAACGTACAATTCTCAAGTCTCCCAAAATGTCTCCCACAGTCCAAAAGCGTGCAATTTAGGTTAATTGGCAACTTAATTGGCCCCGTAAAGTGTGAATGTGAGTGTGATTGTGTGAGTGTGTGTGTGTGCCCTGCGGTGTGTTGGCGTCTGCCCAGGGTTGGTCTCCGCCTTGCGCCCCTAAGTTCCTGGGATAGGCTCCGGTCCCCCCGCTATCCCAGTTGGGATTCAGCGGTTTGGATAATGAATGAATGAATCAATTAATAATCGAACGAAAGAACAGTACAGTGCACAAAATTAACATTGAAGAGACGGTTCAAGTTAGTGTTCAATAAATTGTTGTTATTATTAGTGTGACATTTTATCATGCACTGTTAATTGTTTTTGCATTGTTAAAAGCCGGAGCCACGTCAGCAGACATGACAAAGTTTACTTTGACTTTGAAATAGAGGGGAAGTCGGCTTACCCTGACTTCTAAACATCGACTTTGGCTATGGAAAACCCCATATCGGTCGACCTCTAGTCTCTATGAGTACATGCAGTTGGCGGCGTAACGGTAGGGTGTTCGCCCGGTGAACAGATGGTCGCGGGTTCGTAAAGTTACCACTGAGGTACTCATGAGCAAGGTACCGTCCCCGGGCGCTTGTTAGCTGCCCACTGCTCCTTCACGCATGGGTTAAATGCAGGGGTCACATTTGGTTGTGGTGCACTGTCTGCTGTGCTGTGGTGTGTTCACAATGACAGATAATCACTCACTTGTATGAAGTTAAATATCTCCTCTCATTTCCCCAATGCCTTGGGTACTGTAGATTCTTTATTTGTCACATGCGTAATTATACAAGTACAATCTGCAGTTATATGTATTCTGAACCACTCTTTGTATTTGGTCAATTATAACCCCAACGCTCTTGCTGCAGGAGAGCAATCATATTTGCATTTCTTTGAGAAAATGCCTCTAGTTATTATTTATAATTCCACCCGCTTTTTTGGCATGTTACTCCTCCTACAGTTTTTGCGCTAGAAACGCCGTTCCAAAACTTGTCAAATCAAATTGTCTGCCAATGCCAAACAGCTTATTATGCATCAGCTTCTTTTGTCGATTGCGACTATATTTTTTTATATACACTTGTTATTTAAATGCGTACGTCCTGTTCAGTTAAATTAATTGCAGTAAATGTTCTGAATAAATAGGCTATATGATTATCTTGTAAATTAATTGTGAAATCAAAAGATGTTGAAATGCCTTTTTAATTATGTGATTGCGTCAGAAAAAACATTATTATTGGGAGAAGATATTTTCAGGATCTTATTTATCATGTTTTATTTTACATCTTGGATTGTAATGAGATAAATAATAATAAAAACAATATTTTAAGTACTATAAATATATGAATATGTTGCCCCAAATACACACATTACATTTAAAGCTAAGTGGCATTTTAATGGTGCTATTTGTTCCAAATTCCACATGTAGAAAATTCTATCCTAAAAACTCACACAATTTTACTTTTTTACATGTTAAACACATGGGCATTTAAAAAAGAGAAAATGTAAATAGTGTTTTATTGGTTTTATTATGTAAAAGAATAGATGAGAAATGATGATGAAGTGGTATAATTCTCCTTCCACAAATTGTTTACATAAACATAGGTGAACGAGTTCTTAAAATCTTTATAGCTGAACTTTTGACAGGAAACATTTTGAAATTGTAATAAATTATTGAACATGCCTCTCAAAACAATTCCACAATTCACATCTTTACATTAATAATTTATGCTCTGACAGAATGGACTACGGGATCTAGCAGGGCGTGTGCAAGGCTGCATGTGGCTGGTTAATAACAGATAGGGAAAGTGAAGGTAGGCTGCTCAGAGTCAGTATGTGTTCAGTTGGTACAGGACGCATGTGAAGTGGAGGTGTGAACGCTATCGTGTACAGAATTGTTGGACTTTCTCAGGCTGGAGAGGGGACCGGAAAACAGCAGGATACAACTACAAAGGACTAAGTAATAGATTTTTCCTGCCATCTGTCTCTGTCATGCCATTCTACTGACACTCAGCTTTTCTTGTGGGAACTTAGGTTTAATAGTTAACTCACTGTAGAGTCTAGGCTTGTAAATATGTCACAGACAAAGATTTAAATAATGCAATTAAATATTGATGGACCAACATTAATCTCCAATTCTTAATTGGCTCTCAAACTAAGTTTTGCCTGTACATATTAACCTAATAATATTTGTCTAGTTCCATAATTACCTGTATTATTTGCAGATGGGAATAGATTGTAATAGAGTTCAAAGTAGAGCGCAAATAGAGCCAAGTACATTGGTATGTCTATTAAATTGGAGATAACAAAACCTTTGCATTTAAATACACTTTAACCTATTTCTTCTACTGTGCTTTTTCTTTTTATAGAGCTCTGACAAGTTCTCTCTTTGTGTGTAGAGAGACAGAAAAAAGAGAGAGGAAAAAAGAAAGGTATGACAGTGATGGGCAAACAGATGAAACCTATATTACTGGGCATTGCACTAGCAGCTGTAACATTCACGACTCTCATCGCTCTAATCCTGACTCTTGCAAATCATCAGAGAGTGGATCTGCCATATTCAACACAGGTGCATTTATTAAGCAAACCTCATTCAGTTTCACATTACTTATCAAGTAACAGACAATGTTGCTTCAAATCACCAGGAAACAGGATACTGAAACTGACAAGAAACTGACTTTGTATTTTTAATGAACATCCACCTAACAACCAAGTAATTCACCTAGTGCTGACAGTTTAGCACAAATGTAGCCTAAGATTGAAACATAAATATTAAATGTTTTTCCAAACTAATTATCGCTTTTATTTACTGATTTTGCAAATATTCTGTAACAGTTATAAATAAGAAGAAATCTACAATTCCCTATGCCTACATGCCTATAAAAACGGCACTCTAAACATATTTTCTGGATCAGAATATATCTATCAGTTTTTATTGAATACATCAGCAAAACCATAACACATGTTTAAAATACTAAGCAGTATTCTCAAATCTTTTTATTTCACCATGTTACTGGAAGTCTAAGAAATGTAGAAAAATGAGTGTTTTCATTCCTATTGTCTTAACTTCCTCAGTATGGAATGGTATTTGATGCCGGTTCTACGCACACAGCCCTCTTCCTCTACCATTGGCCAGGAAACAAGGAAAACAACACTGGAGTTGTTTCTCAGAAACTGACATGTGATGTGAAAGGTGGGGAAATACAACAGAACCTATAAATGCTTTATATATCAGACTATGAAAATATATGTGAGGACAATGTTGATTCAAAGACATTTATAAGACATTATGATGGTTATGAGGATGAATTTTGTTTTTGGTTTAGGTGATGGTATATCCAGTTATGTCACAAATCCTCCTGCTGCTGGAGAGAGTCTGAAAGAGTGTTTAGACATTGCTCAGGAAGCAATACCAATCAGTCGGCAAAGTACGACCCCGGTGTACCTGGGGGCCACAGCTGGCATGCGACTCCTGAGGTGAATGGGCTCCTTGTAGTCTATTTGATGCATCACTGGGGGGCTCTGAACTCTAATTAACTGTTTGTGAGGAGGTTGATGTAAGGTTCAAATGAAATTTAAAAAATAGCATTAATATTTAGAGATTTGTATAAAGAAGTAGTGGTGCATTCATTTGATAGTCTTTTATCTGTTTTGTCTGAATTATGGAAAATATGTTTCCAGCAAAACTACAACGAAAGTTATTGTAATTTTGAATTTAATTCAAAGGAAAAAATGTATAGGATTTGCAATTAAACATTTACATGTACTTTTGCTCCACAGCTTAGAAAACCAAACTCAGGCTGGCAGAATACTTGATGAGGTGGCCAAAACTATCCAGAGTTATCCCTTTGATTTTCGTGGAGCCAGAATCCTTACTGGAATGGAAGAGGGAGCATATGGCTGGATCACCACCAACTATCTTTTAGAGGGCTTTATTAAGGTTTGTTCTGTCAAAGATCACACCTTAATAAAACCATCTAATACTATGTACAGTAGAAATAGAAATTAAAAAATACGAGTCTATAATACCTACACACAGTGAGATAAAATATGAGAGTGATTTGTTTGCTCTGACAGTATACATTTGAGGGTAAATGGATCCACCCTAAAGCTGGGAAGATTCTTGGAGCTCTGGACCTTGGTGGAGCCTCTACACAGATCTCCTTTACACCCAAAGATCCAGTTAAAGATCCAGCATCTGCTTTTGCGCTCCAGCTCTATGGTTACAAGTATGAGTTGTACACACACAGCTACTTGTGCTATGGGAAAGACCAGGCCTTGAAAAGGCTCCAGGCTTACTTACACAAGGTTAGTGTTCCCACTACCGAGGTTAGAATGTAACAAAAATGCTAGAAGGGCAACTCAGAGCCAGTGGTTATCTGTAAATTGCAGTTATGTGTGATTACCTCGCGTTATCTCTAATGATATGTTTCCTCCCTCGTATGTCGAAACAGAAGGTCCAAATGTATCATTAAAGGTGAATACCATAAATTCATGAAACGGTGTAATATCTTATAGCATTTATATTACTTTACGACTGTATGGTTTAGCAACTGTGATTAAATTCTGCACGCAGGAATAAACTACCAGAGAAATTTATATCTTTATTGATATTGTTAGTGTTCATGAAATATGTCATGTTGGACTGTTAAATGCTTATTAACAATCTTTTAAGCAAAGAGTAAGAAGAAAAGCTCTTAAAAAATAAATTAAAAGTTGTTTTAGAACTATTACATATTTACTACAGATTGCAAAAAAGCTTAAAGTGTGTCTCAGGGTTTGGGGGCTTTTTGGTTAGCTTAAAAGAAGAAATTAAAGTTATGTTTTGACTGTTTTAATATAATCAATTGCCTAACGGTTAGTGGTTAATAGTTTCATAGCAGATAACTATATTTATTTCTCTTTTACTCCCTCTAGACTGCTGGTCCATCCTCTATTATAAAGCATCCATGCTATCACGCTGGTTACAATCTGACACTGAAGCTGGGTGAGCTTTACAACACAGCCTGCGTGGTCAAGCCCCTGCCTTTTGACCCCTCAACAACAGTCACTTTCTCAGGAACTGGCAATCCTCAGCTCTGCCTGTCACTGATGGAGGTTCTTATTAACACGACTGACTGTGCGTTTTCCCCTGACTGTGGCTTCAATGGGGTCTACCAACCTCCAGTCAACGGAGAATTCTTTGTGAGTCATTTACCTTTGTCAAATTCTACACTGTAAAATTTCCTAACTCTAAAGATTATTTTTAAAAGCCCATGTAAAAGGACTCAGCGTGAGCCAATGTGAAACTTAACTGGAAAATTAAGTAGAGGTTAATGACCCTACAACTAGACACTCCCCACTCTCATCAGTGCTTTAAGTGTTTGTGTTAAGCACTGTAATCACAATTGTTATGCTCTGTCTGAAGGGTGAAGCTGATAGTATGTAAAAAACCTGTGATAAAAATATACGTATAGAAACCGTGATAAACTCTAATTTCTCCCTAAAGTGTAGATTTACAGAACCAGGATTCAACCTTTTATTTTTTGCTTTTTTTTTTTTTTTTTTTTGAAAATATCTAGCTTTTAATATCTATTTTTTTTATATCTAGCATTTGGTACGACATAACTAAATAATGGAGTAATAAAGCATTTTTGTTAATGCACTGACCAAAAAACTAAAAACTGACCATCATTTTCCTTGATAACAGTTTACACATACATCTCTGAACCAACCAAACTTTTTTATTTTTGTGAGTATGCATTAGCTATTTTTTCATTCACTTTATTTAAACTAGTTGCTGAGGTGTGCATTCCAAAAATCCTTTATGAAAACATAAAAAGTGTTGGCGCCTGCCCAGGGTTGTTCCCCGCCTTGTGCCCATAAGTTTCTGGGATACCCCCCAGCTTAGACCAAATTGTCTTTGAGAAACGTATATTCAAACAGGTGTGTCCGTTTTTGACTGGTATCTTAAATAATAAAGCTTTTCTAATTTAATCACTCACACACACACACACACACACGCCCACCCCCCTGTGGTGGCAATTTAGTATAGCCAATCAACCTACAGCACTTGCTTTTGAACTGTGGGAAGACACCTGAGAAAACCCACAGGTACAGCACGCAAACTCCACACAGAAAGGCCCCACGGCCGACCCGAAGGTCGAACCCGTGACTTTTTTTTTGCAATTTTCTAAATTGTACATATACAAATTACTTACTCCGTGGTTCTGTATCTCAGGCTTTCTCTGCATACTTCTACACATTTGATTTCCTTGGTCTGGCTCCACGAACTCCATTACCTCAGACCATTTCCACGATCGAATCTTACTGCAACAAATCCTGGAACACTGTGAGTCATTATGTTTCTTTGCATGGCATGGCTCTGTCAGTAAATCCTTCTACAGAAAGAACATTGCATTATTGTCAGAATTTAGAATTCTATTGAGTTATTCCTTCTTCATTATTTTTTTGTTGCCTAAAACAACAAATGTCCACATGTTTCATAAAGGATTGTTGTGTATTTATAGTATATATTTACCTTTTCACAGGTGGTGTCAGAATATCCCAATGTGAAGGAGAAATACCTTCGGGATTACTGTGCTTCAGCTCAATATATCATGACAATTCTCCTTAAAGGATTTCATTTTAATGAAACCTGGGATCAAATCTACTTTCAGAAACAGGTGAGAGTTACACACCATCCCATGACAACTTATACTCATTATTATATTATTATAGATCAAATTGATATGTAAAATTGTGAAAAGTGCAGCTATAATATATTTTATTTTCATATCAATATACCTCTCGATACTCAAGATTTGACCGTGGTATTTACAGGTGGCAGGTAATGATGTTGGCTGGACTCTGGGCTACATGCTGAACCTAACCAATCTCATTTCCTCTGAGCGCCCTCTAGTGGTCACAGGTGTGCAACACAGTCAGTGGGCAGCAGAGGTTTTCTTCATCGTTTTTGTCTTATTTGTCAGTTTATTAATTCTACTAATGCTATGTGTAGTTGGTCTGAAGGATTAACAGAGATAAAGTGTCATGTGCATCTAAGACATATCTGCAATAAGAGATATTTCAGATAGCATTCAGACATTACCATTTCATATCAGTATAAAATATGTTAAGATTAAAAAAAATACTGTCCTACACAAAAATCTGATCACTTTGTAAAATTATATAATCTGGTTTATACTAATCAAATTACTTACCTTTGTTTATAGTAACTGTAACATTCCACCAGAATTTCAGAGATAGACAACTTTATTATTTTTTTCATATTACTATACCATTTTTATTAAATTATTCTTTAAAAAAAAACAAAAAAAAACCCTCTTACCCTAGTTTTAGGATGCAGTACGTGACCAATATAAAGGTACCTGTTTGAAAATACGCCCATTGCCAGTGTGCACATTAGCAAAATGAAATGAAATCAAACCACAAATGATGAAGCCAGTAAAAAAACACAATTCAATTTTTAAATCAATATCTCTTGAATGAATCTACACATTTTCTCAGACAAAAAGGTAATTCTCAAGCTTTTTTACTGAACTTTAATAAGGTGTATTTTGGTTTGTTGACGGTTCTTTATATTTAAGGTACTCAAAGGAAGTCCATTTATTAGTTCTAATCATTACAGTTCTATGTTATATTATATATTCATTTTGATTTTTTAAATTAATAATGTTAAACAATGATCATCTGACATTTTTTCTCCAACAACCCAAAATAAAAAAGCTTAATGTTGGCCTGAATGGATTTAGTGTTTGGTTCAATTTAACTATAATTTATTTTATTAAGAGCCAATTGTATATTTCAATACATTATTTAAAATGAATATGTATTACCTTAGTAATGTATTTGATAAAGTAAAATATGATGTGATGTTGTGTTTATTTTAATCTACCTTTGTCCAGTTCCATCTACCAGCACACAGCACATAAAGAGCGGTTGATTAAATAATACATTGTAAAAGTAAGTTTTCCATTGAACAGGCTGAAGACAACAGCGTATACAGTAAAGATGAAACATTAAAATAAAACAATTTTATATATTATTTGCTATACATGTGTTTTGTTTACACAGTATTATCTGTGTGTCTAACAGCATCCTGATTTCTTCTGTGGTTGTTTTTCCTGTAATATTGTTTGTTTCTCCTCTCTCCTCACTTTTTGCTTTAACAGCAACCTAAAGGCAAATGGACAGTCAGTAAATATACAAATAAAATACAAGGTCTAAAAGATAAAATCTCACTTACCAAGCTAGAGTCTTCATAGATTCTGTTACATTCTCCCCAGTTGCAGCACTACACTCCATAAAACGAATATTATATTCCTACAGTGAGGAAAGTCACACAATCTCATTAAAAGTTTACGGCTTTCTGATAAAGGTTATGGCTTTTACATGATAATGTTTATAAAAACATATTAACACCAGTCAAGGCTGCTTTTCATCAGAAGACAAGGTCAGAAGTAATGTCACTGTACCCTGGACAGAGCCTCCCCTTGGTGAAACTGGACTTCTCGCTTAGTGCAGTCCTTCTTGTTGCCAAGTAACATCATGATGACATCAGCAGAAGCTGCCTCCTGTGTAGAATTATATCTGATTAATGGAGTCCAAAATCAGGGAATGACTTGGATAGAAGTGGTATGTGCTAAAATGATCATGATTTGATCTAATTAAATGATACAGGATATGAAATAATATAATTATACATTTTAACTCGAAGCTTATTGAAAATCTACATTTGACTGTCATGTCCTGACATACTAATCAAATATTCCTACTTTTGAAAATGAATGAACACACCTCAATCTGACAGACCCAGTCTCGTATTGCTGTAAAACTCTGAGAGGATGTGATGTCATACATCAGCAGAAGGCCCTGGGCTTTGTGAAACACTTGTTTAGTGATGCTGTGGTACCTAAGAATGTTTCCATAAAATAAGTAAACAACATAGATTCAATATAATGTTAGAGCTGTGTGTACTCTGTCATCCAATGTCTTACCTCTCCTGACCTGCTGTGTCCCATATGTGCAGTTTAACAGTTCTGTTATCCAATGTAATGGTTTGGACACAAGTGTCAATACCTGAACACAGAAAACCACACAAAAACGCACTCATGAACCTTTACAGCAGTAACCTGATGCCCTTTTAATGCACATGGATTTTTAGCATGGTTTAAAAACCAATGCTACTCACCAATAGTAGAGGAGTAATCTGGGCTGAACTCTCCGCTCTGAAAGCGTTGGATGAAGGATGTCTTTCCCACATTGCTGTTTCCCACCATCACCACATTATATACAGCTACTTCAAAATCTGGAACCACACAAATAAGGTTAGCTTGACATGAGTCTAAATGTCTAATTCGCCCAAGCAACTGTGCCTCTCTTAGAAGGCCTGTTATAACTCTCACTTTGCTTGCTCCATTTTCCGAAGTCCAATTTCTCTCTTTTTCCATCATGAAGTGCAGTCTGTCTGATGTCATCTAAAGAAACCAGGCCGGTTCCTGGAGACACGTCTGACTTGTTCACAGTAGGTTTTACATTGCCTACATTACCTGGGCTGTAGCAACAAAATACAAGACATTAAAACAAATTAAATCAAGCATAGAAATCCATATCAGACACAAGAAACAGTCAGAACATCAATGAACAATTGATTTAACAGTGTGGACACAAACTAAATACAGAAATGTCATTTTTTTCATAATGAAAACTCTTGTCTTATCTAAGATTTTAGCATTTATACCTTGATTCCATGCTACCAGGCTCAAGTACAGTTTGAGGAACTGCTGCACTCTTGGGATCACAGATAAAATATGGATCACAGCCCTGTTCAACACAATCCATATTTTAGCAAAGTTTAAAAAGAGAAAAAAATAATAAAATAAAGAAATGTTTTAGTATAGATATGAATAGATACATACTTGTAAGTCTTCTGTGAGAACTTGCTCATCTTCTTTTGGACTTTGTTTGACATCATCTTCAGCTGCAGTTAACACACCCAAGCTTTTGCTATCTTTTGCAATGCGTCTGGACCCAAACTTCCGCCTTGCTCCTGGAGAATGCTGTACCCTGTCTTTTATATTAATTTCTTCTACTTCAAGGACAGTTTGATTAGCAGTTCTCTGAATGTCTTCTTCGATTTTTACCATTCCAGGGTCTATTTTTATTTCAGGGGCTATTTCTCCCTCAAATTTGTCCTGTTTTTCCAAATTCTCCTTTTTGTACTGGTCAGTCTTATTTTCATCCTCCCTTGTTTCTTCAGAGTGTTTGTTTTTAGAAGATTTCCGAGTTGACCCCATTTTCCGTTTTTTCACAGGGGAGTTTGGTTTATTGTGAGTTTGAGAGCTCTGAATTGGTGGCACCGCAAGTGTATTCTTGCATTGTTCAGACTCTGGTTCGGTGATGTCTGATTTACTTGGTTGATTGTCACAAGTTTCTAAAGAAGTGTTTAATGATGTGAGATCTTTCATACTCCCCAAACTTTGAGTACTCTTTTTTAATTCACTTTCTATCTCACTGAGAAGGGAACCTCTTGTCTGATCAGGTTTGTCATGAATGTGTTGTTCACTGCTTTGTACAGCTGACTCTACTATGTGCAATGTGTAGACTGTGTCATCAAACCCTGAGATTAGACCATCTTTGTCCTCTTGCGTTGCTACTTTTTTCTCATCTGTAGTTCCTTTGCTATCAGGTCTTGTGTGTGTATCTTCTGCTCCTTCCTGTACTGTTTTATTTCTTTCTCCTCCCTTGAGATTCTTGCAAGTTGAACCAACCCCTTCCTTTTTATTTGTTTTTTCTTCTTCAGGTTCCATGACATCCAGTGACTTTTCCTCCCTCTCTGTGGATTGATAATATTTTTCTGCATGAAGTGCAGGAATGTAACCTTGTGATGTAGTCTCTAAGTGACATTCTTTCGTATTCCCTGTGTGTTCTTCACTGATTTGTTCTGTGGTGTGTTCTGTTTCTTTTATCTCCTCAGTAATCTCCCTCTGGTCAACTCCAGCAAGTTGTCCTCTATGACTCTTTCGAGTTGAACCCATTTTTCTTCTTTTCCCAGAAGACATCAACTGGGAATTATCTTTTATTACACTCTCCTTGCTGAGTTTTGACTCTTCAGTGTGATTGGCTGGGCATGCACTTTCTGCTTTCTCTGGTTCTGACACCCCCATTGATGGTGACCCTACATGTTCAACTTCAAGAGTATTTTCTCTATTTATTGATATAGCCAAGTCATTTTGTTCAGGAAAGAAATCTGGTGTCTGACATGTGGGAGAAGCAGGAACAGTGCTTGTATTTTCAGCACTCTTCATATTTTGTTCCTTTGCAATGTATGCTTCCTGAGTAAAAGCATCTGCTAAAGAAACATCTGGATAGGTTTGGATGATGGGTTGCATTGTTTCCTTTTTTGAACATAAAGATTCATATTCACTCTCTCCAGGTAGTGCTGATTTTCCTTCAGTAATATCAGCTAATCCTTCTACCCTGATTACCTCATCAAGGCTAGCAGGTACAGTCTGATGATCATCATCTGGTAATATGATGGGTGGTGTATCAATTTTTATACATCTTCCAATTTCATATTCTGAGTCCTTTATTTCTATTTGCTTAGTAGTCACTCTCTCATGATTGTCATTTTCACTTTCTTCGGTAGCTGTCAGATCCTTAAATTCACTTTCTTCATCAATAATTTTTGCCTTGTGTCCTTCTTGAAATCTTCGGGTTGATCCAAATTTCCTCTTTTTCTTAAATTTAGTTTGTTCCTGATTCTCATTATTGTTCCCTTCAGTGTCCTTGTAATCTGTGATTTCTGTTCCTTTTGACGGCTGTGTGTCAGCAGATAAATGCAATCCAGAATGCATAAATTGTTTGGAAGATGCTTGAACAAAGTGTTCAGTGGTGGAATCTTCTTGGGTATACAAAGTGATGTTCTCCTGAATGTCATTAAATTCTTCCTCAGTTAGTTTTTCTTTGCCGTGTGGTAGCTGGAACAATTCAGATTTTGGATCAGATGTTTTTAGAAGAGAATCCTCTGAAAATACAGATTTACTACTCATCTCTCTCCCTATTTCTGAAGACTCCAGGTTCGTCACAGTTACTATCATTTCAGAGTTAGCCTGCACTTTGAGGACCTCTGAGGGAATCTGAGACACAGCCATCTCTGATGGTTCTGTACCTGCCACTCCACTCATGCTTTCGTTTATTTCAGTGTCCCAGTCTTTTTTCAAGCCTCTATCTTCTTCTTTATGAAAGTCTGCTATCTCTTCATTTTCTTCAATGACAAACAGTGCAGTTGAGGCTTCAAATTCCTGTGAAATCTGTGTGTTCTCAGTTTCTGCACATTTTTCTGCACCATCACTCATATATTCCCCCTTTTCCCTGAGAATGTTACAAGATGAGTCCATCTTTATAACTTCCCACTCATTGCTGGAGTCTGTATGAACCATTTTTTCTCCTGCCTGAGAGAAAGAAGAATCATTAGTCACAACACATTTAACCTCTCTGGGAAGATCATTTGTCAGATCAAGAGCAGAATTTGCCACAAAAGCAGGTGTAACCTCAACTGAGTCCTCCATGCAAAACATTGTTTCTGGTGGATCTAGGGTGACATTGTGTTTAAATGCATCCCCATACGATTGAATGTCATACTTCTGTCTTGTTAGTTCTGCATCATCTTCAGTTACCTCCTTATCTGCTGGCAAAGAACTAAGAGCCACAAATGTTTCTGAGTTTCCTCTTTCCTGGCCTCTGTATGACTCAAAGCTCACATCTTCCTCAAAGTGTGTATCATTTGTTTCTAGCTCCTCTGTCAATGATACTTGGGTATCTTCATCTGAATTTATGTTAACTTCAGTGTTGGCTCTGATGTCGCTTTTATCAGATACATTATCATTAGATAAATATTTTCTTTGATCTGGATTTATATCACTGTTCTCCGGGACGCATATTTTCTCCACAAATAACTCAGTAGTCTCATCCCTAGTCAATACAGAATCTTTAGTCTCCACCTCTACTCTGTTAAATAAACTGCTGCTATCACACAGACTTGGTGAATGCTCAGTTTCCTCAACAAGCTTTTGGCTCCTGTTATCAGGTATGTCATTTTCTTTTTCCCTGCTTCCATCATCAAGGGCCAAGGTGTCAGTATGATGTACAGCAAGCGGCAGTATGGTAAGTGGTGTACTAAGCCTTCCCATTTCCTCATTTGATTTAATCATTTCTTTTCCCTCAGTAGTCAAGGGTAGTTTGACCATGTTAAGTGGTACTTCACTCACAGAACTTGGTGATTCAGCACACGAGTCTGTTAGAGCTGCATGATACATGATTTCTGCAGAACATTTCCCATCCTGGTCATTTTCAGTTTCCTTTGTACTTTCCAATTCCTGGTGTCGTGCTTGATGTCTTCGGGTTGATCCAACCTTTCTTGGTTTTTTAAGCAGGGTTTGTTCTTTAGCTTCCACACAGCTCATTCCCAGATTCTCCTTACTCTTCCCTTCAGTGTCCCTGAAATCTGTGGTTACTGTTCTTTGTGATGGTTGTGTGTCAGTAGTTAAGCTCTGCTGATCAGTTTCAGAGGACAATCCAGAATGCATAAATTGTTTGGAAGAGTCTGCCATAAGATCTTTCATAGTAGACTCTTCTGGGGCATCAGAAGGTTTTTCCTCATGAATCTCTTTATTGTCTTTCTCAGTATGTTTATCTTTGGTGTGTGGTATGTTGAACAGATCAGATTTTAAATCACAAATATTTTGAAAAGCATCATCTGAACACATGGATTCACTACTCATCTCTCTGCCGACTACTGACTCCTCCTTGTCAGCTACGGTTTCCACTACAGTTTCTGTGTTATCCTGCATTTTAAGGACCTCACAGTGCATTTGGGGCACAGCCACCTTTGACAGTGGGAGCTCTGTACTCTTCAGTCCACACATTTCAGTGTCACCTTCTTTTCTCGAGGACCCATCATCTTTTCCAAGAACGTCTGCAATTTTGTCATTTTCTTCTCTGACAAAAAGTGCATCTGACACAATTTCATGTGAAATCTGTGTCATCTCAGTTTTTGCATATTTTCCTGCATTATCCATCATGCTTCCCCCCTCTTGTCTGGGAACCCTGCAAGATGAAGCCATCTTTGCATCATCCCAGTGTTGTTCAGAAATTGTACATATCTCATTCTCACTTTTCCAAGAGAAAGAAGTAGTATTAACCAAAACACATTCAACCTCTGTAGGAAGAACATAAGTTGAATCAGGAGTAGAATTTACAACCTCAACTGAGTTCTCCATTCTAAGCTTTGCCTCTGGTGGAAATGGGACGGTCTCATCTTTACATGCATCACCAGATGTTTGAATGTCACAGTTCTCTCTAGTTAGTCCTACAACATCCTTAGTTACTTCTTCTTCACCTGCCAAAGAACTAATGTTCACACATGTCTCTGTCTCTTCTCTTTCTTGGCTTCTATATGACTCATTGCTCGCATCTTCCTCAAAGTTTGTGTAATTTGTTTGCTGCCCCTCGGCCAGTGATAGTTGGGAACATTTATGAGAATCAATGATCTGATCTGTGATCTGTAGAACGTCTTCAGTGTTGACTCTGACTTCACTAGATAACTTATCATAAGTTAAATGTTTTTTATGATCTGTATTTATATCGGTGCTCTCCAAGACACACATTTTCTCCTTTAATAACTCAACAGTCTCATCACCAGCAAGGGCAGTATCTCCAGCAGCCATCTCTTCCATGTTAGAGGAAGCACTAGTATCACAAAGATTGACTGATGGTTCTGGTTGCTCAACAAACCTTTGGCTCCCGTCATCAGCAATATCCTCTTCTTTCTCTATGGTTCCCTCATCAATGACGACAGGGTAAATCCGATGAACAGCATCTGGCAATTTGGCATGTGAAGTATTAGTCCTTACACAACTTCCCATTTCATCATTTGATTTAATCAATTCCTCTGCCTCAGAAGTCAAGGGAATTGTGAAGGTGTTGAAGGGTGCTACACTCACACTGTTCTGCAATTCAGCATGTGAGTCTTTTATAGCTGTCTGATATACAGTTCCTGTAGGACATCTCTCATAGTTAGCATGTTTAGTTTCTGTTTCCTCTGTAGCTTCCACATTGTTAAGTTCACTTTCTTCATCTACCGCACTTGACTGGTGTCCTCCTTGAAACCTTCTGGTTGATCCAAATGTCTTCTTTTTCTTAAATAAGCTTTGTTCCTTTAGTTCTACACTGATCAATCCCAGATTCTCGTTATTCTTCCCTTCAGTCTTCTTGGAATCTGTGGTTTCAGTTTCTTGTAATGGTTGGGTGTCAGTAGTTAAACTCTGAACAGTTTGAGAGGCCAATACAGATTGCATGTATTGTTTTGAAGGCACTGCTATAATGTCTTCAAAAGTGGAATCTTCTGGGTTATCAGAATTTGTGCCTTCTTGAATCTCTGTCTCAGTAAGTTTATCTTTGGTATGTGATATCTTAAACAGTTCAGACTTTGGAGCATTCTCTGAACATATGATTCCACTGCTTATCTCTCTCCCCATTACTGACATCTCTTGGTTTACCTCAGTTTCCACTACAGTTTCTGAGTTATCCTGTACTTTGAAGATCTCATATGGAATCTGAGAAACAGTCATCTGTGATAGTTTAGGTTCTGTACCTACCATTTCACCCATCTTTTTGCTCTCATGTTTCCACAAGTCCCCATCATCTTCATCATGAACATCTGTCATTTTGTCATTTTCTTCAGTGGCAAACAGTGTGGCTGAGGCATCTATTTCTTGTAAAATCTGTGTGTTCTTAGTTTCTGCATCTTTTTCCACAATATTGTTATGTTGCTCATCTTCTCTGAGAATGTTACAAGATGAGTCCATTTTTATAACTTCCCACTCATTGCTGGAGACCGTGTTAACCATTTTTTCTCCTGCCTGAGAGAAAGAAGAATCATTAAGCACAACCTCTCTGGGAAGGTCATCTGTCAGATCAAGAGCAGAATTTGTCACAAAAGCAGGTGTAACCTCAACTGAGTTCTCAATTTTAAACATTCTTTCTGGTAGATCTCGGCTGACATTCTGTTTAGATGCATCACCATATGATTGAATGTCATACTTCTGTCTTGTTAGTCCTGCATCATCTTCAGTTATCTCCTTATCTGCTGGCAAAGAACTAAGAGCCACAAATGTTTCTGAGTTTCCTCTTTCTTGGCCTCTGTATGACTCAAAGTTCACATCTTCCTCAAAGTGTGTATCATTTGTTTTTAGCTCCTCTGTCAATGATAGTTGGGTATCTTCATCTGAATTCGTTATATTATCTGTAACTTCAGTGTTGGCTCTGTTGTCACTCTTGTCATATAAATTATCATTGGATAAATATTTTCTATGAACTGGATTTATATCACTGGTCTCCATTAGTGAATGTTCTGCTTCCTCAACAAGCTCTTGACTCCTGTTATCAGGTAGCTCATTTTCTTTTTCCCTGCTTCCCGAATCAAGGACCACAGTCTCAAGTGGCAATATGGCAGGTGGTGTACTGATCCTTACTTGATTTTCTATTTCATCATTTGATTTAATCATTTCTATTTCCTCAGTGACCAAGGGTAGTCGGTACATGTTATTTGGTACTTCACTCACAGAACTTGGTGACTCAGCACACAAGTCTGTTACAGCTGCCTGATACACAATTTCTGTAGAGCATTTCTCGTCCTGGTCATTTTCAGTTTCTTGACTATCCTTAATCTCTTTCTCAGTAAGTTTATCTTTGGTGAGGGATTGGATGAATAGGTCAGATTTTGGATCAGATATATTTTGAAAGGAAATCTCTGAAGATATGGAATCACTACTGATCTCTCCACACTCTCCCACCACAGTTTCTACAATGTCCGAGTTATCCTGCACTGCAATTTCAGAGGGAATCGCAAACACAGTCACCTCTGATAGTGAGAGGCCTTCGTCAATCATTTCACCCAGCTTTTTCTTTATTTCAAAGGCTCTGTCTTTTCTCAAAGCCCTATCTTCTTTATACTTCTCTGCTATCTTTTCATTTTCTTCAGTGACACACTGTGTATCTGGTTCTTCCAATTCTTGTGAAGTGTGCATGTTCCCTGTTTCTGCATATTTTTCATCACTTATATGTTCCACATCTTCTCTTAGAATGTTGCAAGATGAGTCCACCTTTATCATTTCCCAGTCTTGACTGGAGACTGTATGAACCTTGTTTTCTTGAGCTTGAAAGATACAAGTATTATTAGTGGCAATACTTTCAAATTCTGTGGGAAGGACATCAGTCGAGTCAAGAACAGAATTCGTCAATAGGACAGTTGTAACCGATTTCTCCATTTTAAACTTTGTCTGTGGTAGATCTGGGGTGGCCTCATTATTACATGCATCTCCATTTGTTTGAATGTCATTATCCTTTGTAGTTAGTCCTGTATCATCCTTAGTTACCTCCTCCTTTCCTATTAAAGAACTAAGACCCAGAAATGATGCCGGCTGTTCTTTTTCTTGGCATCTGTGTGACTCATCACACAGATCATCATCCTCAGACTGTAGGTCACTTTTTTGTAATCCATCAACAAATGATAGTTGGTCATATTTATGTTGATCAATAACGTGATCTGAGCTCTGTGTCATGTTGTCTCTGATTTCACTTTCTCCAAATAAATTATCATAAGATAAATGTCGATCTATACTCAAATCAGTGGTTTCCAGAATATATATTTTCCCTTTTAATAACCCAGGAGTCTCATCTCCAACAAGTGCAATATCTCCAGGCTCCACCTCTACCATGTTAGGTAAAGCACTAGTATCATTAAGATTGATTGATGACTCAGTTTTCCCAACAAACCCTTTGCTCCCGTTATTTGAAAAAATCTCCTCATCAATGATTACAGTGTCAAACTGATGAACAGCAGCAACTGGCAATATGGCAGGTGGTGCTCTGATCCATGTACAACTTTCCATTTCATCAGTTGATTTAATCACTTCTTTTCCCTCAGCAGTCAAAGTTGGTTGGACGATGTCAGGTGGTAATTCACTCAAATCAGTTTGTGATTCAGCAGTTGATTCTGCCATAGCTGCCTGATATACGATTTCTGAAGAACTTCTCTCATCATTGTCATGTTGAGTTTCTTGATGTCTTTGGGATGATTCAAACTTTTTCTTTTTCTTAAACGGTCTTTGTTCCTGTAGTTCTCCACAGATAATTTCCAGATTCTCCATACTCTTCCCTTCAGTGTCATTGGAATATGTGGTTTCTGTTCCATGTGATGGTTGTATGTCAGTAGGTAAACATTGTTGAGCATTTTGAGAGGACAATCCAGAATGCTTTAATAGTTTTGAAGATTCTACAATTAAGCCTTCAGTAGTGGCCTCTTCTTGGGTATCAAAAGCTATGTATTCCTCAGTCTCCTTACTCTCCTTCTCAGTAAGTTCACCTGTGGTGTGTGGTAGTTTAAACAGCTTAGAATTTGCATTAGATTTATTCTGAGGAGAATCTTCTGAGGATATGGATTCATGGCTCATCTCTCCTCCAACTACTGATTCTTCTGTGTTCACAACAGTTTCCTCTACAATATCTGAGTTGTCCTGCACTTTGAGGACTTGAGTATAAATCTGAGGCACATTCACTTCTGATAGTGTGAGCTCTGTACCTATTAGTCCACACATCACTTTACTCACAGAACCATCTTCTTTTTCATAAGTTCCTGTCGTTCCTTTATTTTCTTCATTGACAAGCATTGCTGCAGATCCACCAATGTCATTTAAAATCTCTGTGTTGCTAGCTTCTGCATACTTTTCCACATTATCTGTAATATTTCCTTCCTTTTCTCTGAGAATGCTGCAAGATGAGTCCATCTTTGTATCATACCAGCATTGGTTGGAGACTGTGCCAACTTCATTCTCTCTTTCTTGAGAGAAAGAAGTAGCATTAGTCACAACACATTCAACCTCTGAGGGAAAAATATCAGCGGGATAAAGAGTAGAATTAGTAACCTCAACTGAGTCCTCCACTTTATGCTTTGCCTCTAATAGTTCTTGAGTGCCATCATTTTCAGATGCACCACCATATGTTTGAATGTCATCCTCCTGTCTAGTTACTCCTACATCATCTACAGTTACCTCCTCCTCATCTGCCAAAGAACTTAGACTCAAACATACCTCTGCCTCACCTTTTTCTTGGCATTCGTATGACTCATAGCTCTCATCTGTCTCAAGATGTTTGTCATTTCTTTGATGCCCTTCATCCATTGATAGTTGGGCATCTTCGTTTGGATCAATTATGTAATCGGTGGTCTGAAGAATGTCTTCAGTGTTGTCTCTGATTTCACTCACTCCAGATGAAATATCATAAGGTAAATGTTTTCTATGATCTGTAGTTATATCAGTGCACTCCAGGACAGTGTTTTCAGTCTGACCAGGTTGACTATTCATTTTAAACTTTGTCTCTGGTAGATCTGGGATGGCCTCATCTTTACATGCTTCACCACATGTTTGAATGTCATGGTCATGTGTAGTTAGCCCTGCATCATCCTGAGTTACCTCCTCCTCCTCTCCTGTCAAATAACTCAGACCCAGAAACCCTTCTGACTCTTCTCTTTCTTGGCATCTGCGTGACTCAGTGTTCACATCTTCCACAGAGTGTTGCCCACTTCTTTGCAGCCCCTTTGCCAATGATAGTTGGTCATATTTTTGTGCATCAAATATATGATCTGTGGTCTGTAGAACTTTTTCAATGTTGTCTCTGACTTCACTCTCTCCAGATGAAATATCATAAGATTTTCTATGATCTGTATTTATATCAGTGCTCTCCAAGACACATATTTGCCCCTCGAATAACTCCACAGTTTCATTTCCAGCCAGGGCAGTATTGCTATCCATCTTTACTATGTTAGAGAAAGCACTGGTATCACAAAGATTCATCAAATCCTCTGTTTCCTCAACAAGACATTGGACCTTGTAATGAAAGTTGTCCTCTTCTTTGTCAATGCTTCCTTCATCAAGGACCACAGTGTCTGGCTGATGAACAGCAACTGACAATGTGGAACATGGTGTATCAATCCTTACACAACCACCCCTTTCATTTGATGTAACAATTTTTTTCCCCTCAGTGGTCAAGGGTTTTTCGAAGAAGTTAAATGGTACCTCGCTCTCATCAGTCTGTGAGTCAGCATGTGAATCTGTTATAGTTTCTTGATTCATAATATCTCCATTAGGAGAAAAATATTGTGCTTGGTTTTCATACTCTGCTTTATTTAAAGTGTCATCAGAAAGAATTTGCTCAGCAATTACATCCACTGTCCCAGATATTGGTTTATTTAAGTCCATTTCAGTTGTAGCTATGTTTTCTACCAAATTACTGTTGAAATAAGTAAGATCACTGTGATGTTCTAAATTGTATGACAGCAGTTGGCCTGCTTCTCCTTGACATTTCTGAACTGAAGACAAAATGTCTCCGTCTGTTTCCAGTGATTGTTTAAGACCTGCAGCTTCCAGAATGTCTTCACTCACTGCCATGTCTGTTCTGTTCTCAGTCAAACATACTTCATTATATCCTTTGTTATACTCTCTATGTTCTGTACTGTATATAGATTCTGCTTCTGAAGTCTGATTTGAATGCTCAGAAATATGAGTTACAATGCCTTCATCTTCTGACTTTGCTTTGGTACTAACATTTTGCAATATGCCTTGCTCTAACTCGATTTCGTTCCCAATGGAAGTAAATCTTTCTTCATAAGAAACTGTTTTATATTGTTGCTCAAGTACATTAATAAATGTGGATTTCATTGTACTCTGTCCCTCTTGTTTATCTTCATCTATGACATCTAGAGCAGACTGATTGTGCGTTGTGTTTAGAGCAGTGTGCTCCAACTGAGACAGTCTAACACTGTTTGTTTCCTGAAGTACTGGAACATCCTCAGAATAATGACATGTGCTTGCTGGAGAGGCACTTCTCTCACCACAGAGATCCATATTCTCATGTGTTTTTGAAAAACATTCAGTTTCATAAGATTTGTCTCTGTTTTCTTGTAGGAGGTTCTGAGTTGAACTCATTGTTTGGTGGGTGGTATTAGGTAAGCTGTTTACATGGTCAGTGAGTGTCTTTGTTGGACTGCACCTTTGCAACAGATCATCAAATTGTTGTGGCAGTTTACACACAGTTGGTGTAACTATAGTGAAACCAGACAAATCATTTTCTGCTACTTCAGATTGATCTAGCGCAGATAGACTTTTAAAAGTTGTTTCTATGTCTGGAGCTGCTTCTTTATGCATGATGCCTCCAAAAGAAAACTGCTCACACCCCAGGGTGGGTCCTTCAGCTTTTAAGATTTGACTAGATGAATAATCTGATACACCTTGGTGTTGGTCATAATCATTGTCGCGTTGCTCTTCTTCAACCGGCAATTCTTTAATCACTTCCACCTCTTTACTAATCCTTTCACTTACCTCCACCCTGTGCTCTGGTTCTTCGTTAGATATTGCTTCGGCTTTGAACCCTCTGGTGCTTTTGCGAGATGATCCCACTTTTCTCTTTTTCTTTGTTTCAGTTTGTGATGACAAATCTGTCAAATCCTGTGAATGTAACTGGGCAGGGAATTCTGGGGCTGAAGTCTCCTGGTTAACACAAGCAGCTGTAGGCTGAACAGACTGAAGCAACGATGAAGCTTCAGTTGGATTCTTATTTTCATCCTCTTTATTGCTGACTTGTGGCAATTCATCACCATCCTCTTTCTCTTCATTATTTCTATTACGATGTTTGGGGAGATTTCGACGGGAACCTAACTTTTGTCTCTTGCTGGATGACATTCTTTATATGCTCTCCTACAATGACAAAAAGGTTATGATTCAAAGTGCTTCACTTAAATCTCTATAAGAACATGATTCAAACAGAAACTAGCAAGTTTAAAAGGTTAAAAGTCATGGGTATATGACTCATATTTTGGTGGTGTGCAGAGACTTCTTAACTAATTTTCAGCATTTGGTAGAGGGCTTTCTGCATTTTTTATGCTCAAATTGTGCCTTTACTTTGTCTAAAACATACATATCTGACAGAAGACCTGAAATGCTAATTATCAAATATTATTGAAATGTTATTTAATAATATTAGACAGTAATAAAATATCAGTAAGGTCACCATTTTGTCCATAGTGCATTGTAACCATTTTCAGAAGTTATTAATTGCAGTTTACTGTCACAACGTTTTTAACAGAGACACACTGAGGTTTTGTCATGCAAGTCCTCCCACAACTAATGCAACCGATGAGCAAACCACAAACTGCTTGTTGCATTTTAAAAAGATGTAACAGGTGCCTCAATAACTCTCGTCATTACTGGCTATTAAAAACAAACTTACCCAAATGACCCAAAATAAACCACTTGAATCTGACAGGTGACCCATTAAAAAACACCAAAAATATTTGCAACCACAAAAAATGAACAAAATATGCAAATCAAGATGGCCACACAAGAACACATGTCCAATATGTGTAATCTGCCCCTTAAAGTTTGCTAACACATACCTCAGATGTTATCCAAAAGACGAATAAAGGTGATAGATATCAGCAAGAACAGTAAAAGCCTTTGCCTTTTCAGAAGCATGTACGCAGTTCTAAAGTCATGCAGCTTCCTCCTTGCCGTTACCCTGGTTGTCACTTCCTGTGTTGTTGACACCCTGCGCTGAGTAAACTGTGACATGCACATTCTAACAAATAGGTAAAAAGGGACAGTATTTCCGTCCAAACTGAGTAGAGAAATTTCATTCTACTTCAGAATATTTTGCTAGTGATTCTCATCTTCTAGCTAGACCATTGTTTAGAGTAACTTCAGTTACTCAATATTTCCACACAGATGTGAACAGTTATGCTATTAACTGCAGATTTCACAACCATTTTGTCTGTGAAATGCACAGACAAAGACCTACAAGTTGCCACACAAAACTAAATTTGATATGCTTTACGAAATGATCCAATAGATAAGTACATCTGAAATGAACAATGAATATTAAACTAATGAAAAACGAAATCACCGGAAATTCAGGAAAAAAATTTTTTTATTGGAAGTACATAAAAAAAAAAATCAGATAAATGATACTAGTTTTACAGCCAACCCAGAGAACTTCACTGTAAAAAGTTACAGTGCACACAAGATGTGGAAACTCTTATCGATTAACAAAACACCCATCAAAACAGAAGGTGAAAATGAAATTCTAAAAAGCAGAATCTTCCTACTAGGGGGAAAAAAAATATCCTTCCGCAAACCCTCTTTTTGCCAAAATCCTGATCTCTGACGCAGCTTACCTCCGGTCATTAGAACGGGAGCGACTGCAGCAAATGAAAAATTTAAATACACATTAGATAAAGAGTGAGCCTCTTATTAACCAAATATGTGAAACAGTATAAAAGAATAGACAGTAAAAATGAACAGTTAATGTGGCTGCAAACTCACCTGCGTGATCTGGAGAAAGACCTTGAAGGTTTGTTGGCTCTGTCTCGAGACGTAGACCTGTACCTTCTCCTTTCTCTGGAAGCAGACCTGAAAAGAACAAATATATTTTTAAAAACCTAATCCCATTAAGAGTCTGTCAAACAACAGTTACTAGCCAAGGGTTTCAGAGTTCAAAAAATCAATTGTGTTCACCTGCTGCGACTACGACTGAAGTTCCTCCTCCTGGGGGACCTATTGCAAGATGAAAAAACATCAATTCAGTGTGTGTATGTGTGTCAAAACGACTTTTGGTCATTCATTAGGATTGCCCCATATAAGGGTGCGCTCACAAAATCAAATAAAAAATAACTCAAGTGTATGCTGGGATTGTCCTGTCCAACCTTTCACACTCTAGAAAGGTGTCTGTTTGTAAGTTAAAGAGGATAAAATCTAACAATAATGACCCATCACATTCTAGCATTCTAAAGGACTTATCACAATTAAATGTAGCAATACAGTTTACGTATTTCACTTATTCTGAGTATTACAAATTTGCCCCCAAAACAAATCTGACTTAAAAGCAGGAGGTTTAAAAAAGACCTTTAGTTAAGATGAATAAAATCATGTTGGGAAGTGACTCTTTTCTATACACTGAATGATGTCTTTAAAATGGCCATTTAACATCTATAAAAAAATATCTGGCGTGATGTCCAGTTTCCAACTGCAAAAATGTCACTACATTTGTGTAAATAGGCAACTGAGCGAATTCCACCTTTTAGTTTGTGTTTAACAGGCCACTTATCATGCAATGAGGTTAAGAGTTTTATCAAATTTGCAGGGAGGCGATCATAAGATGTTAATAATGCTGTCTGCAATAGATCGCAGAAAATGTTGTCTGAGGGGTTGTGGAGGGAAGGCTGTGGTGTAGAAATTAGAGAAGAAAAAGAGCCACTGATCATCTGTACGATCGGAGTGGGTATTTCTGCTGATCGGGTTAACGCTGAAGTAGCTGGAGGAGGAACCATAGAGAGGCTCAGGCTGAGCAGACACCGGGTCGATGGCCTGGTGTACGTTGGTCACATGGTGCTGAAACTGGGCTAGTTGACTGACTCAGAGGTTGATGAGGAGAGGCAAGATGTCTCTGAAAGGGGCTTCAGCTTCATTAATAGAGAAAGAAATTGTTACAAGCCATCTAATTCGAAATGCCGATGCGATAAGGAGTTAAATTAATGCACACATTATCTGATTTCACTGTTCAATTTTCAATCACTGTTTGATACCTGAAAATACTGTCTGTTTTCTTCTGGACAAACTGGACAAATACTTTTTTAAAATAACATTTCTCTTAAATGTTAGTTGGTGCAAATTCTCACTCATTGTCTAGGCATGACACATTGCAACTATGAAGGATGTGGCTAACAAGTGCTTCCTCTGTGACATATCTTTACATCTTTTAAAACGGCTGTTAAAGTATAAAAACATCACAGGACAGCTGAAAGCACGCTAACTCTTTGGTTCATTTGCATCCTATCAGAACACCCTGAATGGATAAAATCCTTCGACTAACAGAATGATGAACTAAGATAACAGTTACAAATATATGTAGCATTGCCAACACATTCTTCCAAATTTCTGCTCATCCATCTATTAGCCTACACAAAAATGGTAATGAAGAAAGTTTAATGGTTTGCCAACAAACCACTTAATCCTAACTGAACAGCAATGCCCAGCTTGGTCAAATCTGTTGACTTACCGGCGTCTAGGGGATGGGCTTCGGCGCCTGTAGTCATCTCTTAAACGGCGACCCCAGGATGATCGCTGTCCTCGACCCTTAGACCTCTTCTCACCCGTAGACATCTCAACCTGGACTCGGCAACCGCAGATAGTCCTGAGGATGAAAGTAAAGGGCAATGCATAAACTTGCAAAACAGCCACTGGAGAGATTCAACAGAACAAGTTAACCTAAAAAATATTTTTCAAATTATGCTTTTTATTTGCAATCTGTTAAATCTCTCGTTGATTGTGATGCAATTCTTACCTTCCATCTAGCTCCCTGACAGCATCTGAAGCATCCCTGGGATCTTCAAACTCCACAAATGCAAATCCGGGGGGGCTCCTGGCAACCCAAACACTACGCAAAGGGCCATAATAGCCGAAAGCTCTCTCCAGGTCAGCCTTATTCCCATTGTTACCCAAATTACCCACATAAACTTTACAATCCAGCGGGCAGTCCCGATGTACAGAGGGATCTGGAGGAAAGTGGGGGGAAAAGACAGACGTAACACAGACAGAAATTATTTTTTTGAATACAAAAAGTAAAGCCTGTTTCTGGTCAAGTCAATCTTTTCAAGTATCCTTGCCGTACAAAACACAAGAACAGAACCAACCTCCCATTTTCTTGTAATGTGCTATCAGCAAATTTTAACGTCGCACAGAGGGAAAACCTGCAAATAAAGAAAAAGAACAAGATATAAGCCAATTATACAGCTTTATTAAAGTAACCAGACAGTGAAAGCTTTATAAATCATGGCAATTCTACCAATTCGAGGCTGATAGCATTTCCTGCCTGACCAGTGAACGTTAGTTTGCTTTAGCTGCTGGAAAAGGTTAGTTACCACAGCACAGCCTACGGTAAATTAAAGTCTGGCGATGGTTTATTTGTCGTACTCTACATTAGATCCTGATTCTAGATATAACGTTTGCATATGACTGAATTTAAAAGTATTTGAGTTACACCTAAATGAACTGGTTAGCTTACTCGATAAAATGGAGACCTGGCGTTGCCGTGCTGCGCAACGCCAGCTAGCTAGGTTATAAATCAAGTCTGACTTCATAAATAGTCAGCTATAAGACGTCTGTGCGTACTGCTAAAAAGTACTGTTTTAAAGTACTTAGTACTAATATTTCATTTCCCTACCGAGAGCGGCTCTTCTTTGAACGGCACCAATCCAAAAACAACACAAACTGAATAGCGTTGTAGCAAGCTCGCTAACTTTGTTAGCATACAGTTGGGTCGTCTGATTTCTTTCCTGCAATGTCAAAATAAAAGTTTAAACGGCGCCCCACAAGGGGCTAAACTGCAAAGGGAACTCGTCCTAATGGAACGCTTTCTTTAAAATACTTTATAAAATGTATGTGTCGCAGTGCTTCTTTAATTCTTTATAAATTGTGAAAAGCTAGAACGATACCATTTGGATGAACTGGTTTCCTTTTTTTTTTTGTAAATAAGCAATGCAACGTTATGCTAGAATAAAAGTCCAAACGGCGCAACACAAGGGACACTGCTAAAACAGGAAACGGAATTCGTTCTAAGGGAACGTTTTCTTTAAAATACTTTATAAAATATTTGTGTTGCGGTGCTTCTTTAATTCTTAATAAATTGTGAATAGCTAGAACGATACCACAGGGATGAGCTGGTTTTCATTTTTTTTTTTAAATAAGCGATGCAGAAAATTGTATGCATGCTAAAATTTCGACTTGATTAGGAACGTTTCTATTCAAAGGTGTGGTTTATTGCACTATTGGTATGGGTTATGCTAGAATGTATGTGTTTATTTTGTAGTACATGACTAAGTAGTAGAAATAACTGCTTTTACCCATGGAAACATATCTATAACCACATCTATATGTGTAGTGTTGTAGACACTACAGAGACGCTAACTACTGTAAGTTAAAGCCAGTACGCAGTCAGGGCCCCTTCGAGCACACGTTAACACTTACATTTACAGCATTCGCAGATCCTCTTATCCAGAGTGACGTACAACAGCTAAGTTACACACTTTAACAAATCCTGTAAGAGAAGTTGGTGCACAGAGAACATACGTACGTTTGTTAGGGAAAACAAAGTAAACAGTAAGTGCAAAGGGTAATTAATCCCGAAACACTCCTTGAAGAGGTCCGTCTTCAGACAACGTTTTTCTTGCAAAATAAATAAGCACTAGTGTTAATATATATATATTTAAAGATGCATGGGTGTATTTATTTATTGCTTTATTTCTTTTGTGATGTCATATGCTAAATATTAATATTTGCAAATTATTTCTTTAAAATATTTTAAAGTCCTTTTGTTTATGTTAGTTTACTTTGTTGCTCATTTGTGTTCTATTTATCTTTTCTTTATACAGTTAACAATAAAATATAAATTATATGGTTTGCTTCTTATAATACACCTTTGCAAGACACAGACTGTTCAGACATCTGATTTGAATCATTTAACCCTTGGGCAATAGAAGTGAGAGCAGAACAAGAGTTCAGTGCTCATCAGGATTAAGCAAACATGTGCAATGAATGTGTTACATAACACTCATGTCTTGTATTCAAACAAAGAGCATTACACTGCTGGGATTTATTTTTGTCTCACTGGACAGGCTGGTAATAGGACTATGTTTGTCTGTCAGAGAGAGAAAGTGAGTGAGAGACTACTTGTTGTGCCTTTGCCAGTATGTCCTATTCATTGTTCAACTATTTTCTAAATTGATGTTTCAGTAAACCATGGACATCCATCCTAGTAACTGAGTTTCCTCTTTGTAAAGTGTGGACAACCTACGTGTAACCGCATGCGGTACAGAGTGTGTTTTTCAAATAGATTAGTGCTGCACATTTTGTTCTGTTTCACTTCCTGATGACTGGGTAGCCTTGTGTGAACTCACCCGCTTGCCATTGAGCACAAACATACCTTAAAGACACAGACATACACACACTATTCATCTAGATCATGTTGCTGACGATTGTGTCACTTCAGAACTATCAGTCCCTCAGTACAGTATAAGACAGAGTAGCTTACAATATGGATTGCAAAGAAAAATCCCCTACAAGTCACTGCAAACTAAGTCAATCAAATTGTATTTGTATAATTATATTAGTACTTTACAAATAATCATCTTACAACATAACTGTACATGATATATATTTGTTTATTTATACCCAGTCCCAGCCATATACAAACACGGACCTACATGCAGGCCATACTGCTACTGTTTTTATAAATTGTTATTGAAAATCATACCAAGACTAATTTAGGTTCTAATTTAGAATTAGACATGTACACACTGCTTTGCTGAATAAATGACTCTTAACTCACTTTAAATGTCAAAATAAATGATTGTATTTATAATTTGTGCTCTGTTTTTATATTTGATTGCCTCCTCATCATCCACTTTGTTAGCAGCATCTACACCTACATTCTAGGAACAGCACATTGGACTTCTAGCTTACAGTTGACAAACTGCATGGCAACAGATAGGCTAAAGTTTATAACTGTACACAAACAGGCTACATATAGCAACGTTGAATCTCATAGAGGGGGAAAGTTATTTATTTAATGTATATCTGGTTTTTATTTGCAAAAACCTGTAAATAAAGACACTTAAACCGTAAAAGCAGAAAAAAAATCTCTGAAGATGTCTAAAAGTAAAAATGTAACATTAAAACTTATATCACTAATATAACTTGTAGCAAAGATTTTACATGCATTTCTGTGGTACATCATGAAGAGATCTGAAATATTTTGACTGCAGTTAGCTGAGTCGAGGCATTAAAACATTACAATTCTACAGATTTATTGCTCTTAAGCTGTGTTGTTTGTTTTCTTTGGTTGAGAACTTTTTGGTTAAAAACCAAGGCTTTAAAATCTGTGGTTGAATATTAAAAAGTCTCTGGTTTTAAACTTCTTAATCTCTGATCCTTCTTCATTTCTGATTTATTTGTAGACAGTCACTTAGACATAAAAATGTTTATGTTTACGCAAACGTAAGAATGTAAAACATTCTTAATTAATGTTTAAGGCATTAAATAATTTAATTGAAATAAATTAACAATTGTTTAGGTTACTAGTTGTTTCTAATGATGTATATGGAGAACCAAGTAATCATTGCATTTGCATTTGAAAAGATACTCTATAAACATATATAATATGTGATACTTTTGTCAGTGTACAATATCACTTGTAAACTGTAAATTATTGAATATCACTGTGATAAAGAATTGTTATGTCCCAGAGAAAATTAATGTTGTCAGTTTATTTATGATTTGAATAATAAAATAAAACTGGAAATACTGCATAACATATGAAGAGAAATCAAATATATAATCACAGAATAAATAACAGTTATTGCTAAAGCCATTTATGTTAAAGAATATGCTTTGCTTCAAGGTATAGAGAGAGAACAGTGTTGCTTGGTGTGTTCTGCTTGGGTGTGAGGTGATGAGACCTCTCTAGGTTTCATTACAGTGTTGCTTTCTTTTGTGAAACTGACTGTTAGTCTTACTCAACAACAACTAGCATGTTTACGCTTTGTGCCTGAAATGTTTTTTGTGGAAACATTTCTGTGTAAAATGATTGAAAGGAATTAGGAACTGAAATAAAATTAGTATTATTACAGAATGCATGTTTAAATGTTTTGAGGAACATTTCTGTGCAAATTCAGAAGGCCCAAACAAGTTATTATTGGCAATAAGGTGTCTTTAAAAGCCCTGCTTTAAAAGTTTGCTCCCTGTATATTACTTATTTCATCCTTAATGATTTTTATCTTAATGACTTTTTATCTGTATCAACTGGAGCAACCACAGTAGACAGCCAACTTCAATAAAGCAAAATACAGTACTTATGACTACTGGATATTCTAAAACTGTCAGCAGTATTAAAGATAACAGCACACGTGAGATGATCTGTAACACTGCTGAAGGATGGTAAAGGTTTGATTTTATTATGCAAAATTGGAGATTCTTTTCAACAGAAGCTACCTTTATCCAAACCTAAATGACTTTTTCTCTATAGTAAGCCAGCTTTGCGTCTTTAGCCCTCAAGATTAAGAAGGTATGACTAATAGGATCTAAACGCGACAAGATTTGGATTTCAGGGGAATCAAGACAGGAGAACATCATGGCTCTTGTAGCACAAACAGGGACTGTATATGCTGAAAACACGAGTAACTAGACCTTAACAGTTAACTAGACTTAAATCGGTAAAAATATCGTGTACATCTGATATAACAAATAAATGTGACTGTTATTTATTAATGTGCCCATTTCTAGTAAATCTTTTACTATAATTTAAAAGAAACAATTTTACATTTTTGTATTTTTAAATTTTACCTCTCGAAATTTTACGTTTTTGTATGGTATTATAATTCATACTTAATGTATTTATTCGACCGTTTTAAACCGTTGATGGATAAATAAAATAAAATAAAATAAAAAACATTTCGATCATTCACAAAACAGAATCAGGTAACATTAGACACAACGTTCCTCTTCCGCGCTCCCTGTCTTTTCACAAAAAGGTACGCGACGCATCCAGCAGAAACGACAGCCTGTAATAGGCGTTATTCCTCTCCAAAGAGCGCAATTTACGTTTTGTGAAAAATAAAAGAATAAAAAATCTATCTTGGTCTAGTTTCCACAGCGCTCCGTCAGCGGGGCGAGCGCGGCGGTACAGACTGTTCTCGGCGCGTGACGGGTTACGGGTCAGAGTGTGCGCGAGGACACCGTGTTCTCATCCGAGCGAGCTACAGTACACCAGGAACATTGTGTTACTTTTGCGGATAGTTTACAAGTCCTGCCCTTCATTTTTTACTATAGCCTTCATTGCCCACCCCTCATTCACTCGAACCAGCTCCTCCTCCTCCACTCTGGTCGTCCGCTTTCATTTCTCCGAGTCCATGTGGCTCCGTTCGCCTTGCTACTCGTTATTAGTGTAAGACAGCGCCGCTGGAACATTTAGTCCCGTGGCTGAGTCAGGGCGGACTTACACACGTACACACACACACACACGTACGTACACACACACGTACACATTAACTTAGACACGCACTGAACGCAGCGACGGTGAAACGCTGTAAGGTACATGTTGCACTCGCCGCCGACACTTGCTGAAGTTACATGCGGATACACTGTATGGACAAACATACAGCGTGGGATAAAAGAGAAATATTGTAAGTATTTTATTAATTTTATTTAATCTTCTGTTTCCACCAGCCAACACAATGGGCCGTGATGTGTTTATTCTAAAGTAGTGTAGTGTAGCAGTCGGCTATACTCTCCATGGTATATATATGATTGTCCCTTAATAGATATTTAAACTTATAATACACCAGAAATTTATTATAAATCTTATAGATAGCCTCCATTAACTAGTGTTTTATTAATATTTATTAATATATGGTTAAAACAACATTATACTGTAATAATGTCAGTCGTACATTGTGGCATTATGCAGCAGCTCATACATGTTGCATGTTACTTACTTGATCATTGTAAACCATAGAAGATAGAAGATACAAAACAAACGCAGGCCAAGTCATCATCTTACACTGATGTGATACTTCCAAAGAACTCGGTGAACCCAAATCTGTATCCACGTAGGGCTTGAGTCCCTCTCACAATATGTCCCTCATCAGACGGGGATGCAGCCTACTGTCTGGACCAGCTGCATATGGTGAAAGCTATGAAAATAGAATACCCAGTTTTAGTAATATGCCAGCTCAGGTACACATAGATAATTTTTTATGATAAAAATACAAGTGGACATGTTACGTATCTGTATCTGTTGTCATAGTGAAAGAGCTGAAGGGTTTTTTTTAAATTACGTAAGTGGCCTTTTGTTGTTTCTATGTTTTACAATCACATCACAAGTATCTTTTAGTTTGAAATAGTATTTTGAGGGGAAAACAGTAACTTGACCTCAAAACTAAATTTGATGGACATCAACAAATCTAGCAAAATGTCCATTTCGTAGACTGTCTGTAAACCAGATTGTGGATGTGTAAAAAAGTACACAGGACATTTACACAGGATATGTAGTCATACAGAAAACATATGCCTGTGTATGTTTTCTGTGTGTCAGTGTGTGACACTTACTGATGTCAGTGTGTTTTGGGGCGACAGGCTTGAGGATGGAATGAGTCATTTAGATTTTCAGCTTTGTTCATGAAAGTATCTGAACCACAGTAGTGAGGTTCTCTTAAATGATCAGATGTAGATGAAGGAAAAGACATTACATGGTTGATGTAGCTGCAACACAGAATGCTGGTTTTACAGTAATATTGTGAAGATTTTGTGTTGGTTTGTGGTGAGAAAAAGCAATTTTGGCAGAGGAGTTCTGACAAACTGAGAAAAACCTGCATGTGCATCGGAGCATGGAAGCAGCTGTATAGAGGAACGCACAGTGAAGCTGGTTAAAAATGTGGTTTATAAGTAGACTGGATTATTAAATATTTTACGTAGGTTAACGTTGATCAGAATGACATCATAAGTGAAATAATGTGCTCCCTAGTTAGCAGATAAAAAGGCTTCTCCACATATATGTGCACCTGAACAAAAGGTTTGTATAGGTTTTGTGTGTATATTTTGTGAAATAAACACAGAAAATATTGGACATCGGTGTTGTTAAAGTTACAGACAAATGTGTTTTATATGACTTTTATATGCCTCTGTGTGTAGATAAAGATAAAACTTTGAGCCCTTCAAATAACAGGCTAAGTCAGAGTGTCATCCTGAACTGAACTCAATGTTCTTTTCTCTGATCTGTTTTTGTTCCTGCATCTTTTCAGTCTGTCCGCAGACGTAAGGCTCACAAGATACTTACTTGTCCATCTACATCTTTAAGCGCTTCACCACAATTAACTTCCGAGCAACGTCGTTATAAAAATAGCTGCAGCAGCAGTTATGATGCTCATTTTGTCAGATTTGACTGATTTCAGGTCAAAGCAAATGCGAAATTGCGGAAAATGGACGACTTGAAGAGACTGACACCCTGAATTGGTTTGGAATTATTAGCTTGTTTGGTTTAACAGTAGAAGGTGAAATGATAGCAAAAGAGGTCTCTGTGCCCCTGTGTGAAGGCTGAAATTTGGTATACGCCATCAGATTGTGCCAGGAACTCTGAATGGAGAGAACACAGTGTTCCCCTGCACACACTCATGAGCTTTAGTGTACTCTCTCTCCCTCTCTTTCACACACATACACACACTCATACAGACCTCCCCCCACCACAGCCCATGTTTCTATATCCCCCCCCCCATACACACACACACACGCACATATGTATACAGTATATACACAAACAACAACGTGCCTGTGGATAAGTGATAAACATGATAGAAAATTACATGCCATGCTCTTGGCGTGAGTATGTGATGTAATATTAATCAAAACAGGAGTTAAAAATATTTTATAAGTCTTCCGTCAAATATTACCTTTAAAAACGACTGAACCCATCTCTACGGATGAACCAGTTTAAGACGCAGCCGTGACTGCTTCTCTCCATCAGTCTGAAAGTGCTGACATTCAGCCTTATAATTACCAGATGCTTTGGATGTTTGCAAGTGTTTAAGACAAGTGAGATTTACTTCTTTATTCTAATATTGATGTGTAAGCTATGTTTTATAATGACAACCTGTAATTTAGACACTGATGACTATAAAACTGTATTTGCAATTGAGATTTTGATGTCTTCTTTGTGTGAAGCCAAACAGGAAACTATAAAATCTTTTATATAGGGAGGGGAAGCTTCCCTGACAAGATGAGATGGCACCTGCTCCCAGCGTGTTAAAAGAAATTAAAAAGCAAGTTTAGCAGCAAGTAAAATCTGGGAATGTAGAGTGACAAGAGCAGGACTTGAGCAGTAATGTGGATTTTGAGGTTGGTTTCAGTGGGTTTCCGACTGTGCACAGGAGCCCATTCGTTATTAGAAGTACGTTTCATATGTTTATGAGGCAAAATCCACATGACAGTCGAGTAAGAGTGCGGAGCAAAGTGCCAGCAAGTTTTGTTGAGCCACTGAATTATACAGCATATGGAATCAGGATTTTATATGTTGTGTGCGGTTGCACACATTATTAATACACTCAGAATGATCTCAGAATGAGCAGTGTTACCTCAGACCACACATTTGCCACCATGATAAAATCATTTGGGTACAATTAGGTGCAGCAGACACAAATATAACAGAGTGGCTTTTAGTACTGATTAATTACTTGTAGTGATTAGAGAGAGAGGTAGACAGAGAGTAAAAGTGCATTCAGCAGGATCTCACTTGTATTCTAATCAATAAGATACAAGACAACTAGAACTTTCATGTTTTTCTAGAAAATATTTGTTTAAATATGTACTTTATAGTTCTCTATACATGTGAACATATCACGTGGCACAAGAATCTTCTAAATTATGGGTGTTTTTGTGTTTTAGGGGAACAAAAACATGTCTGAATGCTGAGATGGACACTTTTAATGAGTCTTTGCCCACCCAGTCCCCCGTAGCTCTCTTCTCCTCCCTGGGAATAGACATCACTCCCAGTAAAGACGGCGGAGTTAGTAAGGTCAGTAGAAATTAGCCCAAAGTGTTTATTTGAGATGTAACTGTATATGTAATATTTTTTATGTGTTGTTTTTAAAGATTTCTCAGCTGATTCATTATAAAATACTGTTGGATTGTGTTTGGGTTTGATCCACAATAGGTGAGACAGTTTTTGTACAACTTTGAATGAAACCTAACTAAATGCAGAATGAAACACTGGCACTGGATTTTATGGCAGAATGCACAATAAAATATCTGAGCTGTTATAATGATTTTGGATTTTTGTGATTTATATGGAAAATGTGGAGGGTTTGCTTTGGTGAAGTAATTTAAACAGAAATTAAGTCTTGTGATGTAACAGTTTTGTTGTGTTTAACAACTTTGTAAAAAGAAATAGATTACTAATATAATTATATTAGAGCAATAAATAGTACTTGTACAGATACAGTTAAGCAACACAACTTGTTCTGGAGATCAGGCTGGATTCATTTTTACAGTTTGTGCCTCATGTCAAAACAGGGCAGGACCGCAACCAATGTGCATAAACAATATAATACATAGTTGAAAATAAGTTCACAGAGAACATTCTGTCCTCCAAAAAACACAAGCCTCACACACTTGATAAGAAGTGGCTACATAAGTCTTCAAGAAGCTACTTCATTATGTTCAGAAAAAGAGGTTGAAACATTAAAATATTCCCCTAATCCCAAAAAGCAGTGGTCACAGGGTGTTTCTACCAAAACCTCAATGCAACAATAAATAGTGTTAATGGGATTGGGTGAAGTATTAGTGGTATTGGCTGATGCTTTTATGGGAATTTTGTATAAAAGCAGAAACATATAAACAAATAAATAAGCTATCCAGTCACCTCAGATTCCGCCAGCCTCCCTACCAACGCTCCAGAACACTAGCAAGTACAAACTTGTGAATATGAATTGCAAACAGAGCCCCTGACATCGTCAAAACTAGTTCAAACTGCAATATGGGTCTGTGGGAAACAAAACTCTGTTTTACTTTACATTACCACTGTGTAAATATGAACTCAGTGTAAGAATGACTGAAATGTAAAAAGCAGGATTTTCCATTTCCAATGTGAGAGCTTTTATAAAGTGCAACCTGTAATCCTGGTTATATTACAGAACTTCAGCCATGTGGGGATGATAATGATGATAATGATAATGGTGGATTCTTTTTCATTATAGATTGTAAAGACACATGGAGAAAAGGGAGAAAGGCCTATGATTGGGGACAAGGTTCATGTTCACTACACTGGCCGTCTGATGAACGGCAAAAAGTTTGACTCCAGTTTTGACCGCAAGGAGCCATTCGTCTTCAATGTGGGAAAAGGTACTGAGTCTTAAGTTCAATGACGAACTCACTGGAATAATTCATTTATTGATTCATTCATTATCCAAAATCTGAAATGATTTGGCAGTGAATCTGCTATGATTATTTTATTATCCTAAATCCTGAATATAAATTCCTTAAGATGTAAAACGAGCAGTAAAATTATGAAGCTTGAAGAAGCTCACTTTACTAACAACATATAATAGAGCTTTCATTTGTGTGTACTATTATAATTTTTATTTTTCTCACAGATTTTCTTGTTTCTTGTTCATTTTAAGTCAGACAAAAATAGAGAAATTGATCTAAAAGTTAAATACACATTAATCCATTTTCTAATCATGTCTAAATTAACTTAGATGACGGATACATGACAATTTCAGTTTTACACAGCTGTTTTACATAAAATCGTTCGTTCAAAACCATTGCCGTCTTGCTGCTCCTTTTTCTCACTTCATTATGTAATGTCTAGGGGTAATGGGGCAAGATTGAAAACCCTGTTACCTCTCACATGATAAATTAATACAATTAGTCCTGTTAAGTCACATAGTAACCTAGGGCTGTTAATAAAGATCGACCTCTCCCACTGTGTTTATTTAAAGAGAACATTTTGTATTAGAAGCACTCCATGTTCTTCTTGTTCATCACACCCCTCCCTTCACGTCATCTGTTCATTCCAACTGCGGGTTTATTTAACATGCTGTAGTATCAAATAAGATCATTACATAACCATTAAAACAGTGCTAATTATAGGTGCATATTTATTGGCTTTTCATTATTTTATTTATATTAATAGTACAATCATATAACCCCAGATTGCTGACTTTTCTCTATTGCTTTGTTAAAGGCCAGGTAATAAAAGCATGGGATATTGGTGTGTGCTCCATGCAGAAGGGAGAGGTGTGTTTGTTGCTGTGTCAACCCGAATATGCCTATGGCTCCACTGGCAGTCCACCAAAGGTTCCTCCTAACTCTGTTCTGCTGTTTGAGGTGGGTGCCAGTAGTAACCCAAATAATAATTATTGACTGTATATTGTGCATAGAGCAGCGGTTAACAGTGATGGGTCTTCACAGACACTTGCTATTTACTCAGATTTTGGTTGGCGATTTGCTTCCTGCTCCTGCACACCTGATGCTTAGCTGTTAATCAGTAGGATCAGGTGTGTTGTTGTTGTTGAGATTTTTCAAATCTGTGCAGAGCATGATTCTGAGAATTGGGCCTCATTTGCCGATATTTTCTTGTTTTTTCTTTCATTTGTTTTTTTGCTTTGACCTTTTTTAACGATAGTAAATAGTTTAATATTATATAACTGAAAAAACAATATGCAAATGCTTTGCACAAACATGCTTTCAATGAAATTTGTGTTCAGTGAATGTTCTTCAACAGTTCAGCAGATTCTGATCTTACTTAGCGACAAACCTTAAATAAGAAAACACTGGTGAACGTTAGAATCTGCATGGGTTTTAAGAACTAATTTCTTCTAAAGAACAGTTGGTGAATGGCGCCCTTTGAGAAGTGCTGGCATAAAGGACAAAGTTAAAGAATGTATCATGTTCAGATCGACTGTTTTTTTTTCACCACGAGTGGAAATTCCCTCATGATTTTGACCAGTGGAGAAAACTTGTTACGTTTCCATCTTCAAACAGACATGGACTTTAAATTAATCGGACTAGTTTTTAAACTAATTGCTCCCAAACAAAACCTTGTTAATGTAACAATGCATTAAAATCATATGGACCCTCATATGAATGAAGGCTAACAGAGAATTTTAACACAAGATCATTGTTCATGACTCACAAAAAGCCTTCAGTCATTGCCAGCCACTTTAGTAGCTTTGAACAGTGTGACCTTTGAAGTGTTTGGGTAGAAGGAAAAGCCGATGTGATTTTTTTACATTTCGATTTATCACTGCTAGAACATAATAAAATTTGTTTGCTAGTGGAATGTTAGTGACGATAATGATCAATGTTATAATCTTAGCCTTATAACAGTAATGGGTGAAATCAAACTCTTACCCTTCTTTTTCAGGTAGAGCTGTTGAGCTTTAGAGGGGAGGAGCTTACCGAGGATGGTGGAATTGTACGGAGAATAAAGGTCAAAGGTGAAGGCTACAACAATCCCAATGAAGGAGCCACAGTACATGGTATGTCTAAATGTTCTACAGAAATCAGAAAATAACAGGTTAGATTCACTCCACATAACAGTCTCTTTTTCTACCTCTAGTTTAAAATAAAGCTTTTATAGCATATTTTTATAATGTCCTGTTTGTCATAATTGTACTCTGTAAAACTGGAACCTTGTCTCCTTGTACACTTGTATATAGCAGAGATGACAAAGTTTACTTTGGAGACATACAATTTAAACTTACAATTCAGTACATTTAGGACTGTTGTTTCCCTTTGTGGTACAGTGCATGTGGAAGGAAAGTCTGGTGGCCGTTTGTTTGATTCACGAGACATCACCTTTGTGGTGGGGGAATCTGAGGACATGGGGGTTCCCCTGGGGGTGGACCGTGCCATGGAGACGATGCAAAAAGGGGAATGTTGTTTACTATACCTAAAACCCAAGTAAGTCTAGATTGTGTTTGTGCAAGACTCTATTTAACTGCATGTTTAAAGCATAAATGTAAAAGCACATGAAATTAAAAGTATAATTTTATTATTGATTTTCATTTTGTACAATATACCCATTAATTCACATTTCATTTGAATATGTCTAAAAAGAGAGATGTCAGTTTTAAATGTTCCTTCACTGAGAGGAAGTGCGTTCTGTTTTTTACAGATATGGCTTTGGCAAAAAAGGAAAGCCAGAATATGGCATTGGACCAAATGCAGAACTGTTATATGAAGTCACACTCAAAGATTTTAAAAAGGTGAGACAGGGGGCAATGTTTTTGTCATTTTCCAGGTTTGGTTTAAAATGGCGACTTGTGGTTACTTGAGATAAGTGACCAATGGTATTTGGTCAACTTGTAAACTTGTTTGTAATACCAACTTGTAAAGTACAATTACAATATGCATCTAAAAGGATCCTTTTGTAAGATACAGTATATTTTAGCCAAAGTGCTCAATTCCTGTCCATAAACATGCCCATGTATGGATTTAAATGTTTGCCACCTCAGAAGAACAAAAGTACTCCCTCTAGTGTTGAAAGAGAGATACTGAAGTTGTCGCTCACTTTCCACAGGCCAAAGAATCCTGGGAAATGGACTTGAGCGAGAAGTTAAAGCAGGCGGTTTTGGTCAAACAAAAAGGGACTCAGTACTTCAAGGTGAGAAATATGTATTAGCAATAAATAAACTATTTTGGGGCAGAATTAACATACTATATTGATAGTGTTATAATTTATTAGCATATGATAAAATAATCAGAAGATACAGTTAACATATACAGTATCAAACTCAATTGTTATGGTTTCACCATGTAATGCCTGTTTTAGGTTTAATAAGCCTAGCATTGTGGCAGCCTGGTTTTATATTTGTGTGTGTCATTAGGCCGGGCACTACCACCCAGCTATCATCCAGTACCAGCGTATTGTGACATGGTTGGAGATGGAGTGTGGAATTGGTAAGGAGCAGCAGAAGGACGTCCAGGCTCACTTGCTTGTGGCTCATCTAAACCTGGCTCTGTGCTACTTGCGCCTTCGTGAATATTCTCAAACTGTGGAGAACTGCAACAAGGTAGAGCATCTACAGGCCAACATACTGATGTTTATTAAAAAATGAAGGAACATAGAGTGTACATGTTGTGGTTGGACCTCTTTACCAGGTGATGGAACTGGATTCGGAGAATGAAAAGGCACTGTACCGAAGAGGAGCCGCTCGTTTGTTGCGGAACGAGTTCAGCTTGGCCCTGGTGGACTTCCGGCAAGTCCTGCAGGTCAACCCCTCCAACCGCGCTGCCCGCTGCCAGATCTCCATCTGCCAGCGCAAGATCCGTGAACACCACGAGCGCGACAAGAAAACCTACGCCAACATGTTCCAGAGGTTTGCTGAACACGATGCCAAGGTACTTAAACTGTCATATATAACTCTTAAGCTGGTTATGAAGCTGTAACCTTTTCAATTCAATGAAGCACTTTCCTTCTCTGAAGTCTGTGCTGTTGAGTTATTGTCTAAATGAAAAGTTTAAATCAAGGAACACTATGTTTATGTCTTCTTTTAATTGTTTTTGTCTGATAAGTAAAGTTTGGTTTACAGTTAAATAACTACATTAGTTGTTTAACTGTCACTACATTGGAGATGTAAAACAGAACTGCAGACAGCTGACACTGTTTAATAGTGGTCCTGATTTGCATTGAGCCTGTAGTTGCTGTGTGGCAATAAATAGAATAGTTCCTTCTTCGAGATGTACTTAAAATAACAATTTACATCAGAAAATAAAAATATGCAAACTAAACCAGCCAAGGCATTTCGTTGCCGTTAACCATGAAACAACATAAAGGCTTTCACGTTATAGAAAGAAGACATACAAGATGATATTGATTCTGATTTAACTATTTGGGTGTTTGTTTTGTAGCATAATTAGATAAATGATTATTTGAATAAATTAATAAATTAGTTCAAAACTCATGTTTGTTGTGGGTGTGTTCCTGCAGGTGGGCCGCTTAAAAAGGAAGAAAGAGGAGAGTGGGGTGGTAGATCAGAACAGTAAGGCTGTGAAAAAGCCTCGACGGAGTCAGGATGGCACCTAAGAGCCTGCTTGCCCACGGTAAAGCTCGGGGCCGCTGCTCAACTTGGGTACCCTGTGTGCAGGGTGGCACGGTGGGGCACGTGGAGATCCCACCCCCCGCACAGCTCCGCCCACCGAACACATGAAGTGACTGTTATCGCTCAGGACCTAAAGGAGATCAGGCCGGCAAAGAGTGATGGACGCTGAAGAGGCTATAAGCTTCAAGCTGTCATTCCAACAGAAAGCCAAAACATACACAATTTACATGACCACTGCCATCCAACAACCAACTTCCTTCATATACACCTCAACCCACCAAGGCATTCTTCTTCTGATGTAGTGTTATGGAAATAAATACAAAAACAGCAACAAAATTTTAACCAGTACTGTATTATATGAGTAGAGTAATGTGGTGAGACTGAGGTAAGAGCCACATTTTTGGGAGGATTTTGTCCTTGTGTATGCAGTGGTACGTGTGTAACAAAGGTATTATAGCATGTTGTGGTGTTTAGAGAGGGGACTGCGGTGGATAGCTGGACTGCAAAAATAAGTTTTTCCCCTCTGTTTTGTCTTTGCTAATCTGTCTACACAAAGTGCAATCTTTCCAATGGGAACTGGTGACTGATGGGCCAAGTGACCAGCATAAAGGCTGCAGATATGAATTCTCTGCGAACTCCATTGCAGGCAAAGAAAGACTCTAAATATCTGGATTGAAGTTGGAATCTTCATCTCTGATTGAGCTTTATGTCACTTCAGGCAGGCCCAGGTATACACAAAATGATACGCACATTTATCTACTCACACACACTTTAACTCTTCCGTGCTTCGTTAGAGGAGAGTAGGGGTGTTAATCAACAAGCTTCATCACAATACAGTATTGATTCAATGGACGACAATACCTGGTCTGCCCTAGACTTGGGAACATACACATAGTAGCCACTTTATTAGGAACACCTGCCCTGTACTTACACTTACTAGCAGGGGTGTGCAAAAAAAATCGAATGGAATCATCATATGACTATTTCTCTGCCGATTCAAAATCGATCCATGCATTCCACAAAAAAAAAAAAAGATTTTTCAACTAAGATAGTGGCACTAGTTTACTTTTCCCCCAACACGAGTTCAGCTCACCAGTCCTATGGACTAGCTGCATTTGCGGACCGCCTACGATTGTCAGTTTTCATTTGTGGGCGGTGGTGAATTTCTGCAACGCCGGTAACTCTCAATACCTGCCAAGGATAACGATTAACGACGTACGTCGATTAATTCAAGCGTCATCTTCGACTCCCAAGAGCAAGAGGGAAAAGGGTTTTTAAGATATACTGTAATCTCGTCATTCATTGACAATTGCGAAGGTAAGTTATGCGATGTAGTTAGCTAGCTCTAGCCATAGCAATGACGCCAGGTAGAAAATTGACTGTTAGAAAAACCTATTAAGCTGTTCATTTTAGTGGTTTGCCGAGATGTTCACTTTACTATCTGGCGTTGAATAATTTTATAAGAATTACTTATTTTACCCGTTTATATATGTATTGATAATAGTGGTTATCCCCTGTATCAAGTAAAGATATACAGACAGGGAAAGTCAGCATCTGTGCTACCTGCCATAGATCTTTGAGGAACATGAGAAACCTCACAACAGTAGGAGTAGGATGGAAGACAGTTCAGTTGTTTGTCTTTTCTAATTCTGTCCTGGGGCTTTGATGTGGTAACGATAGGTTAAACTAGGAAACAAAGTTATAACTAGCAAACAAAGTTGAACAAATTAGAACACACTACAACTCTGTGCCGTCACCCCGTGTTCCGTCGAAACATGCCATCCATCGAGTTGTGCTACCCAGCGTATCTGCGCATGTGCAGTCCCACACAAGTTTCTAGGGTTAGGGGCTAGACTCTATCGATTTGTGCTACGGTAGCATTTTTCGACAAGACAGCATAAATCGACAGAACAACCCGCCATTGTTGTTGACCCGCGTTGTCATTACTGTTGCCATGGTTACTGTTGTCACTTGTGGTATGTAAGAAATGTAAGTCATTTAAGGCACGCACACGGTAGCACTAAACACGTTTTACCTGTTTGCACAGATCCACAGAATCCAGTGTGTTGGAAATCTTCACTTCGGAGTGCGTTTAAAAAGAGATCCGTTTGATGTGGCTAAAACTGTTTATGTGTAAACGAAAGGCCCAAACATATAAAAATATGCGTTTATAAAAATATCTACATACGTGTAAACAGACTCTAATAGTTGCCTATTTGATGCTGACATGTAATGTGCTTGCATGTTGCTTGCATTACTTGATTTAGTGTGATTTGTTTAGTTGATCTGCCACAGTCAAATGGAAAAGGTAACTCTAAACAGCAGTTTGGAAACCAATTTATCTATGTATGGAATCATGAATTGTTTGCAAATCATGAATCGTGAATCAATTTTGAATCAAATCGTGAGCCCAAGAATCAGAATCGATCTGAATCGTGCACCCCTACTTATTAGACACTTAAGAAAACATGTTAAATGTGCACTTTTAGGTGTACAAGCACAATGTAAAACATGTTCCACCCTTTACCCCAGTTAGCTTGTTAGTTTGTGACCACCCAAGTGCAAATGACACAACACTGAGGCCAACATGACAGCAAGCATTGCTTTTAAATGTTTTAATGGGTGTTGCTAGGGTTTGTGTGTTAATATCACTGTTAGGTTGTTGGTGCTCAACAACACATTGAATTTCCAACCATGAACATTTCTGCTGTCAACCTCTGGCAATTGCTGAGGTGCATAAAGAGGGCTAACACAAACTGTGCATGGCAGCAGATACAGTACTATCATTTATTTATGTACTACAAATGTTATAAATCATCATCGATATCTACAGGGCAGGTTTCCATAGTGGCCAGTTAGTATGATTTAACTTAATCAAACTTCAAGCCTGATAAAATGTTGTTGACTTCAGTAGCTGTAATTTAGTTTTTTTTTAAATTATATTTTATTATTTGAAGTGTGTGCGCTAAAGGTCATCTAGTCACATCGTTGAAAATTTGTTGCTTTAATGATGACTATTTTGATAGTTAACTACCTAGGACTCTTTTCTCCAAACTTTGTAATTTGGGAGCATTCTACCATATAATAGTGGGACACATTTGGGTGATGCATCTTGATTTCCAAATCATTTGCATTGCAATTTACACCCTTGTCATTTCAGATAACTGAGTATCAAAATGTTTGAACTAAGACATTATTTTACTTTGGTTTGATATCATTACTGTGTGTTTACAAGTGGTGCAAAAAAGGCAGGCCTGTATACCCTAAACAATAAAAATAGAGAAAATGAATCAACCACTTCAGTGTTTTTTTTTTGTTCAGAGCATAAATCAATGAATGATCGACGACTTCAGACATTCTATGTTTTAGTTGGATCTTTTAATGGACAAAATATTAAATGCATGAACGTGCATTTTTTCAGTAACATTTGCAAAAACTACAGAACAACCACAACTAACAGTCATATACCGTTATACTGTGAAACTCTGAGGACCTGAATGAATGTGAGAGAAAAGATCTAATCAACAGAGGGCAGTGTCTACACAGTGGTGAAAAATAGATCAAGGTAGTAAATTGAATTTCTGAATTAAACTATTTCGTTGCTTTCGATACTCAGTTCTAGTTTATTCTCATAGAAGCATCCTATTTTACTAGAATTATGTCCTATGCAAATATCTTGGAAGACATGATTTGCTTGTAAAATACATTACAAAACATCTGACCTGCAACACAACATTAAACAAATGCAACTTTTTGGACTTAACTGGGCACTGATCGTCTCTTGATCATACAATTACTAAGTGCAGATCCACTAGAGAGCTCTAAAGATCAATGACAGCAAAAATTATTTAGGATTAGAGTTAGAATTTGTGTAAAATGTCAGGGTACACTGGTTCTCTGAATAATTCATAATCACGTTAAAAGTACCATAACCAACACCAGACCCACTAAATGAAGTGCCATGTATTTATACTAACAGCATCAACATGTCAAACATTTGGACAAAAAAAAAAAAACCTTCCTAAATACATTTTACATCATGTGAAGAACAAATGACTAAAGCCATCTGTATGTGCACAGTAAAACAGTGTAGACTGGGGAGTGAATATTACAAGGAAGGCAAACTTGCTTTTGAAAGAGCTTTCCCTGAATATCAACAAGAAATAATGTCATGTGGAAAGACAAGTTCTAGTCTTTAATATATAATAATGTTTTAATGTGAACTTATATACTTTCATTTTCTTAATTAGTCAGTGTTGCTTCGACCATATGAGTCGACAATAGACAGTAACACTCTACATATGACAAAATGATTTGCTTTTGTCATACAGTACCTGATTAAATGACTATGTAACCTCTTTATAACCTCTGACTACATCAACTTCCAGTTAACAAGTTCTCTCCTTTCTATTCTTTGAGCTTAGTTTTTCCCTGTAGCACACTCAGGGGTGACCAGTTTCAAGTTACAGCTCACTGTGTACTACTTGCAGAGGCACCACCTGAAGTTATCAATCTGACCAAAAATTCAGGGACACGCCATTCATTCCAACTGAAGGCAGCTTAAAGTCAGTCAGGAAATGTAAACGATTGAGCTGATTTGTGATCCTGGATTTCATCTGGGTTTGCTGTTCCACCACTGAATAAAGGTAATGACTTAAAGATGAAACACCTAAAGAGGAAACATAGCTTCCTATACGGAATAGTGACATTTCCTCCATGAAACCATCTTTTGCCCCGATACAGTACGGACGCCTTACATTCGGGGGGATTTTAATATTTCTTTATAATTTTGTTGTCCATGGGTTGTTAAATAAGTTGAAGGAAAGGCATATAAAGGTCTATAAAAACACTACATCAACAGTTCATATGCTTTTCAGACATCTTTCTTTGTCAGTCATCCATCATTCTTGTTAACATTTATTAAAACCGCTCTTTTCAAAAATCCTGGACATTTTAGCAGCCTTCTAACAACAACAGAACATTTCTCCATGTTTGGACGATTTTGTATTTTGCTCCTCAAATCCCCCGCTCATTAGCAGAATTTTGAGGTTCCATGCAGGAAGTACAGTACTCACTACTGCTGAAAAAACAGCAACAAGCAACTTGCAATGCAAATGTCCCTTCTGAACGGTTTCATAATCGGGTTGTTCATTGTAAAGACTTGTATTTAACACCTCTATCACCATTTGTTCCGACTGGTGATTGTGTCTTGGTGTGCATCGCTACCAACCCAGCACTATGAGATGAAGGAAGGCACAAAAGCTTGAGAGGATGTGACCTTTAAGGCATATCTATGGTTAATATAACTTTTTGTCCTTTGTGCTTCATGTGATGTCCTTGCTGGTGATAAAAGGCCTCTATAGTTTATAGTTTCACAGAGTTTCCTTCTGTTTTGAGGTCATAGGAAGGTCACTTGCTGGCATGCAGAGAACACGTAATCTCTAAAGAAGGTCAAAAGATAGAGTTTATAAATGAAACAGATGATACCTTGAGTACTGTCAGAAAATTAATGGTTTATTATTAGTAAAGAAAATGCTGTTTTCTTTTCAAGTTTTTTTTCAGTTTCAGTTTATTTTTGGTGTGAATGTGATTAAACTATTAAGAATGGGCCTCATTTCACCGAATTTTTGAAATTCGATTCAAGTATGATTATCATGTCAACTATTCGATTTGATGTGATATCAACGCATCACAATACATCCCATCAATTTTTCTACATTACTTCGTGTTGCACGCAGATTAGACATGGATCACAGATTTGGGAGCCATAGTTACTGCCAGGATGTTCTTTTTAGCTAGAATATTTATACCGCAGCCAGAAAATCACCAAGCAATGTCATTATGATATGATCTGGTGGTTCTCAAACTGTGGCCAGTGCCCTCTAGTGATACACAGAGTCACCAAGATTTTTTAAATAAAGATAAAAACAAGTAGGCTACACACCCACACACACCAACATTCATTCATTCATTCATTCTCCAAACCGCTTAATACCAACTGGGGTCGCAGCGGGGTCCGGAGCCTATCCCGGGGAACTTACGGGCGCAGCTCTGGGCAGGCTATAAAACACCGCAGGGCACACACTCAGAAGGAAACCGAAGCACCAGGAAGAAAACCCACACGAACACAGGGAGAGCATGCAAACTCCACACAGAGATGTCCTACGGCCAACCAGGGTTCAAACCCAGGACCTTCTTGCTGTGAGGCGGCAGCGCTAACCACGGGCCACCGTGCCCCCCACACCAAAATACACAAACTACGAAATTTATAAGCTCTGAAATTTTATTTAAAGTAAGAAAACGAAGCCCTGTTTGTTTTTGTATGTCAAATCTAGTGGAAGCTGCTGTGATGATGAGCGGAGGAAGCAAAAATAGTGCAAAAATGTAATTTAAAGCCACTTCCTCAGTTTTCACCAAGATTCTGACATTCCTGCTTTGGAATTTGTTCTTAGGTAGGAACAGAATCTAGAAACACTGAAAGGCACTCTTATACACATACTGCATGCATGTTTGAGGAAATCATTAGTTTAGTAGATTTTCTTTACCTAGTACAATTCTTTACTATTTATATTTAAACGTTTTTAGAAATGGTCATAATTACCGTAATTTTATTCATTATTCATTAAACCATTATTTCATTATTTTTATAAAACATTCATTTTGAATAAATATCACAATAGGTAAAATTTGCTGTGCAAGAAGGTCCTGTGTTCAAACCCCGGGGACGGTCGTAGGGCCTTTCTGTGTGGAGTTTGCATGGGTTTCCTCCGGGTGCTCCGGTTTCCTCCCAAAGGTTAACTCGTGACTCTAAATTGGCCCTGTAAGGTGTGAATGTGTGTGTGACTGTGTTAGTGGGCTCTGGTCCCCCTGCGACCGCAGTTAGGATTAAGCGGTTCAGATAATGAAGGAATGAATGAAAATTTGCTGTGCGTTCACCTATTCAAATTAAGAACAGAGTGGATTTGTCATTATACAAAATTAAGAAAAATGTAAGAAGATATTGGTGAATGAGGTCCAATCATTTTATCAATATCATTCATCATTCTCATGTTCAGTACAGAATTCATACCTGTTTCAATGAGCCACTGGAGGTGATGAAGGCATAGACCATCCAAAGAGGAACCAGTAGGGTTGACGAGAGGGTGAACCACCAGCCAATAGCGTAACCCCACCAAGGGTATTCAAGAGTGTTGTTAAACTTCAGAGGAGTGAATTTAACCAGAGAGAAGACGAACGTAGCCTGCAGAAAGACACATGTAGAACAAAGTTATGTGCCAAACTGTTTTAGAGTGATTTTACAGTCAACAATCAGAAAACAAATTACATTGAAATATGCCACTGAAGGAACAGTAAATGTGCAATAAATGTGCTGGATGAGTAGCACTTAAAACAGTGACAGATACCACCTGCAGTTACTCACAGTGCAGATAATAGGAGTGATGTATTTCCAACAGTACTTTGTTAAAGGCTGCGGCCGATAGCCAATCATGTCCTCAATATTATCATATAGCTGATCGGCACCTAAGACAAATGGAGTACACATTATCACTTACTAAAGCACTGTAAATGTTTGCAGATGTGAAAATCTGTCTGCACACTTTGTCCAAACATAAGTGCATCTACTGTACTCATCTACAGATTTGTTAAACACTTTTGTATTTGTAAAATATGCATTTAATCAGTAGTAGGGATGCACCGATCCAACCTTTTCAAATCCAATACTGACGCCGTACCAATCCAATACCAGTTTTTAACCTTTACAGCCATAAGAGAATTTGGGACGCTTTTCTCTGCCTTTTACTCAGATTAGCAATAGTTTGATGTGTAAATGCTGACAGTCTTAAAATCAGTCCATTTCTGATGACAACTAACTACATTTTTGACATGATGGCCTTCCAATAAGAACAGTTATTTATTTATTTGTACCTTTCCCTTATCTCCTTTTCAATTTCTATTTGTACTGTGATCTTATATTATTTTAATTTTATATTGTATTTTATATTTTTAATTATGCCTAATTGCAGTCAGGAGCGGTTCAGCATACTTGTGGTACTTGTGAGCAAGGTGCTGTCCCCAAGCACTGCTACCTGGGTGCTGCTCATGTCAGCTGCCCACTGCTCCTTCACAGATGAGTCCAAGGCAGAGGTCCTAGTTCTTTGTGGTGCACTGTGTGCTGTGCTGTGATGTGTTTATAATGACAAATAAACACTCACTCACTCAATATATACACACATTTTACATACAAACTCTGGAGCACTTCTGTAGCTGTAACTGTGGCTGCTTTAGTTTGAGTACTTACCATACACCCATCCTATACACAACGACTGCATGATGGCAAACAGCAGAAGTGTCATCCCACTACAGGAATAATAATCAAACAGCTGGAAGACATACAAGCCTCCCTACAAAAACAAAACTCCCACAATGTGAGAATGCAAATAAATCCATCTTATTACTGGACTATTTACAAATTGCCATCTAAAAGTAAAACTTATCTTCACTACACTATTAACTTCGCTATAGTAGCATTAAAAAACAATATATACAATTCCTAGACGTTTTTACTATTTTCTTCCTACAAATAATTGCGTGAGCTCATTAAAACAGTAGTTAGTGACTGAAAGCTCACATTTTCAACAAGGCACCTGTAATACAAGTCTCAACCAAGAGTGAGGCAAAGAACACGAAGAATAATTACCTCCATCACCATTAACAGGCCAATTAAGAAGCTCCCAGCACAGATGAGAAGCAGGAAGAGTTTGCGACGTTGACCCATGAGGAAGAAGGACGGGTACATATCAGTGATAGCTGTCATCAGTGCCTCCAAACACACAAACTGAAAAGATTAGAGGGAAACAGGGAAAACAAGAAAGTCCGATGTGAATTAAATCCTCAGGCCCCTAAAATTACAAATCCAGTCACTTTTTACCTTTTTTTCTAGTCACTTTTTTTCTGCACTAACCTCACTGTCCAAGCCAAGCAGAATAATCATTATGAAAAAGCAAATGGCCCACAGCTGGGGAAGCGGCATCATGGCTACTGCTCTCGGGTAAGCAATGAAGGCCAACCCTGGACCTAAAAACGAATGAGAATGAAAGTCTGTTTAACACATCAAACTGGGAGGGATGTGCACAGAGTGAGCCAACATGACTAAAGTGGTCCATCTCTGGTCACCTGACTCTGCCACTGTTGAGATGTCTGTCCCCTGCTCATACGCCATGAAGCCCAGCACTGAGAATATGGCAAAGCCGGCCACAAAGCTGGTCCCACTGTTCAACAGGCACAAATACACACAGTCTCTGCAAAATAGACACAACATGCAGGCATTGCTTATCACAGCTACATACTGTATACGAATCAGAGTGCAAGCACAGTGCTTTAGCTATTTGACAAAGATCTCTCATATCCGTCTAAGAATTACATGGGCAAGTGTTGAAAGAAAAATACAGAGGAAGAAGGAGGAGAAGAAGACAAAGCAGAAGAAGCTTTAAAGAGTTATCTTGAAACAGAAAATCCAGACTTACTCCCATAACCTTCCATGTAAAGTCATCTGAAGAGAACTGAAACTACTGAATGTGCATGTTTAATATCTGCATTACACAGTAACTAATAAATAAATTTCATATTATAGAAATCAACTGAACCCCTGTCTGCATATTGGATCAACTACAGGAGATGCAAGTTCTATCCTATGAACTGAGCTCACTCACTTGTAGCAGTTGTTGTTGTACTTGTTGTAGCTTCCCAGAGCAGTGAGACAGCCAATGCAGAGAGCGTAGGAGTAAAAAATCTGGGTTCCAGCGTCCATCCACACCTACATGGCAAGAGGGGAAGAAAGAGGTCTCACAACTCAGTGGCAGAGAAATACAGCACAAATCTCTTTATTGTTAACTAATGACACTAACAAGTGAGTGCTAAACAACAGAATTCCACAGTGAGTTCTCTCAGTCAACAGTTTAATTCTTGAGTGCAACCGTACATTTCATAACGTTTTATGTTTGCGGACACTGGAGAAAGATTAAATGTTGAATGTCATTTATCCCTTTTTAATCAAATCTGCTTCAAGAAGTATCTTCATTAAAAAAAATTATTAAGCTATTATTTATGAATGCTGTATTATAATCACACTGTTCCACTCTCATTGGTTATTAGGTAATGACAACAGATGAGACAAAGTACATTTCGTGTCATACAATTTAGTTAGCAATCACTCTTGGCTGTGAGTACTTCTCTGTCCCATGTTGTATTTTACCTGTGGGTCTAGGAGGCGTGAAGGATCTGGATAGAGGTAGAATACTATGCCGTTGATGGCTCCGGGGAGTGTGAGTCCACGCACTAGCAGCACAACAAGCATCACATATGGGAAAGTTGCAGTGAAATAAACTACCTGAAAATAAAACACATATCTATAAATTGGGTATAAATCCAAAAATCCATGAGTTTTTACACTCATTATCAGGACTTTCAGGGGAAACGTTGTTGCACTTCATACCTTCCCTGTAGACTTTACTCCCTTCCACACACAGAAGTAGCAGATGATCCAGGCCAGCAGGAGACACAGCGCCAGCTCCCACCTCATACTGCCCAGCTCATACACACTGCTCGTGATATTTAGCACTCTCCTCCTAGAGAATACACCACATTTTAGGGATAACTAATTCTCTTTCAGGACATATTAGTTAATGCTATTACAGTTTTATTGAGTGACTTTATAATAAACTTAACTCACTCCCAGAACTCTTTGACAGGTGAAGTAACATTGTGTCCTATGCTGAGGTTGATGGAGCTGCCCATTTTCTCAAACTCTACACAGGTTTCTATGATGTACAAACGAGAGACAGTTCAGCATTTCTGTGCTTATTTACACATAATCACTGTCAAGTTCCTTACATCTATTTCGAGTAGTATATATATTAAGCTTATTAGAGACCTGTGTTCCAGGCATTGTTGCAGCTGGCCCATGGCAGCTCCGCACTGAAGGAAGAGAAGAGATAAAAGAAGGCCCAAGCCAAAATGACGATGTAATAGATGCTGGAATACAACACGACCACCTGACTCCCATAGCCCAGTCCTGCAAAATCAATCAATTAATATCATCAATAAATTGTTTGGAAATGCACAGCGGTGCTTTTATGCAGAAGTTCAGTCATAGACCAAATTCATTTTAATGATCATATTAATTAATAAGCATCAAAAATGATCAAGCAGCATCTCTCCATGTTAGTTCTTTTTTTTTTTTTAACAGATACTATTAATATTAACTGATCAAATGCTAGGAATTCTTTTTGTTAATCAGGACTGGCTTTACTTAAAAATATTTAGCAACTAAAAAAAATAATAATCAGTTGACAAAAGAATGTAAAATCACGTGTACGCACTTGGCCGTTAACCAACCAAATACATTTTGTGCCAAGTCAAATGTTTCCATCCCTTAAAGCCAAGCCACAATTTCTTGCCAAGTAGTAGGTTTACCTTCCTTTAAAGCACCTAAGAATTTCACTAGAATTCACTAGAATCTACTGGGCTCATAAAAATAATAAATAAGCCTATATTTTAAAATCAAACATAGTTTGATATGGAAAAAAACAAAAAACATAAAATAATCTTAAAACTTGGAAGTTCACCTTCAAACAGAGGACAAATCTTTCTCCAGCAGGTGATGCTGCCCTGACTAGTGTATTGCCCCAAAGATATCTCCAGGAGGAACAGTGGAATGCCACAGGCAAACAGAAAGACCACATATGGAATGAAGAAAACTCCTGAAGGACAACATAACAAATTTAGATCCGTCTGTGACCAAAAAAAGCAAAGAATCCTAACCTTAGGTCACTAACATTTATTTTAAACTATTTAAATGGAAGGGGTGGAGGCGCAGTTTTTTAAAAGAGGGCAGCTCATCAACCCACACAGTAAGAAAAGCAGCATTGCTGAATGAAATTACTGTCAATGCATGGCAGTTATTTTTATTACTTTATATAAGATGTGTGAAGAGGTTTCAAATAACTTGTTTATACTGTCCACTCACCTCCTCCATTCTTGTAGCATAGGTACGGGAATCTCCAGACGTTTCCTAAGCCGATGATTTGACCAGCGACAGCTAAAAGAAACTCCACTTTACTTGACCAGTGGCCCCTCTCCTGTACAGTGAACTCTTTATTCACTCTTCCTGGTTCTGGGTAAGACAATCTAAACTGCACTTCTGGATCATAACGTATCGCCATATCACTGCAAGGAAGCAATATATTTTTTATATAGTCTATGAGAAAGTATGAAACTGTACTGCTTGTGTTAGGCAGAGGCCATATGATCAAATGCTTAAAGTTTCTCAACCCTCTATTCTAGTTGTTAAATTACCTTAAAGAAAACAGTTATACAGATTTAATATTAACTCAATAAGCTCAATGTAATCAACTTTTTGCTGTTAATTATAGTTTAAGGCACGGGTAAAACTTTTACAAAAACAGCATTTAACAATCTGTTGATTTCTACCAGGTTTCTAGAAGGAAAAAAAACCTCACTGACACTAGACCTGAACATTTCTAGTAAATGCACTTTTATGTAAACGGATTTGGCACGTACAGCACGTTCAAAATGTCCAAATTCCACATTACCCTTGTGGTCTATGGTCACAGAATGGCTGATTTTAGCATCCTATAGAGCTTTGTTTTATTTTTCTGAAAACAAAGTTTTGAAATACATGGAAAAAAATACTCAATAATTAATGCAAACAAGAGCAAAATGTTCCTCAATACAGGCATTTAGTTATATTATGCTAAATTTCACACCCTGCACACTAAGTCTATAACAAAGACATAAGAAATAATAAGACTCACATTTAGGGATTAAGAGATTTAGATCATGTAAACCAAACAGGTTTCAGAGTGCCAGCACCAGTAAGCTCAAAGCAGTTCAGAACTACTCAACTACTGCCTTCAGCATGAACTATCACAATTATTTTCAACTTTAACCTCCATTATGATTAACGAACAATTAATGCATTTTACTGGAAAGGGCCGAGGCACATGACTGAACAAAGCAGTTGTTTTTTAAAATGACATTAAATATTAATCAAATTAACAGACATAAGCAGGATTAAGTAGGTGAAAGGTTCTTAATGTTAGTTTTGATAAATGTTCGGTCAATTGCTCAGTCCTAGCATTTCAATCATCGTAAGCCACACTTGAATTTTTGAGTGGAGTGATACTTTAAACTGTTTTTATTACAATCTCAGTTTTGTGAGTCTATACATTCTACCTAAACACAAACACCTAAATGTTACTTTCATAGACACACCTTTCAGTGAGACAAATTCTTTATCCGATATGCTTTGTTTGAGCTTGCATCAGTGAAACCCCTGGCAAGGGTGTGTCTACATATTTTGTGATGGAAGTTGTGATCACAACTGAAAAATTCGTTAACACCTAAATCTGAAACACTATTTCAAAGTTCCCTCAAGATAAATGCATTAGGTAACAACATTAAATAACATTAAATTCAGTTTACATCAAGAGTCTTACTTTTTTTTTTTTACAACACATCAATACTTTTACTTTATATCGTGGAATTCAATGCAACTGATTATATCCCTGATTCTCTGGCCATACTTGTTAAAAGGCCACTACAGCCACAGCTGCTACTATGTCTAATATCAGTGTTGGGAAGCTACTTTGGAAATGTAATGTGTTACAATTACAAGTTACCCTATCTAAAATGTAACAGTAGTGTAACTATTTCGATTACTTCAACAAAGTAATGTAACTAATTACATTTGATTACTTTTCTACATTTTGAATGAATTTTCTCAACTGTCAAACATTTTCAGTTTTTCAAACCTAGTTAACCTTACAGCATTACTCAACACTGACTGCTGTCAAAATCCTTTTAAACTCCCTCAAAACAGCCACAGTCGTGCCGGACTTCAACACCTCAACACCGCTTTACTGTGAGATCATGCTGATCTTTGAATACCTATGCCTGCTAAATCAAATATTTGACATTCAACATTTGGTGAACATCACTGAATAAGCAGTTGTCTATTCGTGTGGGATTGATTGTGCATATAGCGTCTGCTCACTACAGCTAATTTTTATTTCCTGCAATGGGATGTTGTGCGCAACAAAAAATTGCAAAACAATAATATTATTAAACATATAGTCAATGTTTCTGCAGAAGATATTGAGATGTAGCTGAAATTGTAATCCTGAATATTTCCTGAAAGTAACTGTAATTTAATTACACATTTTTTCAAAGTAATGTAACTGATTACTGTTACTTTTATTTAGTAATTAAATTACGTAATTTTGTTACATGTAACTCCCCAACACTGTCTAATATGCAATGAATGATTCATTATGTTGAAGCTAGTCAAAGAACAAAGTCCAAGTGAGTTACACTGAGTTCAAACACCTTCTTGTAATCTAAATGATCAAGGGCTCAAATTTAAATTAAAAAAATGACATCATAAAACAGCATAAATACCTCCTGACATAACTGATAAACTTCACAGGCAAGTTAACTGATTTACAGAACTAGGCAAATTTAACATTATGTAGGTAAAAGATTAAGAATATGGTCTCCTTTTGAACTATAGTGAACGAGTTATCCATTGTATTAATGGTAGAAAAATCAACTGAACTCATAAGGTGAATCCAAATAATGCTATTTCAAGTCGAGTGACTCTACACTACTTAATAACGCCGTCTGCCACACTGAGTACTGCGGATAATGAGCAGCAATAAAAGCTAATATCTGTACAAAAACTGTAGCTTGTCCTTCCAGGTCGAACTGTGCCGCTGCACAGCAGGTTAGTGGAGGAAATGCGGTTAAGATCTGCCGCTTCTGCGTGACCTCTGGCCTACATTCAGCCGAACAGGAACAAGCGGAATAATACAGCGCCGCTTTGTGTGTTCGCTCCCCGGCCACCGGCCACCAGACGCGGGAGAAACAAGATAAAATGTCGCAACACTTAATACGGTAAACAGGGCATAAATAATAACAAGCGTTATGACTAAAGAGAGTGTAATAAGTGTAGGCTACCTGATGGAGGCAGTCGTTGAAAAGTTTTAGGAAGATGCGCTTGAGTTTGCTGTGATCTTCACTATAGCGGGAGTTTAGTAGCAAGTGCGTCTTTATTCCCTCGGCGTATTCATGAGATAATCGGCCCCCCTCCCAGACTTACCCTTTCGGGCTACAACTGAGTCCATGGTCAAGACAGAGGGAGCGGACGAATGTGCCTACACGAGGGTGGGTGTGTGACGGAGAGAGGCGGAGCTTGTCGGCAGCGGTTTCTACTTCTTCGCCGGGGGGGGGAGTGTTTGGGAGCGTTTGCACATCGTAACCGGAGTTATCAGGTCGCATGATAAGTTTATGATCAACATAAGGTAGCTCGGGCCTCAACAACGTAATATTAGGTTAACTGACAGACCACCTTAAATGTCTGCGGTTATCTGACCAAGAGACTGGTTCAGCTCCAGACCGCCGTGTCTAAGGCGTTTACCGTGGTTGTGGCTTCACGTGTTTATATGTATATCCACTACATGGACGTCGTTAAGTCCGCCCCCCATGATCCCAAGCCCCTTTAAAAATATAGTCATTATACTGTTTTTAACTTATATATCCACACATTTCATACAAGATATCACTGAGCGCAGATACGCACTTAACAAATAGAAGCAAGACTATTAATTGAAATTAAAAATAATAAGTCTAGCTATCATTATTTAATACAAATTGTACTGGCAGTTTAAGCTGCTATAGGCAGCAGGCGGGCGTTAGGACCCAGGCGGAAGCTATGTCGCTGCTTGTTGGCGAGTGGCAACCAGAGCCCGTTCACTATTAAAATTTCTCTGGTAGCAAAGTTTATACTCAGAACAATACTGTGAGCAGGTGTCAATAACTGTTCATTGCTTAACTTTACTTATGTTTCCTTAAGTGAAAGGAAAGTGACGTTGTTGGGTATTTTAAAACTAATTTAGACTAACTTGCCCGCATAATGCTGCTGTTATAATTGGTTATTGTGATCAAAGTCAAAGTCAAAGTCAAAGTCAACTTTATTGTCATCTCTGCTATATACTGTACAGATACATAGAGAGACGAGACGACGTGGCTCCAGGTTATTTCCAGTGCAAACAAACAAAGAACAGTAGAACAGAGAATAAATAGGCAGTGGCACGACTAGGCACATGGAATAAACAATAAATAAGTAAAAATACTAAAATATACATTAAACAATATACATTTTAAACCAGACAATATACAATATACATTTTGGACTAGACAGGGAAGACAGACATAGAGCTAAACATGTTTGTCAAGTCAGGATGCAGTATTCTTAACAGGTTGAAATTGACATTTACACTGAGTGTGCAAGAGGTAGAGTTATAATAGACAGATACTATATCCGGACTATTTCCAAGTACAATGTTCAGTATTTGTGCAAATATGCAAACATTTAAACAGGTGCAAATTGACATTTTACATTGGATGTGCAGGAGGTAGAAGGTTATAATATAAGAAAACTGAAACTTAATGGTAATGCGTCCCTGTTTTTGCTGTTGTACAAATATATCCTTCAGTTTATATAGCAGATGGATATAAGAAACTATTATGGAAGACTGAGGGAGACGCAGGAGAGAGACAGAGGAGCTGATGCTGAGGGAGCATGCCTTATGAAGACTGGTGGAGGCTTACAGGTAAAGAGATGATTTGTTTTGTTGTTTCTTTTTCTTCCTAACAAATGGCCAATTTCATTTTACTGGCTAATAAACAAACAAGATAAGCCTATAAGGATGTTGCCTAAATGTAAGACTGAGTACATAAGCATATAGACAAAAATATTTTTTAACAACAATCATACTTAATACACATACAGGCTTACTAAAACAATGATCTGTAAATTATCTGTCATGAGATAATAAAATGAAAGAAGACTGTTTAGGTTTGGTGACCTCTATACGCGCTAATTCCTTCCTACAACCCTGGGGGCTAAGCCCCCCTTGTCTTTCAATCCTAGTGATGTCCCCGATCCACTATCACCGCATATCTGAAGAAGCTCATAAGTGTGCACTCTAGCAACACTGAACAGATTGCTAAAGTCAAAATATAAAAAGTGATGTAAAAGTCCAGTGTGCTGACCTCAAAAGATTTATTGTTTGGAAGTTAAAGGATGTATTTAATCAAATGTCCACTAAGTGGCACAATTGTGCAGGTTAAGGGACGGAGTTGAGCATTTTGAGAAATTTCTGAGGAACAGAAAAAGCATAGCCATTCTGCCTGAATGTAATTGAGTGTTTTTTTGTTGTTTATTTTTGCAACTCAGTTTTTACAGAGTTGTAGGCTGAAACGGGAGGGTCATCTTATCTGTAGTTAATAACAGCTCTTTTGACATTTTAATAAATCACTCACTGGCATGGCACACCTTAAAAATGAACTGCTATATATATGAACTGCAAATAAAGAAAGATGTTATTGTATAGGGATAATTGTAAGGCTACATTTAATTCCGAAATCAGTGGAAGTAGTAAGCACACTAACACAACAGTGTTGACAAAATATACTACTTTGTCATAATGTAAAAACACTGCTGGGCCCCTGCAAACCTGAAGCCTCCTCAACAGCAACAAGAAAACAAACTAATAAAAAAGAGAAATTCATTCCTTTTGTCAGTCCTTGGCTGACCAGCAATAAAACAAAACAAAAACGCACTCAAAAGGATCAGCTGTTTTAGAAGAGGAGCCCACTGCACTACATAGCTCCACTGCCGCACTTCTTCTTCTTCTTCTTCGTCCGGCTTCTCCCATTAGGGGCCACCACAGTGAATCAACTGCTTTGTTGTCCGCATTTTGAACAGGCAAAAAATTTACATCGGATGCCCTGGCAAAACCTTTACATTTGTTCGGTCAACTTATAATCAGCTTCACTTATGAAATTAGTCTCAGCTCTCCAGCTCTGATGCCATGCATAAGTATATGCCTTATATCCTCAAAAGGAGTGAAGTGTTATCATGTATTTAGAAAACCATACTGTAGGTGAGCATCCTAACCACTAGAACACCATCAATCCATAAGCAGCATCTTTTGCACCATCAACCTCATCCTGCTTTGTCCTCTGGGTGTGTAACCTGTTCTACTTGCTGCTGTGGGAAATAACAGGAAACCAAACTAATCAATAGCTAGATATGGATTTATTTACTTCCCACTTGCCATCTCTGTCCACTAACTTACAGTCTCTGCAGGTCTCTTTCCGTAATCAGAGGTGTACAAAAGGGTAGTTAAGGTGCAATGTCCGGAATTATCCTGTTTCTCATTTAGGTTACATCCTATATACAAGTGAATCAGAATCCATCCACCACACTCAGATATTGGGTGAGAACCCCATTCCCAACTCTCCACACACTCACTGACTAATGGTCTTTATTAGTACACTTTCCATCATTGTCTTCTCACCCTCAGGGATCTGCATGTCTGGTCCTGCTGCTGGCCCTCAGTCGTCTTCTTCTTTTACCACACTGTAGGCAGACATCTGCACATCTACAGCACCAACATATGCAGATGATAATAAACATATTGTCCCAAGAAAACTACTTTAAGGATGTAAAATAGGAGACTTGATTCAGTGAACATCATTGATAAACACACAACCTGTCATGGCACTACTGTTTGACCTGGTAACAGACTTGAGAAACAGATGTTTGAACAGGTTTGAACACAGCAAGGTAAGTGTCATCACAAAGAAGTACATTACACTCCAAGAAAGATGTCAGCATATACCCTCATTTGCTTACGTGCTCTGCATTACCTGGATGTTTTGTATATTTTGTATGATGTTATGCAAGACATACAAGGCATACAGGTGAGGCTCATGATGAATGGAGGAACTGATTGCTTTGAAAGCAAGAATTTCCAGGAGAAACCTCGAACAGGACACTCTCTCACAGTAGAGGCCAAAATATCTTGCCTTCATACAGAACACTCCTACTTCTTGTGCCTCCAGACCTGTTGCCTCAATCTATGTTCTCAGATAAACCCTGCTGTCTCCTGCCATCCTGTATGGTGACTCCTGGAGGGCCTTACTCCTAGAAGGACACAGTGCACAGTCCCAGAGCATGACACATTGCCTGACTTGTCAGTGTCTTCTGCTGCTCTGCATAGTGCCCCAGGGCTGTCATGTTTGGTGGCACCTCCCTCTCCATCTTCCAATCTACTTGTCATCCATGTGTTAAAAGATCTGTGTTGGGTCCCCGCCTCTAGCCAGTCCGCTTAAATAACTTATGTTTCATTCCTCATGAAAATGAACAGCACAGCTTAAACCTTCATAGATCTAAAAAAAAGTATTATTCAGCATTAAATATTATTTGTGGAAATCTTTAAGTATTCTTCTGTTTTCTGTCTGTTTCTTACAATGTGCAGAACACTATAATATAATAGAAGTTATACTTTGACCTGTATAAAATATATAATTATGCAACAGTTCATTTGTTAACTTCTGAGTACAGATGAGTCATGACTCCTGAGTACATAAGTCCTGCAGGATTTATGTATTCCTAGATCCTCAATATAGTCTTGTATTATGGTTGTGTGTGTGTCTTTTGTTCCTGTTACACCAGAGTGAATATATGTAATCTTGTTGTTTGTGTAAAAATGTGTTGTTCTGTTATGTTTTTAGCCTTTTCTGGCTTTGATCTTTATCTGATATACTAGACAAAGAAGCACCTCCCTTGTGCTTTGGGTTACTTTTGCGTCTGTAGGCAAGTGCTTGAAAAATATTGTTTAATGGTTACACTACCTGTATTTTAATCCACGTTAAGATATGAGGCCACCGCTAGAGGGCAGGGTCCATTGCTGTTCCCTCTTGTGTTTTGTGGTCCAGAGTGGACAAAACAGGGTTTGGTCAGTTTTTTTCAGACAATGTAATTACTGCAAACTAAGGAAACTCGGTTGGTGAAATACAAGCTTCCCTCAAGTGTTTTAAATTGTTAAAACCTTAATCTATGGGTCGGCTCTTGTGCCTAGTGAATGGGGAAACAGAGCACTCTACATTCAAGTTTGGCTGGTTTGGCTGAGGGGTCTGGGCAGTGCAGATGGTATCAAATTTCCATTTTTACAAAGGAACAGTGAAACCTTTATTCAAACAATTTAAAAATTGTTATGAGATGAAACAATTGTTTGTCTGTTCTACATGCGCTATAGCTCAAATAGAGAGCAAACATCCTGGGTGGCTGACATCAGATACAGGAGGTGCAAGGAAAAAAGAGAACTGGTAAGTTTGTGGTGACTAAACAGAGAAAGGGAAGGAGAGGGAGAAAAAGAAAGTGAGAGAGTAAGAAAGAGAGTGTGGTGTCAGTAGGACCACTGATAAGACATGTCATGGATATCTTTGTAAAAAACATGCACATGTAAAACAGAGAGAGGGAGAGGGAGAGGGGGGGTGTGGGGCGTGTGCACCTTTCCTCACTACTTTGGGTCTGCTTCTAACATTTAGATCAAAGTTCTGATCTGGGATCAGTAGTCTTTTCTCATTTGCTCTCCTTTTGCATTGTAAAAAAATGGGCAACACTGGCCTCTGATCATTAGCTGTGGGCCACCTCGGTCTCAGGGGCTTGTGACTCCTCCTCAATTCCTGTCATTCCTGTTTTGTCAACCTTATTCTGCGTTGTTTGTAATGGTTACTGTCATACGCAGAGACGGCCTTCCCCAAAGAAAGTGCATAAGACAGCAAGGATCCAGGTAAAGTTTGATGACTATTTCATTGTTAATCATTGAACTGCAGTGCATGTCAGGGAAGTTTTGGTATTGTGGTTAGACCATTTGTTGTCTTTTAGCACTACTGTCAGATTTATTTTAGCTTCATTATAGAAAGGTGAATAGGGCAAAGAGAAACAGTTATGTCAAAAGAATGACATTTACTTCGTTTGTGATTGCAGTACTAAGCGAGGAAGAGGCTTTTAAATGAAAATGCTTTCAAATGTCTTGTAGGTAGTTCACATTTAGGTGATATCGTTGACTTGTTAAAGTAAAAACGTGTGCTTGAGCTGGAAGGCATTTGACTCACAAATAAGGCAGCAAGGTAGATGCTGTCTCTGTGTGGCAAGTGAGAATCATGGAAATGGGTTTAGGAAGGACAGGGGAGTTTGTTAAGTTAACTAATTTAATTAAGTCTTTGGAAACAGTGCTAAAAAGAACCAACTGTTGTGGTTATATTGTACATTGACTCTTAAATTATAAATATTATAAGGTTTGTCATATAAATAAATAATTGACTGTATATGAGTAACTACTTTGAAATGGTCTGGCATATTTTAGACAGTGTGTTTTTATGTGGTAAATGTGACAGCTTCTATGATACATTATTTTCATCATTTGCTTCCCCTACAATCACATCTCATGCTGAAATACTGCACAACAGCTGTGATAAGTGGAAGCCTACAACTCCTCACATGTTGCAGTAATTTTCCACTTGCAGAACACAGGGGTTGGACATGTGGGTGTTTCCTTTTGTAGCAGTGGCTCTTAGTTAGATTCCACTGTATATTCACTTTTATCACAGAATCATTGCTGTGAAGATTTCCACTAAAAGAAATTTCCAGATACAAGATTATTATGATGATGATGATGATGATGATGATGATTGTCTGTAAAAATAAAAATATTATGCCATATAAAGCCTTTTTCTTTTACTTTCACAAAAAATCCACTCACTTTCATTGTGAATATTGAGTTTGTCATAGATAGCAGTTAAAGATGTGACTTTAAGTCTTAATTTATATGGCAGAAAAGCTTCAAGTCTCAGAAGTGTAGAAGCAATTGGAAAAATGGAATCAATTTATGATTTATCCAGGGCTTGGATAGAACTAACATGAATTGACATGTTTTTGAAGAAGTTTGTGCAGGAATAAACTTGGCATCACGTCAACTTTGGCTTGTGCCCAAGCCTCACAGTTATCATGGACCCCAGACAAACTAAAACACTGGTGGGACCCATTTGATGTCACATGACAAATGTTATGTAACACCACAGCAGCACCAGACTTTGTCAACTATAAATATACATATTCAAAGCTTGTCCACAAATTTCTGATCAAAGTTTATATGAGTGGGGTTTTTTTTTCTCAGAAGCATAATGGAGCACAGTTTTGAGCCTGGGGTAAGATTAAAGCTGATGAATGGGACTGGCCCAGTGCCACAACCTCAGCCCCAACCCAAGCAGAGAGAGCAATGGGCCAGTAAGATGGAGTTTTTCCTGGCTGTTGCAGGGCACATTATTGGTCTGGGGAATGTGTGGAGGTTCCCATACCTGTGTTACAAGAACGGAGGTGGTGAGTGTGGAGCTACTTTTCCTTCACTTACTGCTGTTCAAAACCTGAGTGCCTTATAGAAGATCTATTTGCATGCACTTTAAACATGTAGGTAATAGGGCTGTAAGCACTGTCATTTTCTTTATATTTTTACAAGCCCCTCTAATGTCTAAGATAATTTTGAGGCTGGATATTATATGTGTGATTTAGCACTTACCAAACTTTATAAACATGATCTCTAGAGTAAAGATCTGTGCCTCAAACCATGCTTGTTGTTATTATTGTGGGAGGTTAGCATTAATGACACAGTTATTTTCCACTGCCTAGCCTAAATGTAGTACAGGCCTCAGATGCTACTTGGGAAACTTGGGTTCCCTTGAGAAAACAGTAAACATGCCTACTGTATGTGGTGCTGTTTCTCTAGGACAGGGGCCGCATGAGGCCGTGGGTGAAGTATAACTGCATACTCAGTTTTGTGGTAAGACATGCAAGTGACCTCAGTGGCTTAAACACACGAGTAGGAATGCACATGAGTATTCATTAGTTCCCCTCATTCCTTCCCTTATTCTCAAATCTAGGGTGTTTAAATTAAGCATGCACGTGAATGCATGTGAATAACGTGTGTCAGTTTGCATAGATTGTATTAACTTTGTCTGACGAAAACACTTCTAGTGGACATATTAGAGAGCATATCTGAAGATCTGAGTTGCTATATGGCATTCTGCATTAAATGTTGTTTTCTATCTCAAAGGAGCTTTCTTTGTGCCATATGTGCTCTTCCTGTTTTCCTGTGGGATACCTCTGTTCTTCTTGGAGACATCGTTGGGCCAGTTTACCAGTCAGGGTGGAGTTACTTGTTGGAGGAAAATTTGTCCGCTTTTCGAAGGTAAAAAAGACAAACATTTCACCACCAGAAATTGGCATTTCAAAACACTGTAGAGTTTGTTCCTTTACAATAGTTGCACAAGCAGATAAGCACTAAGTGTTTAGATTTCAACATCATAATGTAACTTCCTCTGAATGCAACTATACACTTCCTCTCAGGACTGGGCTATGGTAGCCAGGTGGTCGTCCTGTACACAGGGGTGTACTACATCATCATCTTGGCTTGGGCATTTCTCTACCTGTTCTCTTCTTTCACGTCTGATCTCCCATGGGCTAGCTGCAAGAATAACTGGAACACAGGTAATTCTTCTGACATTGTGCTTGCATGTCACAACAATCTAGAGTTACATGAAGTGCCTTTAGTTCAGTACAATTCAATTTAAGGTGGGTAAGCTTTAACGAGCTTTACACAATTAGTTTTCTGTGGCAGAATGAAGCACACCTGCCCAAGTCCACTGGAACAGAATTCTTTTGTTGCTAGTGGTGTTGGGAAAAATGCAATTGCAAATGGTAAAATTGATTCATTTCAAAATGTTATTTCTGTGTGTCCTGTGTATCAGCCAAGAACAAGGGTTGAAAGAACACACAGTTAAAATGTTGTGTTAAAAAAATTATTATAAGGTTTAATAACAAGTCTGTATTTACTTTGTTATAGAGTTCTGCAAAGAATTTACCCAAAAGAACATTACTGAAAGTGTTCCAGAGAAAATCTCTTCCCCTGTTATTGAATTCTGGGAGTAAGTATTGGGAGATAGCATTCAGTCAGACCCTCACAGTACCTCACAGTATGTACTGCAACACAAACAAATCAATCTAGCATGTTTCCAATTACACCATTGGCATGCCAGACTGAGACACATTTTGAAGCTGAACTATATCTGTCTTCACAGAAGGAGGATTTTGGGTTTGTCGGGAGGAATTGAAGAGGTTGGAAATGTGAGATGGGAGCTGGCACTGTGTCTGCTACTGGCCTGGATCATCTGCTACTTCTGCGTGTGGAAGGGAGTGAAGTCTACAGGCAAGGTTGGGACCACAGACATAATGTTGTAGTCAATGCTAACAAATGGTGAAATTGTGTAACAACAAATGTGTCTCATTCTCAGGTGGTCTACTTCACTGCTACCTTTCCTTATGTGATGTTAACAGTGCTGCTGGTACGTGGACTCTCTCTTCCTGGAGCCATCAATGGAATTAAATTCTACCTTTACCCTGATCCCTCTCGCCTCACAGACCCTCAGGTAGTGATTTAAAAACTTTTCTGAAGACTGGGCATCAATGTAAATGCTACGGCGACAGCTTCTCATTCCAAAATGAATATTCTATGCATATAATGAAGACAATACAGTATGTCAGGGATTAAAGTTCTCAGTCGTTCCGTCAGATTTCCATCCATTGGACTCTAGCTATGACGGATTTCCGTCAATCGATCTCAAAGGCATATTTGATTCTTATTAGAATGTTGATTGTGTAGGCTCGCCGATCAGCTGTCTGCTTATTGTTGAGAGGTAAATGTGCTTCACCAATTAGTTGGGCCATAGGCTACTAAAACGCCAACAGTCAAACTCTACAGTTCAGCCAAATCTTCCTCATTATTGCAGATAAAACTCATATTTTTGTATAAACTCATATTTTATACAAACAACAACCAGCATTCCACTCACAATACAGCCATTTTTTGTAGTGCTCATTCCAGATGCACGTTCATCACATTATTGTGATGCGGCTCTGAGTTTCGTGGAAAATGTAGTTCTCTCCCAGAAAGGCCAAAAGCAGGTCATATTTATACACCACAATAAGTTTGGCTTAAAATTACCCCAAACTTTAGTCAATTTGTCAGAATTTTTTTCTCCATTATATAAGTATGAGTAATCAATAGAAAAAATGTAAAAACATTTGTGCCACCGGACCACAAAAATATTTTCCTTCACAAGCCATTTTCAGCTTTAATCCTTAACATGTTCTGTTTCAGGTGTGGATGGATGCCGGAAGCCAGATATTTTACTCCTATGGAGTTTGCACAGGGGTTCTTACTGCACTTGGGAGCTACAATAAATATGAAAATAACTGTTACAAGTAATACAAACATTGCAAACATTACTTTTGATTGCTATGTGTATTTTCAAAAATCTAAAACCAATTAAATTATATATTTCACAGAGACTGTGTGTACTTGTGCCTGCTGAACAGCATGACTAGTTTTGTTGCTGGTTTTGCCATATTCTCTGTGCTGGGCTTCATGGCAGATGAACAAGGGATGGACATTTCAATGGTAGCAGAGTCAGGTATTGATAAATCTATACAAGTCTTGAGGGTACACTTGAATTACCATCAAGTTAACAGCTCTAACGGCCATTGTATGTTTCTACATTTTCCTCAAGAATTCCTTACTTAAACAGTTTATCATCCTTTAGGTCCTGGCTTGGCATTCATTGCCTATCCACGTGCTGTGGCCCTGATGCCTCTTCCTCAGTTATGGGCTATATTCTTCTTCATTATGATCATTTTTCTAGGACTGGACAGTGAGGTAAGCTTCAAGGGAAAGCTTCACTTCTAAGTATTCACCTCTAGAACACTTTGCTAAACCTAAAAATCAACCTAAAAATCAGCATCTGAAAGGCTGCTTTAAAAAAAAAATCGAAGCTCAGGTCAAGAGTAAAATACCTATATTTATGAAGGGTTTAATGTCCTGTCTTCTTGTAAGTGAGAAATACTTCTGTTTGTGTGCAGTTTGTGTATCATGAAGCCTTGGTTACAGCAATCTCCGACATGTACCCCATCTTCTTCCAAGTTGGACACCGACGTAAAATCCTGCTCCTCCTCATCAGCGTTGTTAGCTTTCTTGTTGGCTTGCTGATGGTGACAGAGGTGAGAGGTCATGCTCAGTAGACATGTGAAGTGAATCCAAGTTCTCAATGTGTTCTCACATGCATCATATGTGACCCGATCTGCCGTAATGAGTCGGAAGTCAGCGTTCTATCTATTTATATACGGGCCGATTATGTTGACAAACATCAAAAATATCGATTTTTCTTTTTTGGTCTTATATGAAAGAAAAGGTCTTCAAAATTAATCTGGTCTCCAAAAAAGAAAAATCGCTATTTTTGTGATGTTTTTCAACATAATCTGCCCGTATCTAAATAAATAGAACGCCGACTTCCGACTCATTATGGCAGATCAGGTCACATATATGTCTTCATATTACTTTCTCTCTCTTCTTTAGGGTGGTCTGTATGTCTTCCAGTTGTTTGACTATTATGCCTGCAGTGGAATGACTCTTCTAGCCTTTGCCATTCTTCAGTCTATCTGTGTCGGATGGGTCTATGGTAAAGTCAGACTTCCTAGAATACCTTATAATAGTTGGTCTTTACATTCTTTACAGTCTTTTATAGAAATGATATTTTTAGGTGCAGACCGTCTGTATGACAACATTGAGGATATGATTGGCTACCGGCCCTGGCCCCATATGAAATTCTGCTGGAAATATGTGACCCCTGTTATTTGCACAGTGAGTTATGTTTAGAAAACCATTACCTTGCTTATCTTGATTTCTTATTTATTATGTTTATTTTACTTTGGTTTTAACTACACAATTCCTACCAATTCAGTGAGTGTGAGAATGAGTTGTAAGGTTATGACTTCTGCTTTTCTACTGAAAATCTTTTCTGGGGGCAAATGTTTTTTATAGCTATGAAATGGGTGTGGTATGTGGTGTTATTCTGTGGACTGAAAGAAGTCCATGGAATTTTCCCCCGAGCATAAGACACTGCAGTCCGTATTTTTAGTGTATCAGTCACTTATAAGTCTGTTTGTGACATATGCCACCAGCGTCTGCCTTTCTGGAAAAGACAGGTGATATTTTTGCCTACTGTGGGACTTCTGTCGGTCACATGAAGCAAACTCTACGTGCATTTTTCTTGTCGTTGTTCTCATCTCTTTGTTTATTCATTCTTTATTTTCCCCCAGGGGACTTTTGTCTTTTCCCTAGTAAAATACACCCCTCTGAAGTTCAACAACATATATGAATATCCCTGGTGGGGTTATGCCATTGGTGTCTTCTTCACGCTCTCCTCCACCCTACTGGTTCCTTTGTGGATGGTGTATGCGGTCGGCACCACCCCTGGATCTATGCGTCAGGTAAATCATTATTCAGACTCTACCACAGAAAGCAAATTTAAGCACCATGGTGCAGGAGTTCATAGTTAAAGAGGAGACTGAGGTTAAATGAATAGTAATAGGAAGATTCTACATGAGCAAAACAGCTTTGATCTAAATGTATATCCTAATAATAGCATTCAGTAATACAACAAATGATTATATGTTTCCATGAATTAGAGAATGAAAACCCTCTGCACCCCGGCTGAAGACCTGCCAAGTCCACACTCTCGAAAGAAGGCGCTCAACTCCAGCACATTTGAGACTTTCACAGACCTTCAGACCTTACGCTCTGTTCACAGACACACTCCAGCAGATGTATAAACTCTCTACAAAGTAAATATTCACAAAACACACACATATATTAAATACCCAAATCATCTTCAGAATTAACTTCTTCATCATCTTCCTCTCTTTCACTTGTCATCAGCAGAAACAGCATCAGAGGTTTTCATTTTTGTTTTGTTTAGAAGGTTTACAGAACATTTATTAACTACACTGTATTAATAACTGTTATATTAGCATTTTAGTGTAAATAAGCTTTGTGGTCACAAATAAACAGAGAGTTGAGACGTTATGTAGCCTACAGTTGCTGCCAATACTGATAAAAATCAGTCTTTAAAAGTGTTTTTTTTAAACATACAATGTGTTTAAATAGTATAATTTCATTATTAATCATTAATGTCTGTATATAGTGGAGACATTTCTATTGATTGTTGATGTAATGTTTTCATTGAAAACATATTTTTTAAACTATATTTGGCCTCATTTTAATGAGATGGGTTTCCTGGTCTGGTACAACTTGCCATTACAATACCTGGTTGGAATGCTGAACTTCTAAGTAACAGCAAGTGACCAGAATGCAGGAAAACATCACTGTAGGCTTAAAACTGGTTTGACTGCCTTGTAATTATTTACTGATTGAATAGACAGCCTTCTATTTTAAATAAATTACTAAAAACAACGGCTGTGAGTTCCTACCCTAAATGAGTATCCAAGTTACTGACTGGCATTCTGCATAAAGGTTCTTATTTCTGTATTTTACAATTTCCTTGTAAAAGGTCATATCTGTCGTGTAATAGAGAAATATCTCATTACCATTACATTGTAGTAATGTGCTCGTACTGGGGGAACTGCTCCTCCTACTGGACATGTTGCTTTATTGGTGGATCTACAAAGTTTCTTCTTCTTCCAAATTTTACGGTGCAATAATGTGTAAATGACATTAAGAAAGCCGTGTCATGAGCATAGCAGTTTCAACAGTTCATGTCTTCATGTATGTCTTGTTATAAAAGAAAAATAAAGTTGTTGATGTTAAAAATATACTGCGTTTTTCCAGTTTCCTGACATATTTCCATGAACATGTTTCACGTTTTAATTACCACACTTTATAACATATAAACAATGTGTAAATGAAACAGTGTGTATGTGCATATCTTTATTTTCAGACATCTTTAGAAATACATTTAAGGCTCATTTTGCTGTCACTCTCTCTTTATTTCACTGATTTAAGACCAGTTGGGCAGGTCCTGATAAGTTTAGAATGATCAGTGTTTGGATGTGGAATTAACCACAATAGAACAATAAACTGTCTGGACTTGTTAAAATGTGTGTTATGTAATTCACAGTGTTTCAGCTATGTATGTCAGCAAATGAACATTTTATCCCTCTACACACATACACTGCAACATTTATTTGCTTAGTGCTGTGTAGGATGATAGACGTTCTTCTAAAACAGAATATCTTCTTATCCTTCACTCTTAGCTGATTTGATCTGCATAACAAACTCATCTCACTCTCAGTTCTCATCCCCGACCTTTCAGGCCACCCTGTGCCTGACTTGTGATAAGTCTCTGTTAAGTAGGAAAAGAGTTTTCCTGAGCATTTCAGTATTTAATTTGCAGACAAAACATGGTATAGTCTGATGAAATTTTATAAAAGAAATTAAGAATATTATGTAGCTTTGCCATTATTTTGATTCGCCCTTAACTTTATGTTGAAAACCAAATGTAAATGTGGAAAACCACATTTCTTGCAGTTTGAATGGAAGCCTGAAATTCAAATCAACATGCTTTGTTAAATCTGACCCTAAGCTGATTCATAAGTCCTTCGGGTAAATGCTTTTTTATCCGCACTGGCTTCTGATCTGACCCAAAAAACAAGATCTCTGAATGTAAATAAATGTGCACTTAACTAGATATGAAGAATGAAGGGGTTAATTAGGATCCACATTGTGTTTAAACGATTCTGCATGTAATACAGTATTTCTATTAGAGGTTTTTGCATGTCTGATGCTAGGTGAGGTATTTGAGATTTTTTCTCTCCCTCCTTGGTTTGACTGTCTAATTGCCTGTAATTGAAAGGAAGCCAGGGAAGACTTTAGGAGAACCCAGGTGCCCTGGATTAATTAGCTAAATAAATTAAATCAACCGAAGTTAATTAGAAAATTGATTTACTCTGAAATTTAAAAGGCAACAGGAACACTGAATGGCAGCAGTTGTGAGTGGACCTGTGGAAGAAGAGTTTGGAAAGGATGGACATTTTCAGAACTTCACAAATCAGAAGAGGAACTTCTTGAGTGAAAGATCAGATGTACCGGATAACTGTTTTCAGTGAGCTCAATTGTTCAGATTGTTTATTGATTGCTGATCAACTATATTGGACACTATGTGGTTCTGTTAGCTTTAGACAGAATGAATATATTGTGATTTTTTTTTTTTTTAACAAAAATGATCATATAATAAGCTGAAAAGTACCTCTGTTATAATTTGTGATGTATGGTTTTTCAGACATCCTCTGGTTTTATTTATGTTTCATTAATACTAACTTTCAGTGTTTCTTTTATGAAAAGTGACAATACTCAAAAAATCATTGTCAAAGATTGACCTTTATTAGAAGGTAAAAGAGATATTGCTAAAATGCTGAATGCAATATATGTTAAATATATTATTATATTGAATACTTCAAAGTTTATTTATATATACTGTATACACACACACACACACACAACTTGTGTTCCTTGTTTTAATTTATAAGACTATTTCTATGGTTGCACAAAGGAAAAGCAGTTCAAACGGGTACATTTCATTGCAAGATTCTTCATTAATCTTGAATGTGGAATATTAATCGCAAAGCTCAAATCTATTTCCATCACATGTGTGAGCATCCATTATGTGAGACATGCAGCAACAACCTACTTTATAATAAAAAGGAAAGTGAATATAGGGTTTATAGCAGATGTAAGCCTAATGCACACTCTTAGCTCTCCTCAGGCCTGCAAATGTAGACAAGGTTAAACTGTTTTGGTGTCAGTCCAACCTGGGAGGATTAACAGCATTAGGAAAGATTCTAGCTCCTGCAGTGTTACTAGCCTGTTAGTACTTTATGTTGCTAATGGGATGAGTTCAAGCTCCTTGCGCTCTGGAAATGGTGAAGTTAGGGCAGATCTTCTTATACAACTCAGTATCCAGTATATTCAATATCCGAATTCACTGAATTATTGCAATGCAGAAAATAATCAGTGCTGTACAATGTAGAGGGTGACTTCTCTCTCTTCTTTCACTTTCAAAAACAATTATGCCCAACCAGGCTTTCTAGGAATTGTTTATTAATCAATATTGTAGTGAGAAACTGCTATTTATTGTCATAACACCATCTGTTTGGGTCATTCGAAGTGAGTTTGATTCTGACATTTTTATCATATGTAAAAAATGCTATGGCTTTAGTTGTTTGTTAAAAAATCTAAAATTGCTGAAATTTTCAGAATCTGAGATTTCCAGAAAAAATCATGCACTAGGGAAGTTATATATCTTTTGATTAATGAATTTTCATGATTCTTAAATGGTTTAGGATATATTTGTTACATGTACGGTATTTGTTGATGATATGTTAAATACAAGACAGAAGAGTAAAGAAAACAACTATTAACAAGAAATAGAATAAATGAACCTCTAGGAGCAACCTTAATTCTCTAAGAGTATTAATGTGCCAAAGACAAATTTCTGCTAAGGTTTATAGTAATGTGAATGCCTTTACATTAAGTAAGAGATACTAGGCATGCCTACTTCATGCTAATGTCAGAACAGAATGCTATTATGAAGATGAAAATTTAACGACTAGATTTTTGTACATTCTGAATTATTTATCACATGTCCTTTTTGATTATATAATTCTTGTTGCTCAGTTACGTCTATAATCATGTTCTGTGAAAGATTTCTGCAACATGTTATGTAAACATCTTCATTACATTAATGTTCAGATCATTTAAATGTTCTCATGTTAATTTTATGTAAGTCACTCTTACATTTAAATTTTGTTTATTCAGTATACAAAGCTTTATAGGAGATGTTTTATTAGAAGGATGTCACAACTTATTATTACTACTGAAAAAGTAATAAAAACACTTGTGCCTACAATATTTTCAAAGGATGGCGACGTTCCGAGTAAAAAAAAAGAAACCGCTTAAACCTCAAGACATTTGTGAACATATTTTTAAATAAAAATTATTAATCATTCCTGACCTCACAAAACAACCACCAAACAAGCCAAACGTCAGGGATCTCGCAACAGTGCGAAGGCCTACCCCTTTTTTTCAGCTATCAGACTTTTTTTTTTAATTACCCATGTTCCCTGCAGGGCTCCATAATATTTAGTGTGTTGTGTACACAAAAATGTTTGGATAGACAACTTCTTTTGATAGAAACAGTTATTCTGTCTATATATTTTATAAATATAAAAAATGCTGCAATTAATACAGTAAATAATATTATTTCCTCTTATATATGCTTGCCTGCTGTATCCGCACATAACTGAATTTACACTACTTGTTAGATTTACTACAGCAAATAATTACCTACTCAGGAGACAAATGAATATCGGAACTGAACATTTCTGCCAATAAACTCAGTACCACTGAACCTCTTAAGTTCATTATTTTAAAAAACGTAAGCAGACAAGGCTGCTTTAAAATATTTATCATGTTTAATCCAGTGTGGAGTCACTGATTAGGGCGTAATCTCTCTCTGCTTTTCACCTTCTCCTTCCTGATCTCTTTTGACTTTCTTTTGTTAATCTCTTTGAACGGTATAAAACCTGCTCCCCTCCAGAACACGTACACAACTGAGACCCCCAGAGGGAGACTTGTCACAAAGCCAACAAGACTTTACAGTCTTTTCTTTCATTTCTTGAGAGGTTTGATCCTCAGGCAAGATGAATGGCTCAGAGGGAAAGAACTTTTACATTCCCATGTCCAACAGGACTGGGCTAGTCAGGAGTCCTTTTGAATATGATCAGTACTATTTATCTAGTCTGTGGCAGTTTAAACTACTGGCTTTCTACATGTTTATTCTGATCTGTTTGTTGTTTCCCATAAATGGATTGTCGTTACTGGTCACTGCTCAGCACAAAAAGCTCAGGCAGCCACTTAACTTTATTTTGGTAAATTTGGCAGTGGCTGGAATGATCATGGTTTGCTTTGGGTTCACCATAAACTTTGTTTCTGCTTTTAATGGCTACTTTGTCTTTGGACCCACTGGCTGTGCTATTGAGGGCTTCATAGCAACAATTGGTGGTAAGTGAAGTGCATCAGTTAAACTGTTATGTTTGTCAGCATGTTTTCTTTAAATATCCAGGCTTGACCTTTGAAATATATTTCTCGTATATTCAGCAAGGGGATTTGCAAGAACTTTCTTCAACCTTTTCAGTCTTCTCTCATTTTTCCAATAGGCCAGGTTTCTTTATGGTCCTTGGTGGTGCTGGCAATTGAAAGGTATATTGTAGTGTGTAAACCAATGGGAAGTTTCGAATTCTCATCTGGACATGCTCTAGGAGGCATCATCTTTACCTGGTTCATGGCAGCTAGCTGTGTTGTTCCTCCACTGGTTGGCTGGTCCAGGTTAGAAAATCTGTCCTTGTTAAGGATAAGAAGATTAGAGAAATCTCATGCCATGTTATTCATTTAAGCTGTTCCATACCAAGAGTCAGGGTGGCATGGTGGCGCAGTGGTTAGCATGCCACCTCACAGTGAGAAGGTCCTGGGTTCAAACCCTGGGGACGGCCGTAGGGTCTTTCTGGGTGGAGTTTGCATGCTCTCCAGTTTCCTCCCACAGTCCAAAGGCATGTAATGTAGCTTAATTGGTGACTCTAAATTGGCCCTGTAATGTGTGAGTGTGATTGTGTGTGCCCTGCGGTGTGTTGGCGCCTGCCCAGGGTTGGTCCCCGCCTTGCGCCCGTCAGTTCTCGAGATAGTGCTCCGGTCCCCCCACGACCCCAGTTGAGATAAAGCGATTTGGAAAATGAATGAATGAAAGGATACCAAGAGTCCAAATTTTAGCACTTCACTTTAGTGTCTCTGTGGTTTCCCTTTTCAAACTGGTTTATTCCTGAGGGCATGCAGCGTTCATGTGGACCAGACTACTACACACAGATCCCTGAATACAGCAACAAATCTTATATGATATACATGTTTACCTGCCACTTTTTTGTTCCTGTCACAGTGATCTTCTTTACTTATGGGAGACTTGTATGTACAGTAAAAATGGTAAGATATCCTAGCAATTAAGTCATGACCTTTGACCTGTGAAAACATTTGCATGTCTTTCAGTGACATGCAGTCAATTTTTATTTAAACATTTCTGCTCTCCTATTTTCTATGCATGTCAATTTTAAGTGCAACAAATTAACCAGCAACTCACTAAATAACCATCTTAAGGCTGCAGCCAATCAGCAGGAATCAGCATCCACACCGAAAGCGGAGAGATAGTCTCAAATCGACTATTTCTTACTGTCATTGGTGTCACAAAATAATATGTAAATGAAAATAAATTAATTTCTTTGTCTTTTTGTCTCAGTTCCGTGTTCCTGTATGCTAACAACACTTTTCTGTGGATAGAATCTTCTAGCTAACAAGGAGGTATCTTCAGCATCAGCAAGTAAAACAGAGGTGTCCTCAGTGTCTCCGTCATAGACATTTATTCATTTTCTTATTTGCATGTACTATTCTGAAAATGATATCTATTTTTGACTTTTGCTGACATTTTCATTATGTCTATCTTTCAGTATGTTCTCTGTATTCTGTAATGTGTGTACACTCAATAAATTATCTCTATAATTAATGCTTGTAAAACCCTTGTAAACTCACTGATGTTGACAACAGTGAAAGCAGGAGGGGAGATGGACTCTTAAACTGTCACTCATTTTTTCTGTATCTATAATGTAAATAAGAAAATGTTTAAAGCAGTGGGAAATAAATTGATTGCAAATGGAAAGCTTGTGTTTTGATATATATTCATAGGTCTGTACAAGGTGAATCAGCTAATGCATGCACAACAGCAATCAACAGAGGGCAGCAAACTCCATAAGCAACCTGCTTTTCCTCAGGACAACGCATTCAACTGAAAAAAATCAATAAGGATCAGATACCACTCCAGGGTTATGCTTTTAAGCTCTCAAATACCTCTACACGTCTACCTCTGATCACATGATCACTCATTTGCACAATCTACCCTGCTGTAAAAACAGGAAAATTCCACTTAGAGGATTTGCTTGGATGGTGTGGCGTGAGAGATCTCTAGGACTCGTGTGTAGCAAAATGGTAGGAGTTGGAGAGACTGAAAGCTTTGATCCCTTTCTTAGGGAGAACTCATGTCCAGAACCTTCACTCCTATTGCTGGCTGAAGAACTCCTATAAATGAATAAATGAAAGAAGGGTTAACTATAAGAATAAAATAAAACACAAATTTGACTGTAAAATACTTGAGATCAATGAAGAATTCTCTTTATGATATAAATATATACTCTTTATAATATTTATAATTATTTGAATGTAAAAATACCAAGCTGATTGCCCATGGGTGGGGATGCTGTGTTGTTCAAAAACTGTGATGTAAACCGAATATTTTTAGCATGTTTCATCTTGAAAGATCTCAAATTACCCTATAACTTGGTCACAAATACCTTCTAACTTTTAATGTCTCAAAACTATGCTTACTGATTAGGAATGGCACAGTCATGTACTTGTTACACTAAGGGAAAAAGTCAGTCATAAATACCAAATTTACAACCATTTTGAACATTATCCAGTCCTTTGGCAGTGTGGGGGTTCATTAACCATCAGTGTGAAAACCTGCGAAAAAAAACACAATATTTTGATGCAAATGGGAAAAAAACATCACCATTTTCTATCAGTGTTCAAAGGTGCATTCTTAAAGGTGTACAATTTGAAAAAGCTTGAATTATATGGTGTAAAATAATACTGATTTCATGTAAGAAATAGTTTTTAAAAATCTGGAGCCCTTTTATTCTTTTTTAAATGATGAGGTTCTAAGCTGGACCTTGCCAAAGAGCCAGGAAGGACAGATGGATGAACAGGATGAAAAATCTGGGCTGTGGGAGAGGGGGGAGGGAGGCCCCCTAACACCCCCCACATACATTTGTAGCAGCTAATAACTGACACCACGGCATCTTATCATCTGCTCGACTGTGTCTGGGATTAGCATTCATGCTCAATTCTCCAGCACTGAATTGAAAACCAGCATACGTTGCCTCGCTTCACCGAGATCACTACGTGAGTCGGCAATTCTGCCCTGCTGGAATTAACTGCCAGGCTGAGTAATAAAATCTGTCTCTTGCAGAGTGAATCTAACCCACATTTCAAGACTTTTTTTTTTAGTCCATCCAGATGAAAATAGCAGAACCCATTTAAATACAAAGACATTTGCTAATGTGACAGTTATGTGCTTTTAATATAAAACTTTCATTTTTTTACTCTACAGCTGGCTGATGCAATTGCATAATACAAAGAGTACAGTAATGACATTCACTCACTTATTTTCTTTTCTTATGTGAAGCTAATGTCTATCAAAAGCCTGCTGCTTATATCAACATCAACCCGGAATAATGGTGTTCCTTGTGTAAGTGTACTGTAATTATTGCCCTTTAGCCCCCCCACAAGATATGTAATTGAACCCTACTAACAGCTGCAGACAGTTCTTAAGTTGTAGCCTTTCATTTCCTGTTATAGGCTAAATGGCATCGGCTATAGAGTCGTATCCACGTAAAGCTGCAATTTCAGAGCCTGGGCACCTGCAGGCAGTTAGATTCACTGCAGTGGGTCGAGAATAGGAAACTGTGCTTGTAACCATGAGGACAGGCCAAGCTCTGACAGACCTAGAGATCTTAATTGCACCCTAATAACCTCTCATTAAGGAGGTTTAATAAGGGAAACAAGTATCTTCACCATCTCTTTGTCGTGAACACAAGAAAGAAGAAACCAGTTTCTTTATAAGGGTAGCCACAATAAAGAGACAATAAAGCACAAAGAGAATTATTGATTATGAAGAACTCTAAAGAATAAAGAACATGGACAAGAGTTTTTGTAATGATATCCTTGGGTTGGAATATTGCTGCTTTGCTCCAGTTATTTAATCAGTACAGAAGGTTGTAAGAAACTTTCCCTGCTGCATTCATGGATTAAATGAAATGGTGGCACATCCAGGATGTCCTTTTAGAAGTCATACCTTGCTTTATTAAAATGAAGAAGAAAAAGAAGGAGGACGAAAATAAAGTATACAGAAGCTGAACAGAAATCAGAGCCCTACTCACTGATCCTGTTATGACAGTAAACAAAACCATTAGAGAGAATTTTTAGCAGTTTTATTCCCTGTTTAGACAGTAATCTCAGTTTACAGACTTCAAAATGTAACTCTACACGTTACAACACGATTGCATCACTTGTGTTGACTCAGACTTTGTACATCACTACATTTCATGCATGGCACTGGACGTGATGAACAGGCTGAGCCATGAATAATACATCCAGTAAGAGGCATAACATCTCAGAGACGCCGTCTGAACTCTAGACAGAAGCAATGATGTCCTGCAAAACAGTCTCACAAGCAGCATCACACCTTTTAGAGAGAAATGTGCTGAAGTCATAGTTTGTCATTTGATAAAGATTTATATACAGTGCTCCTTTTCTAAATGTAAACCTGAATGAACTGTGTTACAAAATATATGAAATATGTTTTGTGTTATTGGATCTACAATACTGATAATGTACACACAGCAAAATACAAAATGTTTACTTGACTTAGTTTAAATACGTGTATGAAGACAAAGTACAATCAAAATCAATATACTAATTAGCATTTAAAGCATTGCATCTTTTCATATAAATTACAATTAATAATTATTTGAAAAATGATATATTTGCCAGACTAAGCAAAGCAGAATGTAGGTAAACAATTCTCAGTGCTGAAAAACAAAATACTGAAGTAAGAAATATAAAAGTTAATAATTAGAGGTTATACAGCAATGTAATTCTTTGAAAGATTCCATTACAACATAACTTTTTACTATAAACTTTTGACACTTCTTAATTCTATTTACTCCACAGTTATAGTTAGAAGTATAACTATACTACAAGTTAGGTATAGTTACTGTTCCTCTTTCTCTACTTTGTCTTTCTCATCACTATTCAATCACTATTCTCCTCTCTTACTGGCTCTCATTAACAAATATGAGTGGTCCTCTGGAGGTGGGGCTTCCCATCTGCCTGTACAGCATTGGTTGTCCCAAACTGGTCTGTGGTAAGCTGAAACCTCCCCCTGATAGGTCAAAGCTTGCCTGACTGTAGAGCTGCTGTCCAAAGCTTGGCCCGGACTGGTCAAAGCTGCTCTGACTATACTGCCTAAAACTGCTGCTGCGTTTCTCAGAGGGAGTTCTGGACGGGTAGCGCTGACCAGACTTGTGCAGGCCTGTTTCTTTGTAGGCAAACCAAATGTTTCCAGCCCACAAGGAGAAGTTCAAAAAGCCAAAAGCCTAGGAGCAAAGAGGGTAGGTTCTTAGTCAAGAAACAGAAAACAATGCGGTTGTCTGGAAGACAACAAGAAATCCTGTACTTACTTGTTACGATAATTAATTTTGTACTTGCAAAATTCAACTGCTTGCACTAATAAATCATCTGGTGGCTTTATTTTATAAGCTATAGGAACACACTCACCACCGACATGTTGAGGTTGGTCCATGCGGGCTCCGCTAGTATGTCACACTGGTTCTCTGGGTCCCTGCAGGCTGACATTAACAGCTGAATTTGATTCACCTCAGTCGCAGTTTTTAGTCCAGACAGAGCTTTGGCCCAGGCAATGGAGCTGACCAGCCAGAGACCTGAAAAGACCACGGTCACCATGCAGTCCTGTAGAAAAAGTTTATATGATTTAAACTGTGGCAATTTCATATTTAATAACATACTAATGAACGTGATTGAATAGTGGTTATCTGATAAATACTTTAAAAGTTGATGTAAACTGTCAACAACAACTATAATAGCTTTAAGAATGTATTACTGTTAATTGTTTACTGTATTATTATTAATAGTTTAAATGTATTCTATTCTGTTTTTCTCAACCATTTTAATCCACTGTTACAAATAAGCCAGGATGCTATTTTTAGGTACAATTATTACAGTTATTCAATTCTTTTATGACCATCTCAGTGTCAGGCTCATACGTTTTTGTTAGTTGTTTCTTTGTGTTTGCCTGGTGGTTCTAATGCAGGACTAAAATAAAACATGTTTAATAATATCTGAAGTAGGTGGGCAATTGTGTCAGTTTAATTTTCTTTCAAATGATTTCTTCAGGGATTTTCTTCAAGTGAGGATTGTGGGCAGTGGTTAGGGGCTGTAATTTGGGTTAAAGATAGATTTATGACATGTTGACACAAGTTGACAGATTTGTGACAGTTGACTGAATCATATATATTGCAGTCAATTATATATTATATAGAGATATATTCAAATTTATACAGATTTTCCATACTGGATATACAGTATGCCACAGATAATACAGTGTTACTGAACATACTGTAGTTAGCTATTGAGTTTCCCTTTTTTTTCTCAGGGAGCTACTTGAGGAATTTTGGATAAGGAATATCTTTAATCCATTTCTGCTGGATTCCTTGGTGGAGCGCTCACCACTACAGGGCCTCTGTTCTTCTCTCTGTACTTGTTCTGATAAAAGATGTAGACAACTGTCGCCAGGAGAGAGTAGAGGAAAGCGAGAACGGCGACAGTAACGAAGAACTGTGCTGAAGACGAGTAGTCTCCCTCGAGGAAAAGGGTCTCATGCCTCTTTCCCTCACAGAGAGGAACACTGAAGTGCACCTGCTGGAGTCTGGGGACATCACACATTACATTACGAGGCATTCTATACATTGTAGACAAGTCATATCTGTTCATTCCAAAGGCTAAAGCTTAACAGACATGTTTCAGAACCACAGTACAATGCAGTCTGTTCATACACCACATGCTGAAAATTGTCACACAAAAATATTTTAAAAAGAAATCAACCGTTTTCTCAAGTTTTAAGAAATGTGATGAGAAGATCCTTAAGAAAAGCTGTCACAATTTTAGAAAGCTGGTTTCTGCAAGTGATGAACAACATTTCCTCAATTAAGAGTAAGTTTCTATCTTCATAGAAAAGAAAAAGAGAAATAATCACAAAAAGAGAACCTGCAACCTGTTAAAACATGACCTTAATACAATATGCTCTGCATGATCTGGTTCGGTCAATTGTAAAAACTATAATCATTTCTGAGAAAAAATCTATTATAAGAGGCAGGTTAAGACATAGTCCTAAAGTACTCTGTGTTATGCAAGATGGATGAACAGGGATCAGCAGCAGTTCAGGGTGTGGGTGGGTGAAGGGGCTAAACATTTGGTTAAACTGACTGTAAACAAAAGCAAATTCTCAAGTATGAACTAATTTGATTTTACATAAATAAACACATGACAAACTGTTCTTAATGCCACTTGGAACTGAATATTGATTAAAATCACAGAGGCTAACTTCTGAAACACAGTATCACAGATGTTTACTTGATTTAAATAATATAATAATTCCTTTTAGGCAGATTATTTATTTGTATAGTCTCCCAACCCAGTCTTTCTCACTAAATTTAGTCATCGGCCCTTGCAACTGTCACATCACATTACAATATAGTGCCATGAGTGTGGGAGGATGAAGTCTTCACCACGTCCTCAGAGGCACATGGGAGCTGGTTCTATATGTTCGAGAGCCAGTGACTTCAAACCTGCTTTACTTTAGGAGTATCCGTTCAATACTTTAGCCACAGAACATTCTGAACGTTTGATCAATGTAAAGCTGACTGATCAGACTCACCTGAATGGGTAGGTGAAATCAATACTGATGTTGCTTTGGGTTTTATCTGAACATTCCACTTCAACCGTTATCTGGCCAGAATATCCCCCACATGTTGAAAATGCAAAAACAGCAAAAAGCTGTAGGAATAAAACAATTATTACAGCATACAACCTGATGTTATCCAATAATAGAAAGTGAGTGTGTGTATGTCTTTTAGAAGCATACAGGCACACACACACATGCACACACCTACACACACAACCATTACTATGACAACTTCTGACCCAAATTAACCTCTGTGAGATTTGCTTTGGAACTCTTGGCTCTTCAATTACCCTCAAAGACTAAAAAACTGTTTCCATCAAGTTTTTAAGTAAAATGATGTAGCTGTCTAATTAATTCAGGAAAAAAACTTTTCAGAGACATGTACGCAACAAATCAGCAACAGGGTTAAACAATAAGAATAAATAGACAAACAGAAAGCATCAGCATCTCTTTACCATACCAGATAAGTATATATGAATTCTAATGGGATTCTGGATGCTTACATCTGAAATGTTACATGTGTTGCTTGACCCAACAGGTATCAGCATTTTTAGCGCGTGGATGCTTTCAGCTGGCCTTCATGTTCAGAAAAAAATCAATCTAAAAGCCTTTTCTGGTTGAAAATGACAGAATTCGGGTATCAACTATGCAAAACAGCTTCCTCAGGCACAGATAGTTTCATGTAAAACAATCCTTCTAACAAGCTTCTCTGGCAAGATTTGAATATCATTCCTGAATTGTGGATTGTAATTTGCTATAATGATGTATTTTCTACACAGCAGGTAAATCCTTTAATGGCACAGGTGTTAAAATGATCTCTCTCTCTGTCATAAGTCTGAGACATCAATGTTAATTTTTACTAACGCAATGCAATAATCGTATAATATATAAGCACATAATTATGAAATAATTGACCTCAAGATATGACAGTAGATTATGCATCAGATACTACAGCCCATAAATGTGGGCTGTGCACACATTTCCAAATAAGCTTGTTAATATTGATATACATGTAACCGGCTTACTTGTATACAATAATAACCAAAAACCCAGGTAAAAATATTCTGAATATTTATATGTATGAACTAAACCTGTTGCTTTCCCCAATGTCTATTTTGTAGGTTTTAAGACATATTTTAATAATGGTCAGTTACTACTGAGCACACACACACACACACCCCAACACAAACAGTTTATTCACAGGTGCAGGTACATGTGCATAGAATTTTGTCTAGTACTGATTAGAGATTAGCATCGATCCTTCACACGTCAGAAAGAGCAGATGAATTATTCAGAAAGGAGAGACTACAAACAGGGGAGGGATGCTGGGATCTCACACTGTGACTGAATCTGATGAAATAAAAGAGCTATTTCTCAGTCACTCAACGACCACAACAGACAATCAATGAAAAGTACAATATGTATATTAGACCATCAATATATATGGGCCCAAATATTTAAAAAATCTCCATATCTAACATTTGCAAATATACACACAAAAACACAACGGGTACTGTCCCACCTATTAAAAATCTTAATTAGTAAACTTGAAAAAAATATCTAATCTTACCGGAGCAAATATGACCATACACATTGAAGAGGATGTGTTATCATCAGTCTGTAGATCTCTCAATGAACTGCTTCTCTCCCATTCAAGACCCCAGAGAGACTCTGAGAACTCACACAGATGCTTCTACATAGGAACCAGGCAGTGTGAGTGTGTTTGAAAGCTAGAGAGAGAGAGAGAGAGAGACAGAGAGAGAGAGAGAGGGAGAGAGAGAGAGAGCGAGAGAGAGAAAGAGAGAGAGGCACTTTCAATATAATATTCAAGATAATAATATTTAAACTTTTATAAACTCTCACATAACTGCTGTAATTAAAATATTTAAATATGTAACAATGCACAGAGAATCCACAAATGGACTGCCAACCTAAGGGATTTGAAATGCATTTTTAATGATGTCGAAGTCAATGATAGCAATATTGTGCGCAACTTAAAATACTTGTTTATGGTAGATTTCACTCATTTTGCAGTATAGTGGACATGCAAAACCTTCACCTTAACATTAAGAGGTCTAATGGGATACAGAAATGATGGGGCCCTATGCAGAGACTTTAAGTAAAAACAGGTTTCACTTCACTTAGACCTCTTTGAGCAAATTAGCCAGAATATCCTTCTCTCATTCCCAAATACATATGAGCTATGTCTGGTTTTGGTCTCAATGACACAACTCTATTACTGTAAATCCCAAAGCACAGAGATTATAATCTTGGGAGAAACAATTTCCTCTGAAATCATCTATAATGCTGAAAGAGGGAGCAAAATATGTCATTTTTCAATCAAGTCCCTTTATTACATATTCAAGTGACTGGTTGATAGTGGATGTTATTTAGACATGTAGAGAAATGTCATTGCAGTGTTAACAAAGATCAGTTTCCTCTGTATGCTGACTGATTAGCCCTTTTAGACCACCTTATTAGATGAGTAAAGGAAATGAACTTCCTCAGTTGAAAGCCTCTCATATTAAATAGGAATAAATGCACGATGAACTAATTTCTAAAATACTAAAACATAAACATATAGCAGTAGAACTATCAGAAATAATAATAAAGCCCTGATAAAAATCTGCATCTCTGCATAAAAACATGGTGATAGAACTTCCATTTGGTGAAGAACAGTGGATTGCAAATAAATCCCTAACTGAAAATGAGATTTCCACATACCTATCTGCACTGTAACCCTTTGCAAATGGTACATATTACAACTCTCTGTCAAATCCACCATTAGAGCCAAACATTTGAGGTTTTTTGGGTCCAAGCAGTAAATCTTTGTGTTGAGTATCGTTTGGGGCTCGCTGTACATTCAGTTTTTTGGGTTTTTTTTTTGGCTTATTTAGGCTGTGAAAACTCACTCATTGAAAGTTAATTCTGAGTGAAATTACATTAGTGAAATGGCCTAAAGGAAGGGAATGTTCCTAAAGTCAGTAATCAGTCTTGATGAAGAGAAATCGAGTGTGCAGCTGTTACATTACGCACTACTGACCCCTTCTGGACAGACATATAAATCCCACCGTGGACCACTTTTATTTGTCCACACGTTTTGCCTTCGAGGCAGCGTGGGAAGTTCAGGTCCAGAAAAAAAGTTCTGGTCAGAGTTTTTTCCACGAAATTAGATTTGTTTCAACTTTTAGATTTATGTGATAATGTATGTGACAACGAACATTGAATTTACCTACATACATAAGATATTAATTAAAGTTAACAGGGAAACAGTCCTATGCATTATTCTTCTAGCATCTTATATTAATTTGGAAAATTTCTATGCATTTTTGTGAATATTTCCCTTTTTAATAAGCAGTTTATACCTTTACTACCATTGTTTCTTTTGAGTAGAATTTTTCTTGCTACAGGTGCCTTCAGGTAACCAGAAACAAGTGCTTATAGTAATATATTACAAAGACCACACAACTGAATTCTTTTAGCAAATTTTTTTATTTAACCAACACTCTTAGAACGAATGCGTAGAAAAATACACAAATCATGTGTAGCACTTTATCTTACACATTTCATGTTAATGTTTAATAAAATTGTGTTGGGAAAAGTCAGATCTTTTACACATAGTTATGTGTAGTTTTTAAATGTACACATTTCTTCACAGAATTCAACACAATATGTGTAACCACATGTATTAATATTATACATGTTTACACATCTTTGTGTTACTTTGTCAAAAGCGTTAACGCTGTGAATGTATTAAAATTAACACAAGAAACATTGTAAGAATTTGGTACAGTTTGTGTCCATTTTAACACATCTTTTCTCAGAGTGCATGATGCCTGCCTGGAGCACTTTCTTTCCCTTTGGGTTTAGACTCAGTTTAGTGATGAACATACTCATACATCACTGCTGGGGATGTTCCATTAAGGTTCCCAAGATGTTACAACACTCTGCTACCATCTACTGTTTCTAACAGGAACATGCATCAGCAGTCCTTCATTATCAATAACCCATTAAGCTACAGGTTCCACTTTCATAAATCTGATTTCCCATGAACACCTTTTGATATTCTATCAACTGTTTTTGTGTCACCTCAATTTTCACATTTTCATGTCAACTTTCACTGGCATATGTGCATATTAAACTCATAAAGTCATGCATCCGTAAGTCTCCACATGAGGAGCTACTGAACTTGACACTGAACAGATGGAGGAAGTTGAGATTTGAGAAAATGTGGCTATTCTTTTTTAAGCCATATGTGAAGATTTTCAGTTCATCAATTGGCATAATTATGAATTCTGTTTTTATTGTAGACTTCACTTATGATAGCCGTGGTTTAAGTTGCTTTATGCTCCAGTTTATGACATTTTTCACATGTTGCATGCCCAGCTGCAGTATGAATGCTATACGTATGTGCCTCCTTGGCCCAGCTGGGCTTTTCTTTGCTGTCTTAAACATTCAGGACAAGTCTGACTGCAGAGGCAGTTGAGTTTTGAAACCACATAACAAATTAAAACTTAAAATACAAGCAAACACACTGCCACATTCCATTGAATTTCTTTATCTGTTGTTGGTCTCTGTGTTATTTGCATAGATCATTTCTTAACATAATCACCACCTGCATCTCTCTCTCTCTCTCCCTCTCTCTCTTTTTCCGGTGCCAGGAACCACTCAAGGCTAATTTCATTTTGGCTTCCTCCCCTGCAGATTTTTTTATTAGGGCAGACAACCAATGCGTTTTTCCTAAAGCAGAATGCCGCCATTCCTTTGAACACTGACCAAGAAACAACTGTCTGAGCGCAAGTCTGCTTGTGAAAAATGTAAATGATTGTCTGCATTCATGACTCTGATCAGTACAAACTTCCATAGGGAGGCTTAATTTTCTAATCCATCTTGGGTTGCAGTGAAGCGTCAAAGTGATTTAATGCTGGGAACAAAATCGCCTGCAAGCACATACCTAAAAAGGTCTGCTGTTTACCTGCACATTGATTTACCATAACCATGGAACTATCCAGTTTCTCTTACATAATTTTAAATACAGTAAATAAAATCCTCTGAGACACAAACTAGATGTTAACACAGACCGTTGGTTGTATCTGTGCATATTTACTGCAGAAGTTCTGCATTTTGATGTCTTCCTCTGGCAAGCTAGTGGATAAATCTGTTTAGATGGGGGGTTTGTCTGTGTTCTGTAGTCTGTTCAGTGTCTTTGTGTCTGCAGGACGTGTGGGCCTGTATCTTCTGGTGGAGAGCGAGGAGGGGGGCTGGCGCTTCTCTCACTCCTGACAGAGGTTTTCAGTAGACTGAAGTGAGGAAGGCCGCTGCTCCTCACTGCATAATTAATGACTCTTTTTCTGGCTTCCTCTTCACTCCTCCATCTCCCTTTATGCCACCAGGCAGAGAGGTGAAAAGAAAGAGTGACGACATTCACCCGGTTCAGCCTCAGTGTCGCTCCTTGCTCAGAGCCCCGGTCCGGGAGTTACTGCCTCTCGAACAGCAGCTCTTACTTCTGTTTTCACCATCAGGGGAGTGAAGAGAAGGGAAGTGCTCCGTTCTTTTTATAAAGCCAGAGAACTGGCTCGGAACAGAGCAAAATTGCACTTCACAGCCAGCTCTGCTCTTCCTGCTTATGTGAGGAGCTGCACATGGTGGGGCTCTATATATAGAAATGATGGCTCTCTTTAAACCAGGCCTGCCTCCCACTGAGGGAGTGTAAGAGAGGTAAAGAGACAGCTTCCTAAAGAACCCAAATAGTCTGGCTGTGATGATGCTATAACTTAAGTTTAAGCATCAGTAGGTTAACTTTGAAATAGCGAAAAATCTAAGTGCTGAAGTGTGACGTCCGAGTAGAATGGTGCGACAAACACTGGGCCTTATTCACCTATCTTTTATTATTTAAAGGTTTTTGTTCTTAAATTTGCTCTTAAAGACCCAGTAAGGTCAAAATAAAATCGGCTCTAAGTTTCTTATGTCAAAAAAACAGTTGTCACTAATCACCTCGTCAATTTTAAGTGAGTATGAACGTAGCTACATCGGTAAAATGAAGTCTCAAAGTGGTGAAAATACAGGCGCTACTTTCAATGCCCGGATGCTGTAGGTGCGTCGGCTCAAAGCGCTGAAGCTCTGCCCACTACTACAGAGCCCCTACCCATCGACTGTAAAACACACACATGCAGATGCACTGTTTAAAAAGATCACTCGAAAGCTGTTATATTTAAACAGGAGGACAGTGGGTGAAAGGCTAAAATGACAGAGGAACACTGAAAAAATGAGAAAGTTGATAGATTTAAGCAGATAATTTACTAACTTACATTTTACCATGCGTTACGCTACCGCTATAATTCACATCTGAGCTAGCTCATACGGATTAGCTGCGCGTTCTCATGCATTAGCTAAATATGTGGAGTTCTTTAAAACAAGTTAAACATGAATATGTCATATTTTAAAGTTTGTGACAACACAAAATAGGTAAACTTACACTTGGTGGCTAAACATAACCTCTTCACATAGGCAGGCTGTGTTTTATTCCCACCTTACTCAGACCTACCGTGAAAAGCCGTGAAAAACTGTTAAATGCAAACTTCACTGTTTGTAGATTCTGTTCTTATCTAAGAACAAACAATAAGTAAGAAAACATTCCTGAATGTGAGAATCTTCATGAAAACTGCATTATACAAATTTCTTCTTAAGAACGGGGTGAATGAGATTTCTGAATGCATTATTATTACAAAAGTCAAAAGTTAGTAACGTTAATTTTCCGCGCCCAACACGCAGGCTGCTGAACAATAACTGCCGTTCAGCAGCATTCACAAAACACTCTGCGTACACTGGCCTTATTCCATCAATCTCAGGTTTGCAAAGGGAGGGAGGCAAAGAGAGAGAGAAAGAGAGAGGGACACACGAACGTACCGAAAAACACTCTGCGTGTTTTAATATTTTAAAAGAGCCACGTGGTTCGTGTTTGTGAGCTCTCAGATTCAGCCTCAAATCATTATCAAGCTGCCCTTCTCTCGTTGAGTCCCATTTGTGACCTCTCACTTACAAACATCTGCACACCCGCCCCCTCCACACACAAACGTATGTTCTATTAGACAAGCGTATTAATAAAGAAGGCATTATATTTCATGCATAATTCATGAGTTCAATATTCATAAGAATTAGAGTTCCCAAGGAAAGCTTTAAGTCATACATGCTGCTAACACACAGAAAATGTTCAATTTGCCTATACCCTACATGCATACAGAGCTTTAAGTCCCTGAGGTGGAGCTGGCAATGGATTGTGGGGCGGCTTCATGAATATGCAAATGTGGTTGTTCCAGTGATTGATTACTAGTAGAGTGATTTTCCCCCCTTTGTGTTTTCCAAAGATCTATTGGCCTTACACAGAAAGGAGGAGAGACAGACAAGATGCTTGGAGGAGAAAGTACACTGTGCTACATGACTGTACTACAGCTTCAAATACATTCTTTTGAGCTCGTACATTCAAGGTTGAAATCATATTATAAGTGATTCGAATATTTCACTATTACAGAGAATACATATTGTGAAGCTTAGAGGAAATTCCACTTGGGAAAGAAAATTCTCTCTTCATTGTATCCACAAAAGTAAGATGCACCTAAGAGTCAAGGCTAGCTGAAGATTTGCTGTGCTGGCCAAAGGGAGGACAGGGAGAGTTGAATGGTGATATTAAACTTTTCCATGCATGGAATTAGGATTCCTTTTTATTTGAGCCTGAAAAATGGGAGACTAGCACATGAAAGCTATTAAACTTCTTTGAAAATGTCACAATTATGAAACTGTCATTACTAACGTATTAAAGTTAGATGAGCTTCAGAGAGGAGGGAAGAGAGGAAGAATGAGTCAGAGAGTGGTAGAGGGGTCAAAGCTAGTTTCTGTCATTCTATAAATAACTCAGCTTAAACTGTCTTTCATTTAGGAAGAAAAGAGAGCAAGGTCAGTTGTGGGGCAACAACAGATAAAGGAAAATAAAAAATGAGTTTTCAGATCTCTGAGTCACAATTTTGTAAGTCATTTTGCAATTTATAAAATTTCATGAAAAATGTATGAAACTGTAGAGAGATGCAGTTCATAGCATGGTTTTACAAATCAAGTAAGGTCATATGCCACTTGGCTTTCAAGTTGAGTCTGTATATATTGGTAAGCTCTCAAGTACAAGCCGATTGAGTGACACCACAATGCGGTAAGCATCCTTTGAAGCTACAAAAAAGAAAGAAAATGTAAGGAGAACACAAAGCAGTACTTGATGTTTCTTACCTCCAGGCAGTGGATTTATCTTAGACATGGGTGCGGTCCTTGTGATGGTTATAGCATTGAACATTAGACCACAGAAACCCTAGAAGAATTATTAATACTCGATTTGATTTGCTATTTCCCAACATTCCAGAAAAGAATTAAAAACCACACTGTGGACTTAGCTACTGCAAACAATTAGATTAAGTGCACAACTTTCTCTACATCCAGAGAAACATTTAGACAGAAGTAGAGCAAGGGAGGGACTCAATCAATTATTAATGGTTAAGATGCAAGGAGAGTGCTACTGCAGATGAAGCAAAGGGAAATCTAGAGAACCCCTTGGGCCAACGTCCACTGGAGAGAGAGTTAGACAAACAGGACAAAAACAGCAAAGAAACTACCATACCTTCATACATCTGAACACTGCATTTACCGGTCTCACCTGTCATACATCCTTTTTTGGTTTATAAAGTATTCCCAAATGAAATGTTAGCTTGGGAAAGAACCTACAGGCCATATTCCAATTTTCTGCAACTAGAGCCAGAGCAAATTCTTCCCTGAATTATTTTTGGTTTCCAATAGAAATGATAAAACCTTTGGTAGGAGGTTAATAAAGATCTATAAAGAGTCATCATACAGGTATTAAAACATTCCAAAAAGTATCATCTATATAAGAACTTTTAAGAGGTTATATTTTTTCCGTGCTTCTGGTTATAATGACATTTTAAACACTATATCTCATCTCCCAAGTATAACCACTGTGTGAATAATTTCATTTCTGCAGTCTGATATGATTCTCTTCTCATATTTTGGACCAATGATATTTGTCGTAGTTTCAGTGTATTATTCTTGACATTTTGTGTTACCCAAATCTATCTAAAGCAGGAAATTCAAACTACAATGAGATTTTTCATAATTTATTTAAAGGCACAACCAAATAAAATTAATCTCTTGAACTTGTACATTCAAGGTTGAAATCATATTTTGAGTGATTTGAATATATCACATTTACAGAGAGTACATAATGTGAAGAGAACTCTTTTTGGGGAGAGTTTCGGCTTTTCAGTGTTGGATCTGATTGTGGATAGTGCAAATTAAATCAGTGTTGGTCTGTATGCTTCATAATTATAAACACATTTTACATTGTCTTTATGTGAAAAACAGCTACTGTATGTTTGAGTATAGTGTTGCAGTGCTGAAGTACTTGCATAATGTGCATTTTAAAAACGTAAACCTTTCAGGACAATTAACTTGCAATAGCAGTTATTTTCCACAACAGTAATGCAGCACAAGGGAAATCAACATGTTCGATTAAATCAACAGTGAAATCAAATTAACATGTTTAATTAAGTACTGAAATTGAGCATCATGAATTTTTTAAGAGCAAGGTGGAAAGAATGGATTTTCTAAGTTTGTTGAAACAAACAATGCATACATTTGGAGGGTGAGACTTTGAAAAGTAAAAGAAGTGTAAAAAAAAAGTAAATGTCTACAAAACCACACTTTGCATTTTTTGTTCTTTTGCTGCAATGCAATTAAAGATTATTTCAAGGTCATGCATCATTTTTAAAAGACGTTTAGATAAATAATGCTGACGTGCCTTACCATGTGTGTAAGCCCCACTACTTTCCTCAAGTTGTCACATTCTTGTATATGTTGCCCAGCTAAAGTAGCAGTGTTTCTTTGATGAATATTGTTTTTATTCTTCCCAATTAAAATATCTTGTGATACATGTTACTGCTATATAAAGTATGTAGTGTGACAATGCTTTCGTATCCTCTACAGCATGTTGTATTGTAATAATGTGTATGTGTATGTCTCTGTATGTGTCCATTGTGAAATCTACATGTTCATATTAGATATATATGTTCCATATTAGATGTAGTGTAAAAGTAAATATCTAGTGCCATTTAGGAGAAAGCTCTTTTTGGGGAGAGTTTCAGCTTTTCAGTGTGGGACCTGATTGTGGATGGTGCAAATTAAATCAGTGTTGGTCTGTGTGATTCCCTTTTGCTAAACATATGCTGCAGTACCTCAAGTTGTTAAAAATTATATTTATAATCATATATGCAATGTCTGCCTGGATACCCAAAGCACCTATATGGTTTTAAAGACCTTTTAATTTAGAAGTTGGAGAACTCTAGTATGAATGTCTTTGTATACTCTATTTTGAAATGAAATATTTAAGGTGCAAAACTTAAAAAGGCCTTGTTGTAAGATCTGTAATAAGTCTTGACATATTGGTGCTTGAATGTAAGCTGTGATGTATTCTTGGCCATTTTCAGTCATTATAAAGGACAAAGTGCTTAAGTCTCAAGTGAGTTATTACTATATTTGTTATTGTAAACACACAGAGATTTTGCTGAAACAATCTGAGGTGGATATGAGAAATTATGTCATATGAATAGGTGAGTAGAGGAGAAAATACAATATGCACTAAAAGGAAGAATACATCAAGAATAGTGCTTCTGAGGAAGCTTCTAAGTGTTTAAGTCACTATCAACACAGTATAGAGTAGATAAATGAAAGCATTAGTGTAATTGGCCAAAACCATTGTAATGTTGCTGTTGTTCATGCAAAGATTTTAAGATTAGGAGAATTTCTTGAAGATTCAAGATGGCAATGCAAACCACTTTATCAACAAAAATTAACAATGGCAAACATGGACAGAGTGGACAGAAGATGCTTCTATCCTTCGGACATGCCAGTATGACTTTTAAACTTTATAATGACTCAAATTGTTTCAGTCAGTCAGACCACTATGTCACAGCTGCTCTATTTCACTACAGGTTGTACAAGTATGCACTATGTTTGTCGCAAATAAATAATATTGGATCCTGAATCTTTTATTACACAAGAAGTCGATAAAGAGCAATCTCACATAGTTACCGTGTTTCTTGTCCACGTGGCTGAGGGAGGTGTGCAGGACGTGGGAGATGGCATCCTCAGTAGATCTGTTAGAGCGGTAGGCAAACTGGAGTGGGTCCATGGTGCTTGGGATGGAGGAGGAGATAATGTGCTTGATCAGTCTTTCAAACACCTTCATAACTACCAATGTCAGTGCAACAGGGCGGTAGTCATTCAGGCATGAAGGTTTGTTGTTCTATATTTGTAATAAGATTCAAGATTCAAGATCTTGAATCTTGAATCTTATTACACACAAGCACACACACACACACACACACAAAATAATCAACTGTGACATGGCCCAGAGGAGGATCCCCATCTGTGTCTTGGTTTCTGTTGTTTTAAGTGTAAGTGAGTGATTATTTTTCATTGTGAACACACCAGGGCACAGTACACCATATATCACAATGAGATATGACCTTTTATCTGTGCTCTAGGATGACCTCTGCTCTAGGATGAGTGGGCAGCTGACGTAGGCAGTGCCCAGAGAGCAGTGCTTCAGGACAATACTTTGCTCACTTCAGTGGGACCTTATCTGGTCCGGGATTTGAATCGACAACCCTCCGGATGATCACGGGGGCAACTTCCTAATGTTACACTTCCACAGCCCCTTCCCTCTAGGTGTCTTCCTATACTGTATCTATCTATGTCCTATATATATATATATATATATATATATATATATATATATATATATCTTCTTATATAGTTTTTCTTCGCCACTGTGGTCCAAAGTCAGCTTGTTAGGAACTTGAACTCGGTATACAATGTCTGCTGTAGAAAAGCAACACGCTGAATAACACCCTGAAGCGGAACTACCCGCGCCCTGCATTCATCACCGAGGACAGCGGCCGGGACCTTCAGGACCACGGACAGCGGCCGCGCTACTGCGCATGCGTCTTCCTCACCGCTTGGCAGGAAGTGGCCATCAGCCGTCTATTCTATTGAATGAGCTGCTTGCTCAGCTCCTCCTCCACTTCTCCACCTCGGCCCTCCCCATTTCACTTCCCTTGCAGCGACTGGCGAACCGGAGCCCAGCTCGAAACACGTAAGCAACAGCGTCGCTCTGGCCGTGTGAGGAGATTGCAGTGTTCGTTCCTGCATCCTCCCTTGCGCGTCTCCTCCAGCATCCGTGCTGTGTTTTTGTCGCCTTTAGCTGAATAAAAGAATAAACAACATCCGATACCCAACAGAACACCGATTTAGTCGAGCCGAAGATCTTCGCTCGTCCATGCGTCTCTAAATTAATCGAGCTCGGTCGCTGGCATTTGGCCCATTGTGCGTTCAATTAGCAGGCAAGGTTAGGACGGGCGACACTCGAAGCAGAAAAATGTTAGATCCATCATCGTTCAGCGAGGAATCGGACGGATAGTGGAAGAGGAAAGCAAGGAGGTTCTGGCACCCCAGACCGGGTCATCCTCTCGCATATCTCCGAACAGGAGCAGCGAGAGTTCGGACAGGCTCCAGCCCAGCAGTCGCGGCAGCAGCAGCGCGCGTCCGTCCAGCCTGAGCTCTTTCTGGCCGCCAGCGCGAGCAGGAGGTATGAAGATGAGAAACTCGCAGAGGAGTGAAGAAGCGCAAGAAGAAGCTCCAACTTATTGCTTTTAGGAGGATGCATCGCCTATCCTTTTCAACGCCAAGCAGCCCACCGACATGGCAAGGCGACAGCTGAAGGTAAAGAGGTGTAGCCGATTTTGGTCTCACCTTGAGATGCTCGTTCTTGTTCCCTTACAACACAATATAAGCTTCATCCCAAGTCTGGTTCGGGACGTACTGTGATCACATTGTCTTGTCTTGTCACACGCTTGTGTTCGTAGTCTATGGTCAAAGAGAACTGTATGAGCTCACTGTTTATGGGACAAGTGGGGGGTGGGGGAGACACGGAGACTGCAGAATTGCAAGCGTAAGATTCTGCCCGATTTACAAATGCAAGGTTGAGACCCCGAGTCCCCAGAACGCTCTTAATGCAGTTATTTGAGACCAATTACGAGCTCCAATTAGCGCTATTCTTCGCAAGCGTGATGGAGCCGGACCAAAATAAAGCCGTGTCATTGCCGTAGTAGAGTCAGTGACCTACCACATTGAGACTCTGCACTTGTGTGCACTCTTGCGGCGGCAGGATATATGGAGTTTCTATTTGCGCCATCTCGCACCCTCATTCATCTTCCAAGGTGACGGTCTAAGATGGAACGTGAGAGGCGCTGTGGAAAGACCTCGACGCTGAACTGAGGACAGGACCTGATAAATTTGTTTAGCTAATTTGGTTAGCGAGGTTGATTATATGGAATATACCAACCATGAATCTTTTTTTTCTGACGTCCAGCTGAAGAATGTTAAGATCAGTCTTATTCCTTTAAAAACCTACACTATTATTACATATTATTATTATTATTATTATTATTATTATTATTATTATTATTATTATTGTTAGTTTATAATAATAATAAATTCGAATTGAAGTCCATTATTTGTAAAAATATACCCACTCAATCATAACTTTATACTGTTGCATTACAGAGTAACTGGGTCATTTAAACAGTAACATGCGAAATGAAACTCAGTGTCATTATCTCCATATCTGCACTGTGAATTTTATAATGACAACGCTTATTTCTCATTCATCCTTCTTAACATCATTTTTGCTTTACATTTTCAAGGTAGACATTTTGAGGCTATATGGGTCCATAATTTAAACCTAAATGAGGTCAAAATTTAATGCATTCTTTTCACACTTGATTCCAGCTATCTGCACCCGTCCTCCCCCATTGACTGTAAAGCTTTTTCCATGCCGGTCTTCGATTTACAGTGTTAAATTTGAACAGTCAAAGATGGCATTAAGTTTCAAGCTATTGGTCCAATGCATGATCCTGCTTTGCATAGAGATTACCTCTTTTCTATCATCCTTCTGTCTTTTCTCTTTCTTTTCATCCTCTCCAGAGCTGGAAGTCTTGGTGTAAAGCCTCACTCTATTGATCAGCATATGCTGCAGTGTGTCATACTGTTTCCACTCTTGTATCTTATCCTGATCTTGCACAGATGCACTACAGCTTCCATCTAATTCCCTTTAGTTATTGATTGAAGTTGAACACTTCAAATTTACAACAAGCTCTTAACAACCCGAGGTCACCAGCCTGCTGACAGTCAGTGCCATATGGGCAAAGTCAATTGGAACATTTTCATTTCCATACACCATTTTGAAATGTATAAACATTTGAACAATGTTTATTGATCATATGAAATATCTAAAATATGTTTGCCTAGCAGTCACTAGTGCTGCATGAGATGTTGTCTTCCGATTCACTAATATTAAGGAGGAATGCTAAAAAACACAATATGATAGCTTCATTATGATACTTTGTATAATATACTATACAGCTAAATTCTTAAACATGAACTGGTGTCCTCTAACCTTAAGATCAGCTTGCACCATTTTTTTTACTCTTGAGTAGATCCAGTGGAAAGAATCAAGGCTCTGATTGTCCCAATGGGAGTCAGTTCAGTTTAGTAAGTCAAGGCTCGTGGTATTTGGGTCATTGGAATGAATTTTAGTGTTGAGTCACTGTTGAGGTCCCTAAAGTGTCAGTAGAGTCATTCCAGTCAATCACTGCCATTATTCAGAGTTGCCTGTATGAGTCATCAATGTGAAGGGCATCTATCAAGTGCAAAGGCTAAAGACCAGATATTTCAGAGGTCCTGTCTGTTTCTCAATCAGACGAAATCAGAATCAGACGAAAATGATTTAGACAAGAAATTCCATGAACTAACAAACAGTGACACCTAAACGATTTGGGCCTGGTTAAGAGTTGATGAAGGCAACACATCATTGCACAGCCTAAAAGCAGAAATACTGGACAGGCTTGGTTGGTGAAACAGTTTTTTTCACATCCATGCGTTTGAGATTCTACCAATTGCTTTGAATTGAAAGAAACTCATATAGCTATTTTGCCAACGTCTGCAGAAAAAATATCCTATAATAGCCTATTTTTGTAGTTGGGCATCTTCCCATTGTGTATTTTACTAGATTTGCATTGCTCATTATGAGCGGGGAGTTGGGTGGTTTCTCTTATCAGTATAAAACAGGGCAAAACGTGCTCATTTCTCTCAAGGGAAGAAAAATATGATTACTCATGTTACTCATTAAATCAAAGGCTCTTTTTTACAGCACAAACAGCATAGATTCCTTATCCTTATTCATTTTAGCTGACTTAAACCCTCTACGCTGGCTTAATATGATAATATAAATGGAAAAAAATTGAATTGTTTAATTCGGAAAAATTCAAGAAAAATTATATGATGTTACATCTAAGGGTATGTGCATTTAGTTGATTGTACAGAAGCTGCAGCTCCACAGTCATGTGGAATACAGTATGAACTGTGCGTGTGTGTGAGTTGGAAGATATATAAGAATGCATGCCGTCATACCGAGTTATGCCTTTGTATGGATTACGCTGTTGTGCCTTGAAGTAGCAGTCAGTGACCTTGTGGAAGGGAACACAAAAGAGCATTTACACTTTGTCACTTGCTGTTGACCCTTTACAATTCTTTAGTCCTTGCAACACAAACATCCTTCACAAATACATATACTCACTGTTACATTCACTGTAGTTCCTTACATTCACCGCAGTTCATCCACTATTGCATGTTAAAATGCTGTCTTATTGCAGGATTACATATACTGTATGAACCCTGCCATTGATCCTAACCAAGATTAGAAATAGCACAAGCCTGTACTATTGGTGGCGTAACGGTAGGGTGTTCGCCCCGTGATTAGAAGGTTAGCAGGTTCGAATCCAGGGCGGGTAAAGTTACCACTGAGGTACTCATGAGCAAGGTACCGTCCCCAAGCACTGCTCCCCGGGCGCTTGTTAGCTGCCCACTGCTCCTTCACTGCACTGTGTGCTGTGCTGTGGTGTGTTCACAATGACAAATAATCACTCACTCATGAATACTAATATCCATCATGTACAGTTAAGGTCTGGGTCCCATTATCCATTACCACATCACCTCAATTGCAACAGCCCTGACATTCATTCACAATCTTAACTGTTCATAACGTGCCTTATAAGTCAGCTCAATTGTTGTAAATTTACATTAAGAAGACTGTTTTGACTAGGCTTGTTTTCTACAGATCTTAGCTTTTATAAAGAAAACTCAAACAGAATCCAGTCACCCATCTACTGATGATTTTTCTGCAACAGTAGTGTTGTGAAACTGCCTAAGGCCGTTTCTCAAGCATGAAAATGAATAAGAAATAAGTGACTCAGTAACAACTCAATCAGGTAGTCTGCTCCTTACTGTTTCCTACAATGGCTGGTGATGAGAATAACTCTGCTGCACTCCTCTACAGACAGAGCGTGGTGGAGTGATGCTGCTGGCCACATGATTATCTCCTTTTTCAGAAGGGGATGTAAATCAGGGCAGCATTGTGTGATGGGTGAGGTTAGTGTGCCTGTAATTGAGTAGCTAGTCTGGCAAATCCACATTCATTCTATCCTGATATTCCCTTGAGATCTTTTTATGAAACTGCATATGTGTGTGTGTGTGTGCCTGTTCATGTGCATATGTGTGTGTGATGGAGCATGCAACCTCAGCCCTTTGCAACACTCTTATGGATCAACATTCTAGTCACAAAGCATCAGATTAACATGAAACATGAGACATTAAAGTAAGCAGGGAGAGGGACAGGGAAGAGGAAAGATAAGAAGAAAGACAAAAAGAGTGTGCGAGGCCTCCAGATAAGCCCCAGGTTAACCGAAAATCATGCCTCTGATCTGAATCCAATGGAAAACTATAAATATCACTGGCTCATGATGTGCAAACAGTGGTAAAATTGTTGTGGAATGTCAGGATGTGTTGTTTTCTTGCGGAAGCTCGGCAGTGAAAAGGGTAAAGACATTTCAGTTTCGGTGTAGAGGCTGACTGCAGACAAGCTGCACTCCAGACAAACCCATTTCCCTTAAACAGGTGAACAAACTGAACACAACAGACCTGACAGCACAGTATCTACATGGCTTTCACTGACAACAAAAATCTGGTATGGAATACCACAACAACAAATATCTGATCGAGTCATGATCGTGGAGTTTGTAGTAATATCATTCACACAGGAGGCATACAAATGCCAATGTCCCGGTTACACAAAAAAGATGTTAAATACGCTTATTAAAGGCTCCTCAGCATCACCAGCAGATGCCACTGATAAATCTGCAGTCCACTAACGACACTCAGAGGCTGAACTGTGACCTAAAACAAGGTGATAGCTTTGCTAGCGGAAATTAATCTAGATTGAAGTAGTGAGGATAGCAGTGAAGAGCAATGCAAAAGAGAGAGAGAGAGAGAGAGAGAGAGAGAGAGAGAGAGACAGAGCGAAAGTGCAATAAACGAAGGGTGAGTGGGTTAACAGAGGATTATGTTTAGATAGCCCTGGGGTACAATCAGATCTCAGAGCGACTTTTTTTGTCAGATGGAAAGCTTTTTAAATAATGAGACAAGAAAAAAAGAATTAATTAAGACAGAAAAAGAAAATATGTGTTTTCTGTGACCTCTAGTGTTTTGAAAAATAATAGAAAAGTACTGCACGGCACGGTGGCACCTCACAGCAAGAAGGTCCTGGGTTCGATCCCCGGGTCAGCCGTAGGGCCTTTCTGTGTGGAGTTTGCATGCTCTCTCCATGTCCACGTGAGTATCCTCCGGGTGCTCTGGTTTTCTACCACAGTCCAAAAGCATGGTTAATTGGCGTCTCTAAATTGGCCACGTAAGGTGTGAGTGAGTGGGATTGTGTAAGTGTGTGTGCCCTGCGGTGTGTTGGCGCCTGCCCAGAGTTGGTCCCTGCCTTGTGCCCATAAATTCCCGTGATAGGCTTCGCCTGCACGACCCCGGTTTGGTTTTAAGCGGTTCAGATAATGAATGAATGAATGAAGTACTCAGAGTAATGAACACTGATTAGCTACTGCATTTTGTAAATGAATGTGAACGAAACTTCATTGGTTTAAAAATGTACAACAAAGAAAACACTTCTTCTGTGGATGCATGATGTTTTTTCAGTGATATTGTGTTTTTGCCAACTGCATAAACATTTAATTTGTCAGTGATTTTACTATAGTTTCTGTTCCCAACTATTATGACAGCTAAAAATATGCTACAGACTCTAAACCACACTGAACCTCATTATCCATAAGACACAATGTCCCATTTTCAAATTATAGGTAAATATACAACCTGCCTAATTCATGTAGCTTGATGGCGGAATTAGAACTGAGTGCATGGTAACGATCCTCCTCCTGCAGTGCACCTGAAGCCCAGCACAAGGAGAAACCGCGAGCAGGTAAACAGTTTGTACACGTCTGAGTGAATGGGGTGTGGGATGAGTGGGATGAAAATGTTGACCTGTGGGACCTCATGCTGGTGCTGCTTACAGAGAAATGCTGACTAATCATTAGTTTTTCATTGATTTTTTACTTGAAAAGGCAGAGAGAGAGAGTCGTTTGCGTGGGACACAGTAATTTTACAGATGGAGAGACTAATGAAACAAAAGGGCGGCATCCGTTAGAGTGGAAGTGGGGGCGGGATGGATGGAGTCTGTGCTCTCCACACTAAGAGCAGGAGCATACCAGCTGTTTTTAGAACACATACACATGCTCAGTAGGGTAGAGACCTTATTGTAAAGGCTAAAAGCCTTCTCACTTCTCCCACCTGCCCAAAAATAAACACACACACGCGCACTACTGTACATGTTGTAAAACCATACAGCATACAGACTCCTCCCACTCCCTCTAAAACACACACATCGTATAGGACTTATCCCAAAGACAAAAGCTCCATTACTCCTCCTAGTCCTCCCTAAACACACACACACACACACACTTTTCTCTGTCCCATCAACCATTAAGCGTCACACCCCCCCCTGCCTCACCCCCAGCAGCAAGCAGGCCAGCATGACCTTGTTCTCTGCTCAAGGTTGAACAGCAAGCAGCATTGCGCTCAAGGACTCTCCCAGAAACCAGGCCGCATCAGCTATTACTCACATTGCATTTCCACCATGAAGTTCATACTGTGTGTGTGATGTGTGCAGAAAGAGAGTACGGCAGTAAGTCAGCTGTCTTAACGTCTGCAGTTAGTGTAAGTGTGACTCTGTGGGGTGCCATCTTACCGCGTCTGCCATGTCACATGCCTCAAATCTTTATTTTTAGCAGGATTAAGGGAGTTTCAGGCAAGTGATCTCACCCCCACACATACATTAGCTCTCGCTTATCTCTCATAGACATGCACACTGGCTTTTATCTCATGTAAGGACGCAGAAGCTTTTGCAAGCGGTCATGTGTCCATCACAAGCATGTTGATGTATGTATAAAAGAGATCCAGTCAATAAGTAATAAAAGGCCTATAAATAAAATAGTGTCCTGTGTCTAGCATATATTTTTTAGATCTGTCATAAATACTATATATTGTAGATATTATTCTCTCCAGAATGTACTTCTCATAACACATTACATTTTCCATACACCACTCTCTCTCCCTCTCCCTCTCCCTCACACTCATGCACATACACACCTAGAGTGTAGAACATGTCTTCTGGATGTTAGTCAGTGCTGATACATCAGTGCATAGTCAGCTGTACACTTTACGAATACGAATCAGTTTCTTTTCTAATGTCACGCCTGCAGAAATTCTTGCTCTCACAACTCAGTCACCTGATTTCAGTTTGGGGCTGCATTTTGAAACCTCTTTGGATAGTCTGAAATTTCACATTACCCGAAATACAGTATATGTATGCACCACTAAACAAAGATACGTACCACCAGTAACATAATTTAAATACATGTCTAATGTAATTCACTAATTCCCAGTGGGCATTTTACACCCTGTAAAATGATCACTGTGATACATGCATATGCAATGTAATCTTACAAAGAGCAAACACAGTCCACCTCACGGGGCCAATTTAGAGTCACCAGTTGTCCTATAGTGCATGCTTTTGGACAGTGGGAGAGCATGCAAACTCCACACAGAAAGGCCCTACGGCCGATCCGGGGGTCAAACAAAGGACCTTCTCACTGTGAGGCGTCAGCGCTAACCACTGCGCCACCGTGCCGCCCAAGTTTTAGGACTGTGTGTTAATGTCTGATAATATCACTAATTACATCTACATTTCACAAATGTACGGTGTGAACACCGGAATTGTCAAACCTTTTCCAGTGCTTCATTTATTTGACTAGTTTTCAAGTTTATTTAAGGACCTTTTCGGCAAAACATTACGCACACTTAAAATAATACTACTTCATGGTTACCAACATGCCTCCACTGAGTAAAATAGTTGAATCTGGACATGTGTATAAGTGGGGCTGTGAACTGTGCTTCTAACATCACAAAGATGCATGATCTCTATCTAAACGATTCCTAGTGAATCATCAAATTCTATATCAGTTAAATCACCTACATTTTTTACCAGCTTTTTGTGTACATTTGGGGCTGCTCTTCGTAATCGAGAACTTTGCAAAGGAGTCAGATTTTTTCTTGTTGTTTAAAGTGGTTTGGCCAGTGGTGAGAGAGGTGGAAATCTGAACTAAAGCCTGTAGGCAGAAGGACACACTTGAGTGACTGCTGCCCTCTAGTATATGGCAGATGACTCATTGACAAGACTGTTGAACTGAGGTCAAAGGAGATGTCACAACTGGGCACTGGTCCCAGAACCGATCACTGTAAGGAAAAAAGCTAATGCCAAATATTGGTTACAGGACACTTGTAGGATCATTTTGCAGTTTAAAAAAACACATTTCCAATTATTTCTTGACAATTATAACACCCAGATATTTAAAGGTCCCATATTATGAAAATTTCACCTTTTCTATTTTTTGGACATTCATTTGGGTCTGTACTGCCTCTACACACAATGTAAGTTTGATTAAAAATAGTGTTAGTATTAATTTACAAATACCAGAAATTGTGTGCTTAAGAAACAAGCCCTGCTGAAATATAACTCAAAGGCTCAGTGTTGTACTCAGATAACATCCCAAAATCTGAATTACATCTTACTGGTTCAAACACGTCAGTTCATATTGCCCCCCTAAATCAGAGATTCTTCTGGAAAGTACAGTGTGGGAGAATTTGAGGGCTTCCCTCTGGCTCAAAGTGTATGAAACTGCAACTAACCCGAGCAATCGGCCGGAGATGCTGTGTAGTTGCCCTGAGCTCAGATGTCCTGAGAGGAGAGGGAGGATGAGCGGTAAAGAGAGGGAAGAAGAGGAGAATGAAATGAACAAAAAAGCAGTGTAAGAGAGGAGAGCTCAAAGATGAGTTAGTCAGACTGGAAAACTCATAGCTGCTGTTTGAGAGTGTGCAATGTTCCCTTTGCTATCAGTTGTTTCTGTGGATACGAATGTGATGAAGATGAGGCTCCACTGAATAGGATGTGTACTCACAAAGGGCTGCACTGTTTACTCAGGGCTCTGTGTGTGGGGTTTGTGTTTGGTTTGTGTGCATGTCTGTCCCTGAAAAATCCTTCAGCAAATATTGCAAAAAAGTGGTGGAACCTGCACACCGCCAGACTGTTTTCGTATTATTTGTTCAAGGATTTTGTTGTCTTTGTGTAGCTGTGTGTATATTTCTGCTGCAAGCTCGAGCTATTGTTTGTCGAGTTTGACTTTTAGCCCTGGTGTCAAGTGATATCCACAGAAACTAAAGTGGTCAAACAGAATAACAGCAATGTGGGCCAACATATACAGGCTAACATAATCAGTCTACTTATGTCACAACGCATTGTTCTGTATGAGCATGTACGGATCCGTGAGTGTGTGTGCAATCACATGTATGCACATGCCCTCGTCCACTTCTTGGATGCCATTTCTAAACCAGGCAACTATCATCCCTCATTAATTTCTCCCAGACGCAAAATCACACAACGCAAAAATACGTCCCTCTGAATTTATGCTGATTTATGTGGCAGCTCGTAATGACCGAGAGATCAAATGAAGCAACCTGTATCACTTCATGTTATGGTCATGTGTGAAGAGACTGAGTCAGCACATTCTCAACACAGCGTCGAGATCAAGTCTGACACTAATGGCTGAATAGGAACGTACATATATGCATAAGAGTAACAAGTGAAAAAGAACATACAACCTAATGAAAAGAAAACAAAAATGTAAGTAAGCTGTTTTTTTTTTAAAACTTTCTCTTTGATAAAATATAGATGCATCATCCATAAAGTCACCCCCTCACTTCGTCTTAAGCAGACTGACTCTAAATTTGGCAAACACCTCCATTTTTCTTCACCCATTGAGTTATATAATATCCAGACAACGTTCTCTTTCTTCCTTTGTCTCTTCCTCTCTTTGTGTTGTTGAGCCAGAATGGAAGTCTATTCTCAGATCAGTCCAAACCATATGTAATTCCAAGCAAGTTTAATTGGTTTAGCAAAAAGTGGACTTAATTTTCCACTATCAAAGTGCACTATTTTGGATCTAGCCTGCTGCTGTGTTCCCGTCCTGTGGCGTAGCATTTAAAACATTTTGTCCGTAGCTTCTGACTCTGCTCTCTCTCTTTTTCCTTCTCTCTCTTTCTCTTCTGCATCATCTCCTAGCCCTTAGCCAAAGCTGCTTCACTCATGCAATTATCATAATTACTAATGACTCTGCAGTCCCCTTGTGCTGAATGTGCGCACGCAAATGCACCGTTACATAGAGTTGCGCTGTACGCAAAATACTTTGTCTGTTTACTTTGGGAATGCACAAGCACATGGAAATTATTCCATAAAGAAGAAGACATATCCATTTCAAATCTAATCCTCGGGCTCATTATCTCTGCGGGGAAATGTGATTCAGAAACACAACGATACTTGAATAAAGACAAACGCATTAAAGAGCATAACGTGATGGTGGCAGAAATCAAGCCTTTTTTTAACATTTACATTCACATTCACATTTACATTTACGGAGAGCTTTCATCCAGAACAATGTACACGATCCTATTTAGTCCACACAAAACATTCCTCAAACTAGTAAACTCTCACTTAGTCAAGAGAACTACATCAGGGGTTGAGTTAAGCACTTTCCGGCCTATATCACAAGAATGCATCAAGATCTGTATATATTGAGAGTGCACAAATGAAAGGCTACCAGTTACATGAACGATAAAGAATCATTTCATTCCAGATCAAGAGAGTAATATAGAAATCCAGTATGGGGCAGTTGATAGCGTAACGTTTAGGTTGTTCACCCCATGGTCGGAAGGTCGCTGGTACCATCCCCAAGCACTGCTCCCCGGGTGATACCCACACTGCAAAAAATGAAATCTTAACAAGCCAGAAAATCTTAAAAAGAAAAAATAGATCTATTTTTTTTTTTTAGAAGAACAACGGACTTGACTAGACTTGTATGTGTAAGATAAATAATCTAATTTTAAGAAACATTGGCTACAATTATCTTATTAAGAAAAATGTATTGATTATAAGAACTTATTAAAGTGAAATAAGAAATTTAATTAAGTAATTAACTGAAAGGTTCTCATACTCTCCACTACAGGTTAAGAAATTCATGATAACTTTGCTTATTTTAAGAATACAATGTATTATTAAAGCTAAAAACATGAGTGAACTTCTTGCTGTGTGAAACTCTGCATCTGTGTGAATATGCATGTATGTGGAATTGTCCTCTGCTAATATGAAGTGTGTGCTCGTCGTCTCTGAGCTGCTGTAAGGCATCCGGCTGCTCTAAGGCAAGCCTAATAAGAAGCCTTTAAAAAAGATGGATGGGAACTGTGTGCGGGTGAGCAGGATGGCTGTGGGCGGAGTTACAGCAAAAACTGCTGAAGCACATTGGCTGCTTCAACAGTCTGTCAGGATGAGCAATGTTGGGCGTCTGGAGTGAGTGAGGAACTGGAACAGCATTAACCGAGCAAGTGCTTTTAATGTAATTAGGAAAAGGAACTTAAGTGATGTATGCTACTCTTCTGACTCATCATGCTTTTGAGTGCTAGATGTTCCCTCTCGACATCTCTATCTCTCTTTCTCTTCTGTCTCTTTAATGCAAAGATTTTGTATTGTACAAGTATAATTTGATGTTTGGTTGCAGCACTTAGTCAAAAATAAAGACACACACACACACATATATTTGAACGCCCAGAGTACAGAGGTTTATGACTAAATGGTTCAATGCTTCTCCAGTTTGAAGAGAGAAGTTTTTATGTTCAGAAACTCCGGAGCTCAAAGCATCGTATAAACCGGGCGTCTATTTCTCATTCCCCAGTTCCTCTGAGTTTTCACATTACACAGGGTGAAGGCAGGTCGAAAATCTCTGAAAGGACAAATTTTGTGCGTGTTGTGTGTGTGTGTGTGCATTTTATCTCTGTGTAGAGAGTGCAAGGACAGTACCAGAGAGAAACACACAGATGGTGCTGTAATGCCTCACAGGCACACTCTACATGGTACTTTTCCACCTTCCTCCCACACCAGAATCTCACACACATGCACATGCAAACACACACACACACACTCAACAGAATTTTTATTTCTCTAGACAACAGGAGGCTACATCCAATTAAAACACTGAATTGCTCCAGGCGCCATATCAAATAATTCTGATTCCGCTTCATCTGTTACACATCAGTTTATTAGTTTTAAACTTATTCATTATTTCCCTTCAAACTGATTCCCAGACACATCACTTCTGATTTACACAATGTTTCCCAGAGGCATTGCAGTGCAAAGATCATTGTAACACAGTGGAATGCCCAGCACTTTTAACACTCTCTAAAGGTTTAAACGATCTTTGCACTATGATGCTTATGAATGCAGCTCTTACTACCCAAGAGCATCAATTAACTTACAACAAAGTTTTTTCAGCGTAGGAAATTGATTATATTTTGTTTCACAAATTCAGCTTGACCTGCTCTTAAACTGAAGCATTGTTCAACAGTTTTAAATAGCCGTCCCTTAATTAACTTTAATTGTTGCATTTTGCAACAACAAGTATATTCAACATGTACAGTCAATAAGGTGCATGATCAAGCGCAACATTCCCCAGGTAAGTGCAGTAAATATTCATAACTGGCTGTATAATATCTAATCAACTACCCTGCTGGGTTAAGAGAATGAGTAATGGATGATTGCTGATGTGATGCATTTCAGCTCATCTCATGCATGACACTTCCGTATGGAGTTTACACACACACACATACACACACACACACATACACACCGTCACGTCTTGCTTGTTTTGTGAGTTATTTCCATTGACTTACATAATTATCCAATACTACAATAACCAGTGTTGTGTCACTTCACACTGAAAAAGAACTAGTTTAAAGTTCAGTTCATTCAAATAAAAATGAGTTCATGTTTATAGTTACAGCCACTGCCTTTTAGAGAGATCAGTTTTTGCCAAACACTACATTTGAACAAATTATTACGTTGCACATAATGAACACGTGTTCATTCAAATTCTTCATGATCAGTGGTTCTGCAAAGCACCAACGGGTAAAAGGGTCTTTGTAGAACCAAAGAAGTTTCCCCAATAGTTCAAGTTCGTTAGTAAGGTTTTGTAATTAACATTTTCAATACAACGTCCTTCTATCTGAACCTTCTTCAGTCTTCTCCTTCGATCTGCCATATACCACTGAACATTCGCAGACATTTCATTAAAGACATTAAGTTACATTAAAAAAACAATTTTGAGGTTGAGAATAGATCAATAGATCAAGGCAACAGGTCCTTTACACTGTAAAAATGCTGTAATCTTCATTTGGGTGAATTAACTTTCTGTTGCGGGTTTTTGTATAGTCTTATACTTTGTTAATGATTTTTGTCCTCATCATTAAGATGAAGGTTTTCCCTAAAACTGCTTTGATGCATTAACTCGAAGTGCCGTTTCAAATTACATGCAGATGTGGCTGACATCTGGACTTGTTTATTTAAGACCAGTTTGGCATAATTTGCATAAAAGGTGTGGATTTTCCCATCTAAATCTACACCGATTTCACCAACAAACAGACTCAAATGTTTAAACAAACTGCCTTCAGCAGAGGCATCCGAACTCGAAGCACCAGCCATGCTAGCCTGTAACCGGCAAACTTTAAAACTGTCATAAAACGTGAGCAGCGTTCAGTCTCGCGAGAGCAAACGTCACTCACGTTTATAATTTGTAAACTGATTCGTTCAGTTCAGTGTTCACGAAAAATATGAACGCGTTCGTGCACAACACTGACAGTGACACATAACCCTAATATATTAATATTATTAATATTTATACGAACTATTAAAGTTAACCTCAATAAGAAAAAGAAAATATTTTAGCTGCTTTCTTTTAAATAAATGCTATAACTACAAAAGCATTCTTCCTCATAAGGACCAGTCTTTGCAAACAAAAATCTTCTCACAAAGCCACAAAAATCAGACAAATCTCAAGATTTATATCTTTTAGTTTTTATATCTTTGATGAGGTCCTTAGAAGTCCTGCTCACCTACACTCACACACCTGCTCAGTCACTTTTGGAAGTCTGTGTCTTTGTTGGTTCTGAGGAAGATGGAGAGTGAGGAAGAGTAGTATTAGCTAACCCAGGGCTGTGTAAATCTGCTGGCCGACCATCACGAAAGTTATGACTGTTCCCAGTTTCCACTATTATAAAGATGCAGATTGGAGAAATTTTGTGGTAAAACTGAAGTTTTGCTTGTTTGTACCTACTACACAAAGCTGTCATAGTAGAGGACATGCGCTTAATAAAAAGGAGAGCAGACGTTATCTCTCAAGGATGGATGCTCTATGAATAAATGAATAAATCTGATTAGCATGACTACTCAGGCAGTGGTAAACATACCAACCATCAACTGAGCTCTACCTCTTTAAGCTGAGAAATCTGTCACACTTTAGCAATAAAATCATAAATCTTACAGCCTCAGTCACGCAGTTTAGATGTAGATGTTTTTATTTAAAACTTTCATGACCATATTATGAAAAAATGACCTTTTCTGTTCTTTGTACATCCATTTGGGTCTGTACTAACTCTACACACACTGTAAGTTTATTGTGTTAGTATTAATTTACCAATGTCAGAAATCGTGTGCTTCAATGAGCCATTTTGATTTCTCCACTACTTCTATGTCACAGTAGGGGACATTTGAAAAACTCCACCCTCCTATCTGAGAAGCTCTATCTTTCTCGCTAGCGTAGGAAACGCAGTGAAGAAGTTTACCAGCGGAGTGTTGTGTTGAACATGTATGGCTGTGTGGATGGTCTGTTAGCAGCAGCCGTGTCGATTATCGCTGAGTGGTTCTACGTCCTGATTAACATACACATAGATGTGTGTACACTCTGCCAGAGCAGTGTCAGAACACTACTAGCTGTTTTGTGGGGGCGTGTAGTCCTACAGTTAATTAAAAAAATAAACTAATGACTGTTTTCTTTGTCAGTTCCGGATGTGTTTCATTCTGTAACATTCTACCAGTTCCTTATTCTACAGATTCTACAAGCTAGTCAGAGGCATTAGCTGTTGTACGTGTTGTGGTAATAATGCAACAATGTGGTGAAAGATGTACTTTTAATACGTAAGTATTTTTTAAAACAAGGACTTCAGTACTTTAACTTAAGTGAAACATTTACTGTACAACTTGTATTGGAGTAACATTTGATACAGATCTGTACTTTCACTTAAGTCATGAAGATAGCTACTTTGCCCACCTCTGGAAACAACCAATCACGTCTTAGAAAAGGGGCTAAACATCCACTTTATCCACAGGTTGAAAGTAAGAAGTAACGAGAAACTTGTAGTGAAGAGAAAAGTCATAGTCTACTCAAGTAAAGTACAGATACTCAGAAACCCTACTTAAGTACGGTACTGCAGTAAATCGTCGATACTGTCCACCTCTGTGTATTTGTGACAATGTTTGCTCTAATAAATGCCATACAAATAAATTATATTGAATTGAATCATAAAAGTGTACATAAAATCAGCACATCATTTCGGACACATGAACTCTTTATAAACTCTTTTATTAATGAACTATTTTAGTCGCTAATTTTAGTATCCTTCCACTCAGCGAACTTTTGGCACAGTGCACATAGGCAGGTAAGACTACACACTTCAGCCCTCATGGGATCTCCTTCTGATTAACCGTGTGATTTCCTGGGATTTTAAATGTTTTCAGAGAAGCCCCACAAAGCTATGTATGCTTAAGAGTTAATGGGTTCAAGGCAAGCGTTGATGATACAATATAATTCTGAAGGTAGCGTCATGAGGAGGGGATTATATGTGTTATTTTTGCTGCTAGGCATGATACCGTTTCTAGGAGTGAGGGTTAGATGTCAGGGCTGCTATATAATCTCTCGTTTCCCCTGAGCAGTAACACTGTATACGTTTCCCATAACAAGAGTCTTGGGGTGAGGTCTTGTCATGTGTGTGTGTTTTCTAGTGAGAGAGAGAGAGAGAGTTCCGCTCCTCGCAGTGTGTGTAGGAGGTAGACGCTGTTTGGCTCCTCGTCTTCCCTCGTCTCCTTCATGGCGCCTCGTTGGTTCCCAGTCTGTCTTGTTTGCTGCTGATAATTGGTAAAGACAGCACATTTACATCATCTTCAAAGCCTCAAGGACGCACCTTGTGTCCATGTTTTAGCTCCATTTCTCACTCCACACACACACACCTGAGCCAGGTAAACAAGAGCTGGAGAAGTGTGATTAGCTTGGCTCAGGTGTGCCAGGGGCTGGAACAGAAAAGTGCAGACTGACGGCAGGCCTTTTGAGGACGAGGAAGGCGACCTCTGATTTGTTTCCCAAACCTGCACAGGAGGATGAGAGAGGGAGGGTAGTTTTTGTAGTGTGTGTGTGTGTGTGTGTGTCTGTGTGTGTGTGTGTGCGTGCGTGCGTGCACGGAATGTTGAGTTAGAAACCGAAATGTGTGGCTCTGTGTGAAAAATAATGAATGAACAGAATGCTTGGGGGAAGATGAGGCAGAAGAGGGCATTTGAGAGAAGAGGAACACAGCGTGTGTGTGGTTGTGGGTGTGTGGGTTTGCGTGTTCAGTGGTTTCTGAAGCTTCTATATGGAAAGCTAAGAGAATATGGAGGCTGGGTGGCTGTGAACAGGCCGTAGTGAGCAGAGCAGCTGGACTGAGGAGCTCGTCCTGATTTAGTACTGAATGATCCCTTTTTCCTTCTCATTGCCCACGGGTCCCCTATAACCCTTAGACTCATTGGTATTGGAACCATTCAGGAGTGCTCACATTTGAACAATTTATTACAAATCAATAAACAGTAATCTGCAGTGTGAGGCGGCTATATAAAAGGAAACCTAAATACCATGCAGCACAAATCAATGTACAAGTCCTGAGTGGTATTTATAGCTTTGGACATTTCATTCACACTCTTCTAACCCCTAATCCGTTCTCATCTTTTTTGGTTTGATGTGGTATTTTGTGCTTAATTTTGCATACAGTGTAACAAGGCAGTTTGTGTCTGAGATGTGACCATCGATTAGCCAAGGCGACTTAGTCTCCGTCTCCCTCTCTGTCTCTCCAGATCACCAAGCAGCAGCTCCAGACCACTAAAGACCGCTTTGAATCTTTCCTCAAAGGAGACACACAGATTGTGGCGGATGAGGCCTTCATCAATGCCGTCCAGAGCTACTATGAGGTAGGAAGGCACAGATGCAGTTCTGTCAACAGATTCTTCTGAAATGAACAGTCCACTCTTTTCTTTGGGCAATGCTAAATGAGAAATTTGTTTACCTGTTTTTGTTGTATTACAGCATGAGAATACACAAATAATTTTCCGTACCAAACATGACAAAGCATCCATTTAACCGACACTGACACCTAAAGCCTGAGAAAAGTTGTGTTATACAAGAGCATAGACATGTATTCTAAAAAAAACCAACCTCATATGCATTTTGTTATTCATTAGAAATGCATTTCATTTGTTTTTTTTCTCACAGCAGATGTGGCATTATAGAAATCATTCTGGTGATGACATGTCTTTGTATAATTAGCATAGAGATGAGAGTGCCATACAGCTCTCAAGGGGCATTTAAAAGGCCCTTTTTAGCTAAAAGTGCACACACAGAAACACACACAAGAGTGTGGATACTTCTACGCTAATGACCTCCCTGATAAAGTGTTGTTGTGGTAAGGTCACTGTGTCATTCTCTTCTGTTGCTGTGGTTTGGCCTTTGCCGATGCTAATTAGCGGCCCAAATTCTAACACCCAAAATACAATTAGTGCCACTAAATACAAGGCAGAATCCCAGACTCTACATCATGGTTCCAGTCTTTGGTCAAAGACAACTTCTGAAAACGTTCATAATGTCTGTGATTTAACCAGTATTTAATTTGGTGAATAATTAGGAGAAACATGTTTAAATGGGGTATATGAAGCATGAGGATGGTTTGGAATAAAAAAAGACAAATCTTCCCTTTTTTACAGATAAAACTCTGATAAATAACATCAACAACCAGCGTTGTACTCATGATAGAGCCATTTATTGAAATGTTGTAGTATTTATTCCGGTAGCATGCAGAGGATAGTTCTCTCCGCGAAAGGCCAAAATCAGCTCATTTTATAGGCCAAAATGAGTCCAAATTGGCTCAAAAATACCCAAGACTTTAGTATTTCTTCACATCCCCTCATCCCCCTCCGCCCTTGGTTCACAAAAAAATCTGTCACAAAGCATTTTTGGGCTAACTAATACTAATTATGATAATATTGTCTGGCTTGGGGCAGAGATTACAGAGACGCATTTGTAGGACATACTGATTTATCGGAGAAGAACAAATAAGGGCTTGGTGGCTAAAATGAAAAAAGAAAATGTCTCTTCACACACAGACGTTTTAACGCAATGGTGGATAACTAAGAATAAGAGGAGAAGCAGACTGAAATAGGGGAAAACACAAGATAATACAAGAACAGAAAATATACCAACTACTCAAACAGGAAGCTAATAACAAGGACGTAATCACCATATCCAATAAACAGATCATCTAACTAAACGAGAAATAAGGCTAAGCTGAACCAAAACACCAATCAAGACAAACACAGATTGGAGCAGTAGGAATGATAAAGACAGACATGAAAGACAGGACAGGCACAATGAAAGTGAAAGTGAGTGAAGCAGGGATGTAGCACCAAATTCTGGGCCCGATACACAAGCAGTTTCCATGGGCCCGCCTCACATAATAAAATAACATTTCAGACATCTCAAGGGCCCTCCCTCCACCACCAGATTTTTGCTTTCAGTTCAAATGTTTGCAATATTTGTAACTGCATAAAAGGCAGCAAACCTAAAAAGGAAGTTTTATTATTTTAAAAATAATAATAAAGCTTCCATAATAATGAAGCTAATAACAGACTGATAATATGGTGGCTGGATGAGCCCAATGCAATTCAAAAATTACAAATGTGCTGCAAAGCAACAAAACATATGAATCAAATTTAGAACACACGTACAAACACATGCAATTCCGAAGATGCTACACAATTTCAGAAAACACTTTCATCAAAATGACAACGCATGCACCACATTCACAGACGTACTGCAGATAAGGAAAAGACATGCAACTGCACACAGCCTCAACACAAAGTGCTTCCAGGAGACTTCTTTGGGGCAGTCATATGCTTTTTGTTTGCAAAAAAAAGCATGTTACCAACCGAAAAAAAGTCTCCTCTAAACACTTTGCTTGTCTTGTGTCAAGGTTGTTTGCAGCACGTTTCCAGAGTTGTAAGTGTTTTGCGTATTTGCAGCGTGTCTATGAATGTGTGTTTTATCATTTTGATGAAAGTGTTTTCTGAATTTGTAATTGCAGTGTGTTAACATGCGCGTTGTGAACTTGATTAATGTGTTTTGTTGCTTCGCGATGTTTTTTTATTTTAAATTGCATTGGGCTCTCTCGGCCACCGTACGATAAATCAGTTGTACTTATAAGTGGAATAGAGTCAGACGTATGGTCACTGTAAATTTCCAAAGCACACTGTTTTCGTTGCACTCTGATGGAGGGGAAACTGCTGGAGTCTGATTTTGGACTTTCACTACCTACGTACATTCTGATCCTGACTGATCTGTTTTCATCTCACCTCCACTGCTCAGGATGTCAGGGCAATTCTTCTGACCTTTAATTCATGGATGTCAAAAGTGCAGTTGATCCATATTTATAATTCCTGCAGCATAGAAACGAATGAGAGATTTCGAAATATATAACAACAATCATAATCTACAAAGAACTTCAAATCACACCATTAATAAACATGACATCTCACCTCAGTTCAAATGTCATATTTGTCCAAAAACCCAGTCCAAGGTGGACTGCAGTTCATTTTTCGAAGTGGTTTGTCACTCTACGCACGGGTCGCCAGAGAGACTCAAGGGAAATCGGCAACTGGACTGGAACCAGACAGCAATTTAGAGCCTCATCCGTCTTCCTGAATGGAGTAGTGGAGAGGGGCTTTTAAAGCAGGGAAAGCAGCTGCCAAACGGCCCTCGCAGACCTTCCGACTGTAGAGAAACAACATAAATCACATTTTACTTGCACTTCCATAAAACTCGATGTGAGACATAGGTGAGAGAGGGGAGTCCAGGCGGTGGGGGTCCAGATCTTAGTCCTTCTGACTTTGTTCGACTTGCTATCACTGCACAACCAGAGAAGAAATTATGATTTTTTTGAGTAAGTAAAAATTGTACGAATAATTCGGAAAGAGCGTGAATGAGAGATGGGTAGAGATGGAAAATTTGTGGCATTATGAATGCAACATTTCTGCCCACAGTGGCCTCATCATTTCAAAGCTGTGAAATTTTAAAGTTTCCATTTCTTCCTGCGCTTGTAATGACCTCGTTATATTATTGCAGTATATCACTGCAGACAGAGGTATATCCATCAAGGCCAAGAATATTAAAGCAAGGCAGTAAGAAACAATTTCCCAGAGGAGACGGGTGACTTGGTGGCTTTTTTTTTTTTTTTTACATTTAAATGCTTATGGATTTTCTATGTTAAACCATGAGAACTTCAGGGGCAGCACTGCTAGAACAGGAAGCACCTGGAAAACCCCACACTAGCGATTTTTTCCTGTGGAGTTTATGAAAAAACAAAGTCAAACTAGACAATACGCTGGTTTATTTAATTTTGAATTCTTCATTAACAGAGAAATTACATACAGTATTGTGCAAAAGTTTTAGGCAGGTGTGAAAAAATGCTGTAAACAAAGAATGCTTTCAGAAATATAAATAATGATTGTTTATTTTTATCAATTTACAAAATGCAAAATGAGCGAACAAAAGAAAAATCTAAATCAAATCAATATTTGGTGTTACTACCTTTTGCCTTCAAACCAGCATCAATTCTTATAGGTACACTTGCACAAAGTCAGGGGTTTTGTAGGATTATAGTCATTATATTATTTTGTAGTCATTATATTATTTTGTAGGATTATAGTCATTATATTATTTTGTAGGATTATAGGATTATAGATCTGTGGTGAGTTCTCCAAGATGTTTGGAACAACCTACCAGCTGAGTTCCTTCAAAAACTGTGTGCAAGTGTACCTAGAAGAATTGATGCTGTTTTGAAGGCAAAGGGTGGTCACACCAAATATTGATTTGATTTAGATTTCACTTTTGTTCATTCATTGCATTTTGTTGATTGATGAAAATAAATGATTAACACTTCCATTTTTGAAAGCATTCTTTGTTTACAGCATTTTTTCCCACCTGCCTAAAACTTTTGCACAGTACTGTACATTTATATGGCTCTTGTCTCTTTCAATTCCGCACTCATGTTGCTGATAGTTTTTCACAGGGCATTCTGGGAAATACTTACTAGCTCTCCGTTTGGACTGAGCCTCCGAAAAATCTCAGTTTGAAGGGGTAGTTAGCCCTTCGCCTTGCCCCTGCCCCTTGGTCTAAATGGGAAATGGGACACCCAACCCCTACACATGAACACACAAAACTATGTCCAGTAAATTATGTCCAGAAAGACTTGGATTTGCAATTTAGTGGCTAGACATGTCAAGCTATTATAATTATTTTAATGAGTACTATATTATTTATCATGTAATAATGCTGCAATAAGTTTTTTGGTGTGTTCTATTTTATCAGAATTTATAGTGTATTGTATGTAAATGCATTTTTAAATAGTTATTAATTTTTCAGCACTTACATACATTAAATACATCATTGCATATTTGGCTTTAGGGAGAAAAACGATGATATTAAATAATCGTAGCAAATAATAACTATTTTAACAGGGAAAATGGCCAATGCATATTTAATATTATGATGACCTAATAAAAAATGCATGAATCTCAATGCATAATTGTATAATTGTATAAATTATTTACAACCGGATTCTCAGGTTATATGAAATATGCCAAATCTATGTGCAATAATTCGACCTAATACATTTTTTAAAAAGGCAAGATTTAATTGTCGCCGCTGGTCAGATTCACCGCAGTTTGGTGAACTGGAACATTTCTGAAAACTTGTCTCTGGACATCGACCCCCAGGTGTTCCTGAAGAGCGACCGCGTGGCCAAGATGGTGCAGACAGGTGGTTTCTCGGCCATGGATTTCCGCGAGGTGTTCAAGCGCCACATCGAGAAGCGTGTTCGCAGTCTGCCTGAGATTGACGGCCTGAGCAAGGAGACGGTGCTGAGCTCCTGGATGGCCAAGTTTGACACCATCTACCGTGGCGACGAAGATCCGCGCAAAGCCCAGCAGCGCATGACGGCCAGCGCCGCCTCCGAGCTCATCCTCAGCAAGGACCAGCTGTACGAGATGTTCCAGCAGATCCTCGGCATCAAGAAGTTCGAGCACCAGTTGCTGTACCAGGCCTGTCAGGTGAGTAAAGGCGGGCGTCTTACGGCCTGCTCAAGCGTATTAATCAGCTGAAATAACAGGTCATGTAAAATGTTGATTCCAAAATAGGATCAAATCCTTAATACAAAGTAGCTCAAAATTTGGGATTCCAAAGCTTTGGAATTGATTCCACAGTGTCATTAAAGGAAATTAAACTTGAAGTTGACCGTTTATGCTAAATTTTAGATGAAGACTGATAGAATATTTACTTGAAATAATATGCAAAGCTAATTTTAACACTTAAAGGAGTTATATGTAAGAAATGTATGGCAAGTAATCATAAAATGAAGCTAATATGTCACCAGAGATTAAGGATTCAAGATTCAAGATTCTTTATTTGTCACATGCAAATTATACAGGTACAACATGCAGTGAAATGTATCCTGATCTGCTCTTTGACCATGCACTTAAGGCAAAAAAGTTAACAATAAAAAAAATAATAAAAGAACAAAAAGAACAATAGAATCTTAAAATAACTTAGAACTTAGAAATAAGGAGTTAAAGGAAAATAACATAGAAAAAGCTTAGAAATAAGGAGATAAAGGGAAAGAGATAAAAAAGAAAATAAACTGTGACATATACAATAAGGGGCGATGGATTAAAATGGTGCAATGAGTGCAGTGTGCAATGTTTTTAAAGTGCCAAGTGCAGCTGCACAGCAGATATTGAACAGTAAAATGTCAGACAACATAAATGATCATAACAATATGGAGTTAAGAGGCAGTATGGAATGACAAATTAAGACATTTAGAGAAAAGACATGTCCTTGTTTAGAAAACGAATGGCCTGAGGATAGAAACTCCTCCTGAGTCTCTCTGTTTTGGCCATGATGGTGCAGAACCTTCTGCCTGATTTCAGAAGATGAAAAAGTCCATTTCCGAGATGAGCTGAGGGAAGGAAGAGCTGATGTGCAGCAGCGCTCTGCTGCCCGTGCAGGACATTTACACCAAGAGATGTAGGACCAGGGCAATCAGGATTGTTAAAGACTGCAGGAATCATCAGAGGTGGAAAAAGTACTGAAAAATTGTAATTAAGTAAAAGTATCTTTACTTTGCATAAATTCTACTCAAGTAAAAGTAAAAGTACCCATCTAAAAATCTTCTCGAGTAAAAGTAAAAAAGTACTTAATTTAAAATTTACTTTGAGTAAAAGTTACTTAGTTACTGTCAATTACTTGATGTAAAAAAGGACTAGTCATAAATCCAATCCAGCACTAGTTGTTTTTAATCAACTTTTAGGCGGTATAATGTGCAAACTTTGTTCAGACCACCCCATAAAACATTTTCAAGTACAAGTGGCTTAAGTTGCATAACTCAAAGTGTCCGGGACACTCACATTTTAAAGACAACTGAGCGATTCCATAGTAACACTATGTAACACTTTTATAGAAAATATAATTGACAAATTAACTGCATAATGTTTACAGCCTGTCATGAGGTATAATGTGCAAACTACCTCTTGCTCGGCACCAGCCATCATCCGACGATAGGCTACGTTAAAATAGTGGGAATGCCGCGCGCGAACGGCCACACAATTTCCTTTCAGTTCAGGCGGATTGGTTTTTTTTTCCCGCATTTCATTTTTTACTCAGTAATGGGGGGTTTTTCCAATGTAGCGAAGCAAAATACTTGAATCAAAATGTACTTGAGTAAAAGTAAAATAACCTATTTCAAAAACTACTTAAAAAAATTACAAATTACTCACAAAAACTACTTCATTACAGTAACGTGAGTAAATGTAATTTGTTACTTTCCACCTCTGGGTAATCATGTTAATTTTAAATATTGATCTCACTGACAACATTAGTACAGCCAGAATATTCGCACAGTTTACAGTTTACAGTTTAATTTACAGCCCGTAAATCGTGTTTATGTTTTGTTTTTGTACTTTGGACTGTAGCTCCACCCACCGCTATCTCTCAATCGCAAAGTCAGTAGCATTTCAGGATTCGCTAACCTATCTGGCAACCTTGAGTCTGGGGAGGAGTAGGAGGGGAAACAACGCGCTACAGTTTTTGGAATTTGACTTAATTACCACAAGCTTACATAAAGCTCCTTGAAGTATCTGTCATAGCTCTTTTTAATTCTAAATCTTTGCTAGCCGGAAGATGAGAACATGTCATAAAAAGGTGTTTACAGTATATGATAGTATGTAAATATGTAAATAATTATTGGACATTGTTAAGATCCCTCTACATTCACGCTATTAGTACTGTATTGTTTGTTTTATAATGCATTGTAGCTTATATTTTTGCTCTTGAAATTGAGAAAATTACTGTTTGGAATAGACTTCCAACAATCAGAGTCGATCCCAAAATTCAGAAATGTGTGGAAAGGTACAAGGAAACATTTTTAACAAGTGCAGGCCTTAAGCACATTGAAGTGAATTTAAGTGAGTGATTATTTCTCATTGTGAACACACCACAGCATAGCACACAGTGCACCACAATCAGACCTCTCCATTTGATCCATTCGTGAAGGAGCAGAGCACGACCTTACGATCACAGGGTGAACTCCCTAAGCGTTACGCTACCAACTGTCCCTGTGGAAGAAAACAGTGAGAAAATTCAGATTTACAATTTAATAAAATAACCTCCTTAATGTTCATTCAGGTGCGTACTATCGCGACCAAGGCTAAAGGTTCCGTCAGCTTTGATTCAGTGTTAGCCTCATTAGCCACTTGGGGTAGAATGCTCTTTTAGCATGACTCTCTGCGATTCTTTCATCAATTTCCTCCCACTAATTTTCATTTCTCAGCCTTTTCCCTTGATTTGTTTTTCATATAATGCCCCTTTCAAATAAGCCGGCTAGTCTCAGAATAGGGACAGCTCATAAGGGATGTGTGCAGCTTTACTGTCACAGAGTTCATAACTCATTATTTCTCCTCTGAGCAAGTTTTACAGCATTTGAAGTGAGGCCTATGAATAATAAGCACACTGGTGCTAATGTGTTCTTCCAAGACCGTGATTAGGAGCCTTGTCACGAGGCGATTAAGCAAGAACCAGAATGAAATTTACATCTCCTCATCAGTTTAATGCATTTGAGGGCACTCAGCTATCCTGCATCCGCGTCATCCACATGAACCCTGGGAATGTGCTGATCACAGTTAATGTGACATTGTGTTTGCTACCACTCACAGAAACATTTTAACAAACCAAAACTCTAAATAGCTTCGCAGTGTCACTGACAGTAAATAGGCAAAACCCTGTGGTAAAAGCTTGTCAAGTTGTTTTAGATGTTATTTTATTTTTACCACTTTCTTAATTCTCTCTAGCTCTCTTTCTTTCCTCTAGTCATAGAGATCTCATCTGAGCCTCATCTCTCTCTCTCTCTTCTGTTCTTTGAAGATGGCTAACCCACTTTCCCCTAGCTGCCGGCTTAAACTTAAGGGCTAGGAATTAGCATACAGTCTCCCCACAAACCTCTCCCAGAACTCTGAGCAAAATGGGAGAACTGAAGTGACGAAGCATTTTAGTTTGTTTAGCACTGTAGAGGTTGGATTCTTCTCAAAGTTTAAAGGACGCTTGAATAACTTCTTTCATTCATAGCGTCATAACCGCCCTCCATTTCCCAAGCTAGCCTAATAGAGATGTGGTCGCAGGGCTTTAAAGAGCTTCACCACAACAAGCTGTAATCGCCTTCCACTGCCTGACAAATACATCCCTATAACAGACTGTGAGGAAAAACGGAGGGAATGGAGGACGGACTATAGTCAAGTATTTAAAGATGGCGTTCCGCAATAAACCGTCACTTTCCTGGGAAGGTCAGTGCAGTACAGACATCACATAATACCCCGGGACAAATGAGTCAAATCATTTTATGCCATTTTCGTGATGTGCTGCCAGCCTTAGGCTTGGCTTGTTTGACACACGAGATTCTGAATATTATCTCGTGCCATTTTCATGTGCAGTGTTTGAATTTGTCATCAAAAAGTGTTAACACCTTAAACCAATATGTTTTTACTTTGCAACAGTCTGTCTAGTACAAAAGGCCAACATTACGACATAAGGCAGTTCTTTGATCCTTTGAGTTTGAGACTCTTTATTAAGAGTTAATAAAAAGTGCAGGAAGATAGGAAGTGCGGGAGATACAAATGGACAACAGATTGCATCTTCAGGTGGAATCTGTTGCAGTTGCCTGGGGGGTGTCGTGTATATTTTCATCCTTACATCCAGGAAGCGTGAAACAATCCAGAGATCTATTTTTGTCTCCCATCGAGCAAAGCAGGCAGACATCAGACATGAGTCAGAGGCTTAGACCTCACTATCATTCTGCTGGCTAGAAACGACAACAGTCTTTGTGATCGTAAATCCATAATGATTTCCCCAGTAGTCTGGCTGTTTGGGAAATTAGTTGGTGCAATTTGTGTGTGATTTGAGAAGTTTACCATCATAGAAATGGGAAATTCCATATTCCATATTTCTTCACTTAGTCTAGTGGTAGGTTTCTTGGTTTGGGGCAAAGAAGTTGAGTCTGGTTTTACTCCCTCTCCTTTAGTAATACCATTGAGGACCTGAACTCAACTGAGACTCTTAACTCAAAGTTGAAGTCCTCATAATCATAAAATATCACTCTCTCTGGACAAGAGCATCTGATAAATGTGTAAGTAGATAATTATCCTGGAAGAAGACTCTGGGGATTTTCTAATATAACGTTTTTATCATCCTTATTTTAGCCTAACCTCCTACAGTTCTCTGCAGAACAGCAAGAACCTGCCTGTCAATAGGTACTAAGGTGTCATCTGATTTTAGATCTCACATTCTACTATCCCTCTCATTACTGTCTGTGTCCAGATCTTCAGCCTCAGCAGCTCTATGTCAGTGATCGGTCTCTGTCATGGACAAGCTCTGGTGACATTACTCAGGAATAAAAAGTCAACGCACAGCAAATTGTTTTCTCCAAATCAAAGCAAGCTTGTTTAGCTTTGAAAAATGAGTGAAAAGCAGCTCTTTTTCTCTCGTTCACGTGGAAGGATGCTGCTGCTGTGTGGGCCTCAAGGCCGGGCGTGGGAGGCCTTTTCTCTTTGCCTGCCAATAGACTCCTCGTGCACCACCTGGAGTGTATTTAATGAAAGCACAATCACATATAATTGCCAGAAATTGTCTGTCACTACACACGCACAGTAGGAACGAATGCAGTGTTTGCCTGCTCTACATTGTGCATGCATGCATGCATGTATACGTCCACACTTACATGCATGAGCATGCACAATATTTACATGCTCACACAGTCTCACATATAAACACACCTCATCGCACATGAAAACAAATAATCTATCTTCTTGCATTGTCTGGCTCAAAGAGTAAGGAACTGGAGCCAAACTCACTGTTGACTTGGCATTTTTCTACTGCCAATATTCCAAAAACTCACATTTGCTGAGCTACTGAATCTAAAAGACAGTGTAATGATCACCCACCTGCACAGTTAATGAGGCAGGATAAACCTTTGTCATGAAATCAGACAATTGCGTATTCACATTAGCAAACAGCTCTTGCAGACAGCAAGTCTCAGAGCTGGAGCTCTTGATGGGAAATTCTCAATGAGGTGTGGCGCCCAGTTACTGGCCGAGCAGCAAATGTTTCCACCTGTTAACAAACTATTGTTTGCAGATGCTATGGAAAATGAGCACATAGTCATCACAGGAGTGATGAGTTTGTGCCATTTTCAGTGGGACACTGTGGTCCTTTTAATAGATGATTTAATTATCCTAGATTGTGAAATATTGCTGTGCAAATGACTGACTACTCACTAAAAGATACGAAATAGCAAACTAAATACTTAAACTTGCACCAGTTATCCTAAACTCTCAAATTTACTGAGCCACTGGACGTTTTAACTGAGAATTCATACCATGTATAAAAAAATAACAATATTACGTGGTTTTGAAAGAATGTCTCTTACTTTCATTTTGTACTATTAATAATGTAATGCATCTGCAGTGGGCGGCACGGTGGTGCAGTGGTTAGCGGCGCCGCCTCACAGCACGAAGGTCCTAGGTTCGTTCCCCGGGTCAGCCAGGGGGCCTTTCTGTGTGGCATTTGCATGCTCTCCCCATGTTCAGGTGGGTTTCCTCCGGGTGCTCTGGTTTCCTCCCACAGTCCAAAAGCATGCACTGTAGGTTAATTGATAACTCTAAATTGGCCCTGTAAGGTGTGATTATGAGTGTGCTTTGTGAGTTTGTGTGCACTGCCCAGGGTTGGTCCCTGCCTTGTGCCCGTAAGTTTCCGGTCCCTCCCACCCCGTGACCCCCAGTTGGGATAAGGCGGTTCGGATAATGCATGAATGCATCTACAGTTTATTTTTCATACATTTAAAATGCAATGTAAAAAAAATATGTGCCTAGTGACATTATAATATCATGTAGATACATATTACTTTTCATATTTGTAATAAATCCAACATAAATTACTAAATAGATGACGACACATGAGATTGCAATAAGTCATGACTTGATATTCACTAGGAAAATTTAGCACAGCAAAAATCAAAGGGTGTGCTGGGTGTTGGACTTAAACACAACACTGAGTCAGAATTTGCAAGCAGTTATATAATCTATTATATATAATGCATATTCCATATGAGACATGAAATAGTGGGGGTAAGAGCTCCTTCAGAATAGCATGGAGACGTGAGACTTTTTCATATTTCTCTTGTTTGCATATTGACTTAAATTATTTCCACATTTTAATAACCGAGGAGTGTAAACATCATTAATCTCATTAGACTCTGAATGTGCTTAATGATGATCAAAACCCAGGCATGTGAACTGATACGCACGGGCTTAGCTCTTTACACAGGCGAGAAACCCAAAGAGGAAATAAGCAGGCGTTGACTTTCAAACCCGTGTAGCATGTAGTAATGCTGTTTTTAGTATGTAAAATACTCTGTAAGAATACTCTGGGAGCACACACCGCGCGCGCAGTAACATTTCGACTCCCGAACACGGGGAGTATTGTGTCTTGATGTACGTCGTCGGTGTGTAAATCGACCCACTCACGCTCTTCTCCCTGCAGTCATGAATATTTCTCCTCACGGATTCACTTTATGACACACTACTCTCTCTGCGGCTCTCTGGTGCTGATTGAATTAGTTAACAACCGAGAGAGCAATGAGAATGCCGATCTCTTACCGTATGTGAAGAGGTATTATGATTTTGTGTGTGTGTGTGTGTATACCCACACAGCATCTCTCTCTCTTTCTCTCTCTCCTCATTTTCTCATCCAGTGCTCTGTGACAGCTCGGTAGATCTGGCTGGTTGCTGGGTCACCAGCCGTGTTATTAAAAACACCCATTACCCCTTCAGGACTGTTTTGACTGTTGAGGTGTACCAGCCTACTTAAGCATGTGTGTATACAATATGTTAATGCACATTACTTTTTGCAGTAGACACAGATAGAGTAACCATTCTTTATTTTTTAAAACAAATTAATGAAATCCTCAACAGTCATTAAATACCATTTAAGAAAGATAAAAAATATATATGTATAGGGTGGCACGGTGGCGCAGCGGTTAGCACTGCCGCCTCACAGCATGAAGCCTTATTGTACGGAGTTTGCATCTTCTCCCCGTGTTCGCGTGGGTTTCCTCCAGGTGCTCCAGATTCCTCCCGCAAAAACATGCACTGTGGGTTGATTGCCGACTCTAATTGGGTGAATGCGTAAGTGTGTGTGCCCTGCAGTGCGTTGGCGACTGCCCAGGGTTGGTCCAGTCCCCCCGCGACCTCAGTTTGAATAATGAATGAATGAATGAATGAATGAATATATCTGTATGGCCCACAAAAAAGAGCTGGTGATGGATTTAGAATGAGAAAATGTTCAATGTTAGAATACCTTAAACTTTCGTGCTGGTAGGATTATAAAAAACAAGCATAAGCCCATTCCTCTGACCACTGGTCAAACAGCGGTTTCCACATTTTCAGGAAAATGTGGTTTTTATTGGTTAGCCTGTTGTCTCTCCAAATGGAATATGTTCCTGTGGCAGACGGTGGCGTAACGGTAGGGTGTTCGCCCCGTGATCAGAAGGTTGCAGGTTCAAATCCAGGCCTGGTAAAGTTACCACTGAGGTACTCATGAGCAAAGTACCGTCCCCAAGCGCTGCTCCCCGGGCACTGCCCTTGTTAGCTGCCCACTGCTCCTTCACGGATGGGTCAAATGCAGAGGTCACATTTTGTTGTGGTGCACCGTGTGCTGTGCTGTTCACAATGACAAAAATCACTCACTAGAACTAGATCTTCGAGCCATTGTTGGAACAGGGGACTCATCCTCTAGTTTAGTAAGTATTAAAATACCAAATTTTTAAAATTAATTTTAAAATATGCAGGGATTATCATCACATAACAAATTACCAATCACATACGGACACAACGACCTTTACCCCCCACAAAAAGAAAAGTGGATATTGAAAGAAAGAAGAAAATGTTGCTGAGTGGATCTTAGCAAGCAGCCCCAGCGACAACTCAGGATTCGAAAGCGTCCCTCTGACTGTTTTTATAGCTTCACTTAAAAAAACGTGTTCTGTGACTATTAAATCAGAGACTCCATCATCCGGAACCAGCTGGACCTCTTTTGCACTTTATGGACTTGAATCAAATTCCAGTTTAAGACTAAACTAATTTTAGCCTAATGTTGCTGAATGAATCTTAGCAAGCGGGAATCGGGACTATTTTTTAATCTTCTTTCACTTTATCTTGCTTTAACTAACGATTAATATTAATATAATGATTAACTTGTGTATTAAATGTTCAAACACCCCAGTTGCCCAGAGGAGGATGGGGTCTACTTCCGAGTCTTGATTCCTCACAAGGTTTCTTCCTATTAGAGGGAGTTTTTCCCTGCCATTGTCGCGTCAGGCTTGCTTTTTGGGGGTTTATATGTAAAAGGGGGGGTATGCAGTATATAAAGCACTTTGTCACAATAACTGTTGTTAAGAGCGCTATATAAATAAAACTGAATTGAATAGAAGAGTAGAATAAGTTGTTTAGCCAAAAACATACAAAGAGAAAGGGCTTTTACCCCTCACAATTATTGATGCCTGAATATTTACATCAGAGCCAAAAAATGCAAATAGAGATCTGTAGCTTTCTCTAAAGCCTTAGATATATAGTCAAATGTGCTTTAATAACTTGACTGAAGCAGGTTGGTGCTCAGACCTGTGTGTGTGTGTTTGTTGAGGGAGGGATGGGGGGTGGGTGGGGGGTATGCTAGGCTTCTTCGGGGTGGAGGTCGGCATGACGGACGGCCGTGCTGACATTTGTGCATGCATGTGTGTGATGGACACCGGGATGCTGGAGCAGATTCGGCTCAGACAGAGGAAGGAAAGCAGGAGGGTTTAGTGCAGCTGGTGGCCAGAGCTGATTATGTGCTCCACTAACCAGCAACTCAAAGAGGACCAGCAGGAGTACAGCACTCACGTGGGCACACACAGCCGCGTGTCCTGTATTTGTGAGCTCCTTCCTTTATCTCCCATGAATAACTAGATGTTAATAATACTACAGCTGCACCAGGGCCTGTTTACATGTATGTGGATATTTTTTAGAAATGCATAGTTTTTTATATGTTTATTTTTTATTGTCTTTACACGACATTCTGTTACAAAGAATCTCTGTACACACCAGAACACAAAATGATTCCAAACTTAAATGTTTACCACTTGTCTGTGTCATGTTTTCCTCTGTCAGTGATTAGTAGGCGACAAGCCTAGCACAGATCACGATACAGTAGTCTTCTTCATGGTTACCGTAGACACTTGTGGTATGGGATAAATTTGAGGTATTTGTGTCTGCATCCACCAAACATGGTTTTTGCGCTGGCACTGGCTATTTTTAAGTCCAACTAGCTTTAGCGTTTAGAGGGCAAAGCGCCTTCAGCGGAAGAGAAAGATGTTGACGAAGACAGTTTTTACAGCAGCAGTCAAAGTGCTTCAAGTTGAAATCAGTTCAACTATTAGAACAGCGCTGGGCTTGTCAATGTCACTTTTCTCTTGCTAGCCAATCAAAATCAAGGAAGGGGCAGGGTATACACACTCAAGAACTTGGTGGACACAAACCCTTAAAGGCACGTGCACAATAGAACTAAACACATCATAGTTTTAAGAAAACTGTGTTTTACTCATTTACACGTATCCACAGAATCCAGCATTTAAAAAAATCTTCACTTTGGAGGGCGTTTTAAGGAATATCCATTTGAGGCGACTAAAACTCTGTTTACGTATAAACGAAAGGCCCAAATGTTTTTTAAGAATATGCGTTTATAAAAATATCCGCGTATATGCAAACAGACCCTTAGTTTCTCACATTTTACCAGAATTTTTTGTAGAAAGCTATTCTAACTTATGAAGACTGAGCCACCATTAATATCGGACAAATCATAGTTTTTCTTTTAGGGGACAGTTATAATCATACAACCTTTTCATGCACTTTTTCTGTCTGACTCTTTTAGAGATCTTTATACTGGAGCTCTGTGATTCTGTCCTTGATTTACTGTAGATGGAGGGTTATGGTAGGTACTGGAACCTTAATTATTAAAATGGAAGCCATTACCGACTAAAGGGCTCTTTCTTCTTCTCTCCGTCTCTCTCTCTCATCTCTCTCTCGCCGATTTTCCATTTCAGAAGTATGTCACAGAGGATTACGGTTACAAAACAGACATCCGGAAGATTTTTAACCTTGTCACCACAGTACAGTTGCTCACTCTTCCTTCCATACCCTCAGACATTTATGGGGGTGAGCGAGGGAGTGAGAGGAACAGAGAGTCAGTGAGAGAGAGAGGAGGGGAGGGGAGGGGCGGCGGCGATGGCGGGGACAGAAAAGTGTCAGGATTTTGTTACGTCGTCTGTCTCCTGCTGTCAGCAAATCTAAGTGGGTGGATTCATTATTAATGCACAGAAGCCTCGGCACCCATCACCGCTGCGAAAGTAGGCTAACATGCCTGCTGCGGCTTTCTTTTACTCTCCCCTGGGTCACTGGTTCTGCACCAATTTAAGGGGCCACGCAGCCAGGACCCTGTAGTGATGTCCGCAAACCAGATGCCATCAGCACTTTCAGACAAACGTGTCCTACAGTGTATGTGCTTTTGCATGATTGAAATGAAAGTGGCATGAAACCCTCTGAGGTGATATTTAGGAACGCACACACATTAGGGGTTTTGAGATATTGGCTAGATTTTGATAATGAAATATTTTTCCTGTGGTATGTTTTGCACGATATAAAGATATGTAAATGATAAATGGCCCTATTCTGAAAGAATGATGTCTGATTGTGTATTGTAATATTGATTCATCCTCTCTCGAGTTTGATCCAAAAACCCTACAATCAGAGTAAATTATGTTATAACAAACAGGCTTCTTTTGTAGATTAGTCATGGAAAATGAGACACATGGAAGTTTTTTCTTTTGTACTGAGAAAAACAAATGTTTTAGCATGGTAAGTTTGATTTAATTTGGTTTACTTGATATTGCACATTGCAGGATGTGACTATTGTGCACAGAATGCTGAAAAAACATATTATGCATCTCCTTTCTCGTGAATGAAAACAGAAATAGTATGCATTACTTAGGCATTGAAGGCAAATTTATGAATTTATGCATGTATTCAGCTACTTTGTCCTTCCAGTGTACCTCTACCTCTGGAGTTTTTATATTTTATATTTAATAGTCTATGTATATATTTTTTGTTTTCTCTATGTGCCTTACTTTGTCTTTTAGTACTGTGGAAGATGGAGCAACGTCGTCTCGTCTCTCTGTATTCTTGTATACAGTAGAGATGACAAAGTTTACATTGACTTTGAGATTGAAAATGAACAGCTGACAAATGCCACAGGTTAAGAGATTGATTTGCGCACTTTATTCATATCATAGTTTCAGTTAAAGGTGTTATTTATACAAAAGTTCAATGTCAGCCAGCCCCCTTCATGTCTCTATACCTTCTTGTCCCCTTATAACCTTTCCACTTTGTTGTGCTTTGCTCCGACCAGTGAGTTTTGTGGCCCTTTATCACCAAGCACATTTTCCAGGCACATTGGGAAAGCTGTAAATTGTGCAGAGCCTCTTTTTGCAATTCACTGACTCTGAAAAGGCAGAGGGGACGTTCGGGTGAATTCTGTGCTTATGTTAGTTTACATAAACCCATAACGCTCCTGGGGTCCGTTGTTCATGGATCATCTCCATAGAAACAGCCACTGCTTCTGTAACAGGGGTGAGGCTGGTGACGGCCGCTCTCGAGGTGAATTACAGGCAGAAGTGAGCTGCAGTAATATGGCTCACTGTGGAGCTATAGCCAACGTCCACTACGGCAAGGGCCAGCAGGAACCATGGCAGTCATGCAGCAAATAAAATGGAACCGAGCCAGAAGGACAGAGGTCCAGTGAAGGAGCTGGTTTTTCTTCTGTTGCTTTAGAACCGACTTTAGTTTGGGGTGCTATAGCCAAATGGCATTTATACCGTGGCACTAGCAATAATGAAAGCAAATTATATGATTAGTCACATTTAGTTTATAGAGCCATTGATGCCTTGTCTTCCCCCAACCTAAGCAAGAGCAGATACTTATGTAATGTGATATTTCTATATTGTTATAGTTAGGGGTGTAACAGTACATTGACATATCTCTGTATAACGATTAAATAATCAACAAGCCCATAGCATTGATCCAAAATGAAAACATCAATCAGACCTCCTACATATTGTAACATCCCTCACCAAGCAAACATGGAGACATCAGCTGGTTTCGTCAGAACTCTTATTAAGAGACTACACAGCCTATTGTGGGCCATAGCTCGGGAATAAAACATGTTAAATGATATTTTAGTTGCTTTTTTGTGATTTAATATGAATGGAAGTGATTGTGTTCTTGACTTGTAACTTGTGATTTACACCCCTACTGTTTTCAGTGCAACCTGGACTTCTTTCGGGACAATATTGGCAACCCTGGAGGATCTGTGTTGTTCACTAAAAATTGAATAATATCGGTTCTAAGTTCCTCACATCAAAGAAACAGCTGTCTCTAATCACCTTGAATATTAATATTGCAACATAGGTAAAAGTCTCAAAGTGGTGAATATACAGGCAGTATTTTCTATGCTCGGATGTACCTCTAAACTTCTAAAACCAATCCACAGCCAATTTAACTAAATGGAAACTGGACAAAAACCCTACAAATAATCCAGAAACATGAAACAATGATCGATACACATGAAGGCAGGACAGAAGATGCTCGGTATGCTGTGCTAGACATCACAGTACTTCACAAAGAAAGGAGTGAAGCAAAGCTCTTTGAATACAGGATATTGTTGGTGTTACTTGCATGGTGTGGTGTTATTTGCATGTGACAAATAAAGAATCTTGAATCTACTGGTTAAAACTCCAAACTTAGAAATTAAGGGTCTTTGCAAAGACTTAGTGGGAACCAGGATCAAGAAGTTTATGTGAGACAGTTCCTAGACCTTACAGGTGGCTTCACTTTATACAGTAACACCTTACATAACAAGGTGAAGCTTTATCCGGATTCATAACCCACTGAAACCAAAGAACGAAAGCTCACCCTGTTTAAGTGAGATCAACTGTCCTCTGCTAGAGCCTTAGCCACTCCGACTGCCAAAAGCGATTCCTGTGAAAGCCGTTCCGTGCTTAATCAGAGGAGGCCCCCAGGAGGGCAAGTCATGGAAAGGGGGCCTCTGGGGACACAACCACGCTCTGCCCCCAGTGATGGGGTTTCCCAGTCCTCGGTGACAGTTGCCACAGCGAGGGCTGCCGTGGCATCGTAGCCCGTGGATGCTGCGTGGGTGAGAGCAAGAAAGTGACACAGACAGGAAGTGATGGCTGAGTGGGTGGGAGGGACGTGCTAGATATCACAGGACATGCACATAAACTCACACCAGGAGTGTGTGCATGCAACAGTGGACACACACACACACACACTCACTCCAGTTCTGCCTTTATTTATAGGCGTGCTTATGTACAATACACACACATACGCACACACATCTAGCCTTGGAGAAAAGGAAAAGATCTCTCACCATTAAGAGGAAGAATTTCAGGGAGGTGTTATTCTGTTTAAGATATATTTGGCAATATATTGAGGTGATAGATAACATACATGGAAGTTCATGGGAAATGTATGAAAAGACCAGCAGCAAGTCTGCAAAATTGATCAGGCTGAGTGGCCTTGGGTGGGTAGTGAATAGGATTAAAATCCATGCAGTAGATTGCAAGAACAGAAACACACTGCAATAAGCACAATGTTGTTAACTCATATTGAACTAAATATTTCATTACACTGAATGACTGGAGCTCAATAGAAGGATGAAACTTGCTTTGCCCCTGCAAGGCTTTCAGTTTTTCTTCCTTGTGTGCGAATTTCTTTTCATTTTTCAATGGCTTTCCAATTAGTTTTCCAATGAAAACTGATGTTTTCTTGTGCTAAAATCAATGCCATGTGCTACATTTCCAAAGTTATCAAAAGCATCCTGATTCATAATCAAATTGCTAACAGCATTTAAAAAATCTCTGAACTCTGCACTCTTTATTTTCATATTAATTCCTTACAGAATGTCTTCATTTCTGCCACAAATTACGGTGCCGCTCAGAATAGACTATTCATTATGTAACCATAATTTAGTAAAGGGGTCCCGTTTCGGGTTAAAATTGGGTTTGACTTTGGGACTTTTGAGTTTTGGAGTTTGTGTTCAGTGCTTTTAAAAAGGCATGCTCCAAAACTGTGAAGTACATGTTTATTCAATTAAAAAAGCTATTTCAAATAGATTCAGTAAGAAAAGAAACACTGTGCTCATTTATTTATATAACTTCAAAACACAGGCTTTATTCAGCCCTTTCCATTATTTAATTAGCTGCCCTAATTAAGTTATTAATTAATCTTTGTAATTGCCCTTTCACTCTTTTACTACTTTTTTGAAAAATCTGATCTTTTTCAAATGAGGAGTAACCTTTGGTGACTCCAAATGTGTTATAAATGGCTTTAAGAAAACTTTCTGGCTCTAACCTTTTTTGCAGTTGGATTAATTTGTTTTACCAGTACAACTTATGATCATGTGTGTGTGTGTGTGTGTGTGTGTGTGTGTGTGTGTGTGCGTGCGTGTGTTTAGCTGGATAATCTAGATGAGCAGGCAGCTCAGATCAGGAGGGAGCTGGATGGGCGTCTGCAGATGGCTGATCAGATCGCAAGGGTGAGTTTTTATTTTCTGATCAGTTGCACACCCGAGAACAAATAAAAGCAGATTTATTTGTGCAAACGTGAAAGTGACTGATGCTGACACTTTAATGTATGATAAAATATTGTTGTGGGCAGCCTGGTAGTCCGCGCTGATGCTGTTTCACTTTGCTGATAGTTTGTTACATTTAATGCCCAGTGCACAGGACATTGCCTTGCAAGTGTTCTATTGCATCTATCCCAGTTTTTTTCTACATGAAGTCTCCTTTAGTAAATCTTTTTTCACTTATAAAACCATGCTTATTAAAATGAATTTTGAAACAACTTTTTTAATTAACTTATATTCATGCTAAAAAAGTTCAGGGTGGAAGAAAAGTTCCTCAAGTTCGTGTCCGAGGAGATGGAGTCCTCTAGCCCTTCAGAATTGATTTAAAAAACAAATCATCCAAAATGCAATAAAACATGAAATATATGTTTTCGCGTATTTTGGACTTAAGCCTATGTAGCAACTGTGAGAAATGTTTAATCTCTAAGAATACGAATATATGAATCTATTTAATGTCTTCTACTAGATGACTAAAATAAACTGATTAAATAAGAAGCAAACTTAGCTAAGCTTCTTCTAAACTTACTGCTAACTGGATTCAATAGAGTTGGAGAGGTTTTTTCAGCAAACTACTTCAGAGTTTAGTGGAGCTCATAGACCTATTTTAACTGGAACCTATTTTATGGAACCTTTAATGCTATTCATTTGAAACATGTTCACGATTTTGATTAAAACCACAGGCAGGCAAGTTCCCCAAGTTTGTGTCCAAGGAGATGGAGGCCATGTACATTGAGGAACTGAAGTCCTCAGTGAACCAGCTGATGGCCAACCTGGAGAGCATGCCAGTGTCCAAAGGAGGGGAGTTCAAGCTGCAGAAGCTGAAGAGGGGACACAACACCTCCATCATCGACATGGGCCAGGAGGATGAGAACCAGCTTTCCAAGTCAGACGTGGTCCTCTCCTTTACTCTGGAGGTACAGGAACTTTGCTTTGCTATCAATATTTTGGAGCATCTCCAACTCAAATGCCATAAATGTAACTGGAATACTGAAGGCAAGGTTGAAGTTTGACATCTGTCTTTCTGATCTTTTGAATTCTGACTGATTCTGATTAGTCAGTCCGATGACTCTTGAACTTTTAAGTGAAAGTGAGTGATAATTTGTCATTGTGAACACACCATAGCAGAACAGACAGTGCACAACAACGAGATGTGACCTTTGCATTTGACCCATTTCGACTTATTAAGTCAGAATTATGAGGTAAAAAGTTAAAATTTCTACTTAATAAGTCAGAATTTTAAGATAAAAAGTCAGAATTTTGACATTAAGTCAGAATTACAAGGTAAAAAGTTAGAATTTCTGCTTAATTAGTCAAAATGTTAAGACAAAAAGTCTGTGAATTTTTCCCCTCATCCAGGTGGGCTTCCATAGCTTTAATATAGTAGTAAGCTACACTACAGAGAAAAAGTAGTTAACTACTTCAAAGTTATTTCACAGCCACAGATTCTTACTGTCATCATGGCCAAGGTGGACTCGATCATCCGACTCCATCTCGCAGCCACTAAGAATGTGCTGTGATGCAGTAAACATCTGCCACTGCAAGTTCAAACTACCCATCTTTGAAAAGAGGGACAATGTAGCTATATAACTATTTGCTATATAACGATGTAGCTATATCACTATTTGTAAAATAAAAGTTACTTTTAAAGCTACATATTATACATATTATATTATAAAAGTATACTTACACTTATTACTTACTTACATTACAACAATTACTTACCCTAAAAAGTAGCTAAATTAGCAGTGCTGCTACTTGTAGTTAGCTGCTCCCCGGCACAGACACTGAGATATCTCCCTGGGCCACCATGGCAAACACAGCAACATATCAGAAATGACAGTGTGCAAATGAATAATTTGTAAATATTTCACATTAATATAATTCAAGACAAAGACATGTTAGACAACACCACAGTGTTTACAATCTAATTTGTCCAACTCACTGTCCAAACAATGCAACGGTAAATACAATGTGCTTGACATTCAAGTCAAGTAGCAGCAGCTGCGTCAGAAGTGCTAGTCAGAAGTGTATTCAGTTTTAATTCTCACTGAAATAGGAACTTGCGTGTATGCATCATCATAACACAAGCAAAATGTATTACCAATCAAAACCAGGACGTTGGTTCTTATTTTGAAGGCTGGATATCCACCAAATTTTACATAATAATGAAGTGAATCACCAAAAAGGAAGGAAACCCTACCATATAAAACCAGAGTTGATATCGAGGTTTTAAGTGTTGGGTTGAAGTCTAAAAGTGGATTTGATTCTCTAAAATGTGATTTTTATTGAGCTTTAAAAAATCCACAAAATAACATGGTTTAATGAGCAGTTTATATTACAGGACACATCTACCACTGTATAGAGATCTCTTTAAATTATATGTATTGCCTCCGAAAAGACTCAATGCTGTTGTCTTCATGTGTGCAGCCTCATAAGATCACTTACGAAGCAGCACTAAAAATAGCACTGCAATGCTTTTAAGATTGAGTGTTCAAAACGTACATAAAATAATATCAATGTTAATCCATTAAATAACATATGAACAGAGCCGATATTTATTTGCCCCACAGAGATCCTTCTTGTGCAGGGCCTCACAGGGTTGTCACTATGAGTCACTGTCAGTGACCTTTTTACTGAAGTAGTGCATTACTCATAGCTTACAAAGCTTTCAATGAGAAGGGTTTGACAAACTGCTTTTAGTGTTTATTACATTTTTACCTTGCTGTGATATGTTGGGAATATGTTCTCTTTATTTACCGTAGTGAAGTCTGATTTATACTACGATGCTATGGTTGCCTGCATATTTGAGCGTAATCATTCTGCACCATTGTTTATTTACACTCAGCAATGTTGCAATGATTTTGAAGGGACACTGTCCAAATACAATAATGAGGCTAGCGACGAAACGAAAGCTAAGTGACATTTAGCCACATTTACACAAATTCAGCCCTGCAAGATTAAGTGTTTGTTTGTCTGTCCTACTTTGGATTTCATAAGAGAACATACTTAGATAGATTTAGATTTGGCAGCCGTTAGTTTGACACGTCTGCCAGACTCGATATTGACTTGAATTCCGTACTTCACTGCTGAATAATTTGAAGACGGGCTGCGTTGTGAGCAGACAGAACTCCAGTATATTAAAAAGAATAATACTTTGTTTTTGATGAATGATTCTGGAGAATGTCTAATACCCCGCAGAACTCTTCCAGCTTAAGTTTTTGTAATAATTACAGCATCTCGCGCGAGCTTGTTCTCCAGGCTGTTCATTTTAATATTGCAGGTCTGTAGTCATTACAGCACCTGGCACAGCAGTGCTTTATAGATTTGAGAAGGAGAGTTGAGTCATGGGCATGTGCTTTGTGTTAGTGCTCAGGGTTTATGGATGCTGCGGGCTGTAGAGATCGATTTTCACATAGCTGCCTTCAGCCGTGAAGTGAACAGCAAGCTTTCAGTGTGGTTGCTGAAGCTGAGTTGAAGGTCTTATAAAAACGACACTGGATAGAAAAAAACGCTCCTCACATCCATCATACATAAACTTTCATGCTCCAAAGTCTGCATATTGAAAAAAATTAGCTTAAAATTGCAGGTGTCTATGGTGTCCTCTTGAACTTCATAGTAGTATTGGGTAAAAAAGCAACGCAAATGCATTCAAATAAAATGTGAAATATATGTTCTCACCTTATCCTTTTGGATTTGCTGAAGCCTGTGGAGCAACTTTGGGAAGCTTTGATGTTTTTTTAAGAATTAATGTAAACTTTTCCGCTAAATGACAAACCTGAAGAACTGATGAAATAAGAACCAAACTTCTTCTTAAATATGTGGAAACTTTGCACATATTCATATTCAGCATTTCTAAATGCTGTAAATGTTAATGTAAATGTAATATAGATGTGAAGAACTGTATTGCAGCTAAGTGTATGGGCCTCCTGTGTAGGTGGTGATTATGGAAGTGCAGGGATTGAAGTCTTTGGCTCCAAACCGCATTGTCTACTGCACCATGGAGGTGGAGGGTGGAGAGAAACTGCAGACTGACCAAGCTGAGGCCTCCAAACCAACGTAAGACCATCTTACTCCGTTCTGTCTTTTATTCATTGATAAACTTCTGCACCATCTGAAGCGAATGCTTCTGTCATTTGTATTTAGCTATCTTTCTTTAAATATAACAGAACACTTTCTCCATTTTAAACATGATTGGAAACTGAAACTTACACAACTCTTAACCCTCACACTTGCTAATGTCTGAGATCTCATTTAAAACGCACAGTAAGTTTCTTGCATTTTAAACACGCATAAAACCCATTTGTAAACAACTGCTTGCAAAGCGTTTGGCAAGCGTTTGTGTAACGTGCCCCACCGTTGTGCTGTGCTGCAAGTCTCCAGCGTGTTGCTGATCTCTGTGTGAGGGTGAGCGGGCGTCACGGCAGCGCTGCTTCAGGTGCTGTGTGTTCCAGTCTGCTCCGATCGGGCACACAGAGGCTGGCGCTCTGGGGAGGACCACATGATTTGGAGCTATTTTTGGGCCCCCCTCTTCCGTCACTGCATCAGGTGCCAATTTATAATGAACAAGAGGGAGAAGGGAGTGCGGAGAGAGAGAGAAAGGGGGGAGACGGAGAGGGTGGACGAATGAAAGAGAGCACAGCCTCTGTTTCCCCTCATAAGTGCAGTCAGCTGTGGCGAAACTGATTAGAAACGTGGGGATGGAGAGGGAGCGTGCGTGTGTGTGTGTGTCTGTGTGTGTGTGTGTGTATACATGTATTTATCGCATTGTGGGGACCTTTTGTCCCCTAAAATCACTTTTATCTGTTTTTTGGGGTTTTGTGGGGACATTTGAGAGGTCCCCATGAGGAAAAATGACTTAAAGAGGTAAAAGATGTGCTTTTGGTTACTGAGGTTAAGGTTAGGGTTAGGTGTAAAATTATGTACTTTAGTTATTATGGGAGTCTATGGAAGGACCTCACAAAGATAGTAATACAAGACCGTGCGTGTGTGTATGAGAGCAACGAAGAAAGAGAGCGAGGGAGAGAGCATGTGTGAGAGAAATAGGGAGTGAGTGAGAACGATAGAGAGAGACAGGAAGGGAATATGGAAGAGAGAAAGAGAGGGTGGAAATGATGAGAGCCTCCAGCATTCCAGAGAATAATGACATCACCGGAAAATTTGCTTCATCCATCATCACGCATGTCACACAGTTTCACATGCTTTTGACATACAGGATTATTCAGAAAGACACACACACACACACACACAAATATAGGAATATTACATATTTAAGAAGCAAAATGCAATTCAGCGCACAGCTTTTTGTGTGTGCTACAGTACAGCTTGAACAGGGCTTATACAGGCAGCGAATAAAGGACAGGTGTGAGTTGATCATGATGAAGCCTCTTTGTTAAAACAGGGACGCTGGATGGGGACTCTGTTGGGGAGTGTGTACATGTGCCCGTCTGCATGTGTAATTTCTTTCTGCCAGCTCCTCATTGCACAAGGTCACCTTCATGCTCTGCGCCATTGGTGACAAAACCCAGTGTGAAGCAGCATGAAGGACGGTCTCTCCTCTATTCTTCCCGTTTTCTGTCGCTGTCTCCGCTCATGCTGTCTTTGAGTCAAATTCGCTTTCTGTTTCCTTACATTGCAACTTTCTATTACCTCTTACTTGCGCTATGTTTGTGCCTCTCTCTCTCTCTCGCTCTCTCTGACACATACACACACACTTCTCTCGCTCTTTGCTCTGTTTGTTATCTTACATTTCAAACTTCTAATCACCTCTTCCAACATATTCCATGAGACAGGGAGAGACAAAGCTAGAACAGATAGATGGAGGTTAGGCATGCAGTGTTCACAATAATGATCTGAATCAGACACAAGTAGCCAGTGTTATTCGCACACATGCTCAACACGCTCACACACCCACACATGCACCATCTCAAGCACCAGCGCTCACGCACACAGAGCCCAGTGATGCGTGCCGTAGTGCAGTGTCAGCACCCTCGCTGGCGTTTTGCCCTTAGCGCTGTCAGAATGCTAACCGCCTCATGGCCGCGGGAAGCGAACACACTGGACCAGGAAGAAACCACCTGCCCAGCTGCCACCAGACTCCACTCATTAAGCTCCACTGCTCTAGCACAGTCATCGTCTGCTTATCAAGCACGTAGTGTCCGTGCAAATGTGTTTTATCAGTGTAGAAGTCAACGGTTAGTTAACTGTGTTCAGTTTAATAACTAACACAGTAAATAATGGGATGCACGGACACTTTAGCACGCCTAAGCTTCTATTTTTATACAATCACTACTACTGCTTGGTCTGAACAGTGGTCCCTGGGACAGATAAGCCCTGCTCTAGATTGTTGCAGGCTTCTGTTTTGGACCCTGAAGCTCTTTCCCCCTCAATTTTGTTTAGTTTGGACAAATGTAAACTAAAATAATTGATTGAAGACAATCTAGATGAGGTGGATCTCAAATCAATTCTGTTCAAACTGTGGAGCAGTTGATCTGATGTTTATCTGACCAAGCAGACCATAAAACAATCATAGATTTTTGGAACGTAGATCACAGATTGTTGGAGCAAAGAAAGGTTGTGCGTTAACTTGGGAGCAACAAATAAAACGAGTCCTGGAAATCTGCTCTGGTGATGATTTAGCTGCATTACTTGAAATAAATCATAAAAAATACAGGTGAAACAAAGTTACAATCATAATTCACTACTGAAGGGCCTAAAATAGAGCCTGGTATCATCAAAACAAATCACATCTGTCAGAACAAATAAAACATGAGCTGTGGATCTGTCTGGTTCCCAGGCTACAGTTTGATTTAAATCTAGACCTTTGTATCTTTATTTTAGCCAATAAATTCAGTCAGCCAGTTTATAGCTGTTACTGTTTTAACCATTGTGGATATGTGTACGGTAATTGCTCTGGTTTACATGAAATCAGCCAACTTTTCACTACTCTCTCGTATCATAATTTGTATGGAAATTAGTGGAAATGCAATGCAAGGTAATACAGTCACAGCCTTTAATAATGTTCTAATAATGATGATGCAATAATAATTCAACCATATTTTGCTAACTATTTCTGGGTGCAGTTGGTAGCATAATGGATAGGGTGTTCACCCCATGATCGGAAGGTCACTGGTTTGAATTCTGGACCAATAAAAGTACCGCTGGAGTACTCATGAGCAAGGTACTATCTCCAAGCACTGCTTCCCGGGCGTCCATGTCAGCTGCCCACTGCTTCTTCTGGTGCATTGTGTGCACTCACTTTTAATTCTGCTTGAAGTTTCACCATTTTGGGACTGCCACTTTTTTACAATGGGGGTAAACATTTAGACAAATGTATAAAATTCTGATACCAGGCCAATTAATGAATGATCCGTTTATAAGTAAGTATTTTTAACTAGAGGCATTTTTGCAATTAGGGATCACATAGTGATGCAATCACATTAGCAACATTAGTCGACATTAGCAAAATTTAGTCATTGAACACAAAGAGGTTTCTCACAAATAACGGACAAATATTGGAAAAAGGACAAATGGACATAACTTGTAAACGAGTGCACGTAGCAAAAACGTGTATGAAAGCACACTATACCGCTATAGTCCGCACGTTTTAGAATTGGAATAGCGTTTCTAGCACAAAAACTGCAGGAGTAGTTGTGCCAAACATGGGTAGATAACGAAATAATGACGTATTTTTACGGGTAGAAAAATGGACAGAGCTTGCAAACGAGTGCACATATTGACAATAATAATGATAATAATAATAATATGAATAAAATGAAGAAAAAGTTGCATTTGTAGCTGAGTAATCTTTCATTAATGTAACTACTTGGGATTTATACTGTACCCACCCTTACTCGGCATTTCCTCAGTCCAGTTCGTTGCCCCGTTTTATAGGCACCTCACTGTCAGGGTTATTTAAGCTTTTAATGTTATAACTGAGTTTGATGGAGCTGTGAGTGTTTATGGGCTGCTCTTCTCATGCGCTTTTTCCTTCATGTGGTTAAAAGCGAGTGGGATGATATTGTGTTTGCCGATTTTACCCGCCCCAAACCCGAGTCTAAATTTGGAACTGTTACTCTCACGCTGCTCATTTTTTCCCTCTCTGCACAGATAAACACACTCACCAGACACACACACACACACACATTCTCTCACACACTCTCTCAGTCTCATTTGACTGCTGCCTCTGACACGTGCAGCCTGTTTCCACGGCAGCAGATGATGTCACGTGTGTCTGGCTTTACCGGGCAGTCGAGCCTGTCATTGAGGCTGGGTGAGAGAATGCTGGGGGAGTTTTTGATGGACGAATGCTCTTGTAGACATAAGATACTTAAGATCATATACGTAAAATGAGTCCATTTCAATGCTGTAGGGACATGGTGGTAGAAACTCACTCGAACTCTTGCAGCATTGAGTTGTTCGTCAGTGTTTGACAGTCTGTGTTGATGATTATCAACTTTTGAAACTCTGTACAGTATATGTGTTTTAGGATGGTAACCTTGTTTTTCACAACACCGTCAAGGCTGCTGATACCGAGATTCCAAATCATTATACCAGTTTCTCTCTCAGGCGTTCACACGCACACATATATCCTCCCTCTCTCTCTCTTTTCTCACATTTGCTTATTCACCGCTGTATCTCACACACCTTAAGTGTCAGAAGCGATGAGCTGCGGCCCGCTGCGGAGCTTCTGAGTGCTGCCTGACTGCTGCCTGACTGCTTCGTATTGTTATCCTCCTCCAACCGCTTCACCTAGAATAAGGATAGATCAGTGAGGGGGAGAGGAGCGTGTAGAGTGGAAAGATCTGGAGGAGGAGAACATATAGACAGGGAAAACAACAGCCAAGAGTCTCAGAGAAAAGGAGCAAGGGATGAGGAGGAGGAAGAGGATGAAGGAGTGAAAAACCTGCTCAGAGGATTTTGTGAAGGGAAATTGATATGGAAAGAGAAATATGACTGAAAAAAAGCTTGAAAGGGTTTAAAAACATGATATGAATATGATATTTGAAAATTATACCTCGTTTTTACGTTGTGTAAAATGTAAACTTGGTTTACTATTACACGTTGTTTTTCCACACACTCGGCATTGCTGAACAATTTTAAATTTTATTTTTTGGACTGTGACAACTCTGTGACAACTATCTATAGGCTGTGATTAGATATACTGTATATATAATGGAACTCTGTGTGTGTGTGTTACAGATGGGGAACTCAAGGAGACTTCACCACTACGCACCCTCTGCCTGCAGTCAAAGTTAAACTGTTCACGGAGAGCACCGGAGTACTAGCCCTGGAGGATAAGGAGCTGGGCAGGGTAGGAGTCTGATGCACTTCTACAGTCAGTCAAACAGCTGCTGTATTCATTGTAGGCATAACAGTACTGACACAGGCAAATTCATATTAGAATAATCAATTACAGTTTGTAAGTAAAGTCAGAATGCGACTCAATCAGACTCAATCAGATTTAAAAACATGTGGATTATTTATTAGATGTTCTTATCAAAAATAACTACGATTTCCTAATTACGCCTCCTCGCCTTTTATTACGTCAACTTAGGTTTTTAGGAACTCATTAGGGGTAGTAATGGAGTTAAAATAGAGCCAGACTTCATCTCCTCAGCAATGGTGACACCATCAAAGTCAATGTAAACTTTGCCTTCTCTGCTATGTACTGTACAACGACGTGACTCCAGTTTTAACAGTACAAAGAACAAGTACAACATAAACTATAAACTTTGAACTAGAAGTAGAAAAACAGACGATTAGGTTACATGCGGTATTCAGTCTACGATTACTGTATGCTTCTGGAGTTGTCGTTTTGCACTGAATGTGCGACCACTTCAATACGAAAATTCTATACAGAAAATCTATAAAATGTTAACGTTGTCTTTTATAAAGTCTGAGCTAGCATGTAAAGTCTGATCTTTTATAAAGTCTGACATATAATGCTTACATATAAGTCTGATCTTTTGTAAAATCTGAGCTAACTATAACATCATCTGCTTTTTGATGAGATTGATTTACAAAAGCTCTGTTAGCTAACATACTGTGTTGTTTTCCTCTTTGAACTTAGTAACAAATAATAATTTTATTTAGGCCACCATCAGTGATTTTTTTTTTTTGTAATTCAACATGGTCTCTCTCCAGTGTCATAGGTTAATAAATGTCAGAGGCTGATGTGTTTGCACATGAAAAAAAGGACAGTATTAAAATACTTAGTTTGAAGAGCCGAATACCGTGGAAATGTTTTCATTAGCAAATAAAAAATTCTTATTCTGCACACACAAGAGCCTGGTCAGGTTTCAGAGGTTTTGCTGTAATGTCTGTGTTCTTCTGCTTCACTTTGCTTGTAGAGGACAAAAGGAAAAATGACACTGTTCCCTTAAAAGAGAAAGACTAGCCACCCAGTCCATTTGCTGACTTCACTTTGTCCTTTTTATGCTCCCTGCTGATACACATACATATGCGTACGCACAGAGATACACAAATACACACAAGTACACACCGAGTAGAAAGGTCTAACTCAGACTAAATTAACCTCCCTGTGGAGAGACAAGTGCGGTTCAACCTTTAAGTATGAACTCTGTTGTGACTTTCCGTTCTTTTCCTCAGTATGACAAAGCCACAAGTGGAAAAGACTCAAACTGAATCTTGTTACATTAGTTTTGTGCAAGTGTTTCATATTTTTCAGTTGCTGTGGTTTGTACAATTTTTGATGTTTTAAGTCAAATATAAGTGTGCAGTGTTGGGGAATAGCTAACTCAAATTAGTGACTCTACTAACGTAACTATCATTTTCCTCGCTTTTCAAAGATGGATATTTTTACCTACCAAGTGTTTCTTATTAGTATCAAATTTATAGAATTGGCAGCTTATAGGCAGTGTTGGGCACAATAAAAAAGTAATTAGTTATAGTTACTAGTTACTTCTCCCAAAAGGTAACTGAGTTAGTAACTGAGTTACAGCACTATAAAAGTAACTAGTTACCAGGGAAGGTAACTTACGCATTACATTATAAAAAAATGTTCAAATATGTCAGAAATGTGGATCCTCCTCCCCCCTTTGATGGGAATTTAGCTGTATGTTCAATTATTTGTAATAACACTGACTATTAAATACGTGTAATTAATGAAATAGACACTTAAAATAATTAAAAGTCTAAATATAAATAAAATAATACATTTTTAACAGAAAACATTGTACACAAATCTACACTATTCTAATATCGCTGTGGGACAAGGTGAGACAAGACACCTATCAAATTTAATATATCATTGTAGATTTGGTCATTACTACGTATATAATAATAGAATGATAAAACACAATAGATGTTTTGGAACTTTTCATATTTATTGCACATCAACAGGCCGCAACTGGCGATCAAATAGGTCTACATTAAATTATGCTTGTACTCTACCTTAGCCAATCATCATCCCTTATGCGGTTGTCTCGCCCCTCACCAAAGAAAAGAAAAAAGCTTTGCTGCTCCTGTAGCTGAGAGCTTGGTCGGATGAAAACAGCTTAATAACAGTAACGCGCCGCATGTTATTATCAATAACGGTAACGGCGTTGTAACGATGGAAACAGTAATTGGGTAGATTACCCGTTACTGAAAAATAACTTAAAAAAAAAAAAACTTTCAGTAACGCTGTTATTTTAACGCCATTATTCCCATTACTGCTTGTAGGCTACCATGCATCACATGGCACACTGTCATTGCCTTACAGCATGAAAGTGAAAGTGAGTGATTGTCATTGTGAACACAGCACACACACTGCACCACAACCAAAAATTTACCTCTGCATTTGACCCATCCTTGAAGGAGCAATGGGTAGCTGGCATGGACACCCAGGGAGTAGTGCTTGGGGACGGTACCCTTCTCTAACTGTTACTGCGTAATCTTGGCAGCTGTGAGATGGAGTCGGAGACCGGAGTGACGAAAACAAAATAGGCAAAATATACACATTGGAGAATTACTTATGCAAGAAAACCATTCTCAACCTCCAAAAGTCATTGAAACCTCTTTGTGATTTGACATGACGTTGTTAAATAAAAGTTTTCATATTAATTTTAACATCATATTCCACATTTTTTAAACTTGCTTTAAGAGGTTCCTAAAGAACAGATATTAAGTATGACTGGATGAAACAGCTTGGATGTAGTTTACTTTTTCTCTGTAGATTGTAGTTAGACCTGTAATATTCTGTTCCTTTTTAGGATTCGGCTCCCTCTGAGTCACTCACTAAACTAATCCGAGTGTTCGAGTCACTTGAGTCACTTGAGTCAGTATTGTCCTATCGCCAGTTGAATCGTTTGTTTTTCAGAGAAGAAAGTATACCTGGTGTGAGAATGAATGCACTTTCAAATTAATGACAAAGTATCAAGAAAGGCTACCAGAGTGGCAGATATTTATTTTCAAATAGGAAGTTAGCCGACAGATTCACTTGGGTGAGCATTTCAGATTTGGCTGTATATTTCCGGCTGTAGAGGAAGTTAACTGACAGATTCACTCATGACTATATGTGCTTTGAGGAGTGCTAACCCGCTTGTATGAGCGTTTTAGATTTGACTGAGGTATGTATGTGATGGGGTTTAGATTTTAGTCATGGTGTAGTTAGGATTTGATGGATTTGGATTTGTGGAGACCTCAGATTCGTGACTCATGAGTTATTTTATGGATCCAGGTGATTCACCCAGCTCTAATTGTAGTGTAGATAAGTACTATATTAAAACTGTAGCTTAGCCACTTTTTATCATAAGAAGCTTGTAGTTTGTAAAGTTTCTGTTTAAAAGAGAATTTGTCAAGTCTATTATAGTGTTATCATAGCAAATATGGGAAAAACATCATATAGAAGGTGTTTTATAACTCGTATAGCAACGGCACATATAACTCTGCATGAATGAGCGTGAGCGGTGCGATTCGAGGCAAGTGCACTGCTGGAGTCTGACTAGACGTTGGGTTGCATGTTTTGACCTTGCGTGCTGACAGGGCTGTGTGATGTGTTTCCTCCGAGGCTAAAGCAGGCAGCCGTCTCAAAGCTCTTTAACTCTGCAAAGAGAAAGATTACGCCAACTCATCAGAGAGAGAGAGAGAAAGAGAGAGAGAGAGGAAGCGAGGTTTGGAGATGGGGGGAGAGGATGAAAAAGAAACCAGCTCCTCTCTGATAAGGTGCCAGAGGAGCCACAGCACATTCCGACTCTCCACACTCATGGGGAGGATGAGCGAAAAATTAATTGACTGTTGAGAATTTCTCCAGAAATGCTGACCGGCAAAGCAGTGTGTGCGTATCAGCTCGACTCACGCAGACCCGGGGATATTCTCTCTCGTGCAAGCAACCTGTTTATCCTTTTAGCAGTGCTGTATGTTTGGAAACGTGTCTGACAGATTATTAGACTCTGCCGTCCAGGTCCTCCGTCCTGGCTCTAGTGGTGAACATCTCAATTAAGAAAGACCTGTCCTAATTTTCTCTTTCATTCGTTGATTAGGTTGTCCTTCACCCAACCCCCAACAGTCCAAAGCAGTCTGAGCTTCACAAGATGACCGTAACCAAGGCCTGCCCTGACCAAGACCTGAAAATCAAACTTGCTGTTCGCATGGACAAACCCCAGAACATGAAAGCGTGCGGGTGAGGATGAAATCGCTATTGCACTAATGACTTGAAATGTATTACAGACAAATAATGAAGAAATTAAGCTTGCAGTGCTATTTTTAGTGCCCCTAGAGCCCAGCTTCAGAGCAAGAGCAATGAAAAGTTTCACCACATTGCAGTTCAAGTAATTCCACTCCTTACGCTGTGCAATCAAATGTGTGTGTGTGTGTGTGTTACTTGTGCAGCTATCTGTGGGCTTTTGGGAAGAACGTTTGGAAACGCTGGAAGAAGAGGTTCTTCGTCCTGGTCCAGGTAATTGGCATTAATCGCATATTTGAGGAAAACAAGATTTTAAATTAAGACTTATACAGACCAGGCATGTAAGTAAAGTAACAATGCTAGTGAATAATGGCCTGTGTCCACCAAACATGTTTTTTGCGCTGAGAGCGGTCAAAACCTCACTTCCAGAGTGCTTCTCAGTGCTTCTCTCAGTGCTTGTCGTTCCTATTTCATGTAAACATTATGATGTGTTCTTTGAGAGCAGTAGTTTAAGCCAACATAAAAGAGATTATCTTTACAATGGAGAGAAATCGTGTAGCAGCAGTGTTTGAACTAGATACTCACATGTCTTCGAGACGCAGAGATTGGGCAAGAAAACAGCTGGGAGAGTACCACCGATTAATATGTCCCGCCCCAATTTTGATTGGCTAGCAAGAGAGAAGTGACATTCTAATACTTGAACAGATTTCTTGAAGCGTTCAGCGTGCAGCCGTAAAAAACGTCTCCAGCTGCATTTCTTTCCACTGAAGACGATTATTTGTAATAAAAATAGACACTGTCAGCGCTAAAACCACGTTTGGCGGACATAAGCCCTTAGACTGCTCCACATTTTCCTGGTACTAACCTCGTCAGTCTTCTTGGGTCCTCGTCAGTCTTTTGATATCCGTTTACAAAACCTCTATTAGAGAACATTTTTTCCCATTGCTTACCCATAATTTGTAATCTGAATATGTAACGTCAGTATATGTATGCTGTTACTCCCCAACACCATTTGCTTGTTACAGTGTTTTTGCACATATTATGGTGTATCTGTATATATGGATATATACATAATACACTGCCTGGCCAAAAAAAAAGTCACACACTCTAATATTTCGTTGGACCACCTTTAGCTTTGATTACAGCATGGATTCGCTGTGGCATTATTTCGATAAGCTTCTGCAATGTCACAACATTTATTTCCATCCAGAGTTTCATACGTTTTTTGCCAAGATCTTGTAGTAATGATGGAAGAGTCAGACCGCTGCGCAAAGACTTCTCCAGCACATCCCAAAGATTCTCAATGGGGTTAAGGTCTGGACTCTGTGGTGACAAACCCATGTGTGAAAATGACGCTTCATGCTCCCTGAACCACTCTTTCACAGTTTGAGCCCGATGAATCCTGGCATTGTCATCTTGGAATATGGCCGTGCCATCAGGGAAGAAAAAATCCACTGATGGAATAACCTGGTCATTCAGTATATTCAGGTAGTCAGCTGACCTCATTCTTTGGGCACATAACGTTGCTGAACCAAGACCTGACCAAGTAATTATCCAATGGGAGGCTCTTACCTGTTTGCTTAGTTAAATCCAGGTGGTGACTTTTTTTTTGGCCGGGCAGTGTATGTGCATCAGAGAGTTATCAAGAAATGGAAGAAATTCGTTGTGTGTGTGTGTGTGATTTTGGCCACAGGTGAGCCAGTACACCTTTGCCATGTGTAGCTACAGGGAGAAGAAATCGGAGCCCCAGGAGCTGCTACAGCTAGATGGCTATACTGTGGATTACACTGACCCACAGCCAGGTACACACACACACTCACACACACATACACACACACACAGTCTCTGTATTACTATCTTTATGAGGTCTTTCCATAGGCTCCTGTAATGACTAGATGTATATAATTTTACACCTACACCTAATCCTAACCCTAACCTTAACCTCAGTGACCAATTGCACATCTTTTACCTCTTTTAGTTTCTCAAATAAAACAAGCACATTTTCTATAAAGTCATTTCTCCTCATGGGGACCTCTCAAATGTCCCCACAAAACCAAAAAAAACAGATAAAAGTGATTTTAGGGGATAAAAAGGTCCCCACAATGCGATTAATACATGGACACGCACACACACACACAATGGTTTACAAAAATGCAATAATATACACTCATGTACATATATTACATTCACGTATTATTCCCCTGCTTCTGAAAAAGACAAATATTTTCAGTAGGCAACCCAGCACAATACTGTATAAAAATGACAGTATTACATTAAATATCAAATACTTTTTACAGTGACATGCTGTATTTTGTAATCACACAATTCTGCTATAAATATCAGAAAATGAAAATGGCTGGCAACTCTGCTGACAGTTTTATAGTGTAAATTTACAGCGAATTTTTAACTGTGTATTTTTGTCTTTTTTGAGGACCGGTCCTTACATAATAATATAGAAACACACAGGTAAATATTGTCTGTGAATAAATGTGATTTAGGCTTGGATGGAGGCCGCACTTTCTTCAATGCGGTGAAGGAGGGCGACACTGTGATCTTCGCCAGCGATGATGAGCAGGACCGTATCCTGTGGGTTCAGGCCATGTATCGTGCCACCGGTCAAGCGCACAAGCCTGTCCCACCCACCCAGGTCCAGAAACTCAACTCGAAGAGTGGAGCTGCAGCGCAGATGGACGCTCCCATCTCTCAGTTCTGTAAGTTAGCACAAAGGCATAGCAAACACACGTGCTCTCAGGTACACACAAACATGCTTTTAGACAGTGAACAAATATAAGACATGAAATAATAATGGGAATGTAATTTTTCTATTGGACACTCATTTTTCTAATGCACTAACGTGAACAAATTGAGCATCATAATATACATTGTCCAACTGTGATCAGTTTATAGCATTTTGTGTGAGGTAGACGCACTCGAACAAAATAAAAAACGGAAATTAAAATGTTGCAAATGTACTTTAATCAGGCAAAAGCAGTGAGTCCTAAAATATATTCAACAAGAAAATTCTGTATATAATGTAAGAAATATCAAACTTCAAACACATTGATCTGATGGTTAAAAGAGAGGTGAGAGACAATAACCATATTTGCAAAAAGTAAAATCTAAAAAATATAAAATATAAAAATAATAATTATTATTCCACCTCTGTAGTTTCTTTGATGAATATCAGACAAGCTGATAGCAACGGGAAAGTAAGAGTTAATCAGCATGAATTCTGTTCCAGTTCTTAGTTTCTCCATGTCATAAGATATGAGACAAAAACAAAAAGATGGAGCCAGAAAACAAACACTGAGTAGCATGTCCTCAAGAAAGATTCTTTTGTTTTCTGTTGTCAAATGTTATTTTTCTACATAAAAGTAGAGTCTGACCTTTATTCAGCGGTTATGTGTTCGTATTTCACAATATGTCATAAGAGAGGATTTAACACAGACACTGAGCAATAGCTTGAAGCAAATGCATCCCCTGAAAATTCTTCCCTGATTGCAATAACCTGAAATCTGCTCTTTCTTTTACATTCTGAGCATGGAGACTTTTAGAGCCAGATTTATCCGCAATTAAATACTGAATTAACCACAACTGCGAAAAAACACAGACATTACTTAGTTAGATGTTTAGACATGCTTTTCCTCAAACAACCAAATCCAAAAGATTACATACATGAAGTTGCAGGTTTTCTCAACTCTGATTCATGTCAAAAACAGCTTGATTGTTAATCGATGAGCTGCAAGTTTTCAGGATGGAAAATACAAATGACTGTGGGTCATAAAGACTGGAGTTGAGAAATCCTACATTAGAGTGGCTAAATAAAATAAAATAGATCCTGCTATTCAGAACGAAATCCATGTTTTTGGTGTGCATCGTCCTACTCTAGTAACTTGTCCAGGACAATGTTTTTTTATGTCAGAAATCATATTTTTAAGCGATATTAACCCTTCTGCCTTTTCTTGTAACACCTCAACACGTTTTTTGAATCTACACAAGGTTGGTTTTGAGGGAGTATAGAATTTTAGTAGCTATTTAATACTTTTTATTCTTTTAATATGGTTCAAACAAGTTACTCAAACATGAAAAAAACACAAACCAGAGATTCTTTGTTGTTTCTCCATTGATTTCTTTGTCCAGTATGTGAATGTTTCTTGTGGTCAGTTGATTCCTAATGAAGTTCAGCTGATGCCATTCAACTTCTTCACTAGAACACAGACCCTCTCGTCCTCCACTGAAACATTGTTACACAAAGTAAATGTTTCACACTTCCACCTTTTACACAGCTGGGTGGTATTGAATGGCATAGACAAGTAACACACACCACATACAGTGCACATGTATGCACTAGACAACACCTTCAATATAGCTGCAGTTGATTTTGTTGGATTCTAGAATGCTATGAAGGTTCTGGAAGCTCCTTCGCACTTTAGAGCAACCCGTAATTCATGCTTAGTTTTAAAAAAATGTCCGCACATTAAGCCCGTCTATAGCGAAAATACCATTAAGAGCACACAGTGCTGAATTGTGATGGGGATCTAAACTGATCAACCATAACATTATGACCACCTGCCCAATACCAAGTATGTCCCTAATACCGAGGTGTGTATGTACGTCCTTGGGGGCAGTTGTTAGCGTAACGGTTAGGGAGTTGCCCCCGTGATCAGAAGGTCGTTGGTTTAAGTCCCGGAAGGGCAAGATGTGCAAGATACCCCAAGCATTGCCCCTCGGGCGATGCCCATAGTCTTCCCACTGCTCCTTCATGGATGGATCAAATGCAGAGGTCAGATTGTGGTGTGTTCACAATGACAAATAATGGGTGGTGGTGACAGTCCTGTGGTTAGGATATTTGCCTCTGGAGCAAGAGGTCGTGGGTTTGAATCCTATCTCCAGCACTGCCACTATTGGGTCCCTGAGCAAGACCCTTTACCCCAAGTTGCTCTCAGGGAAATTCATCAAATTTATCCGACCCGCTTTATCCCAATTGGGGTCGCGGGGGACCCTGGGTAGGCACCAGCACGCCGCAGGGCAAACACACTCACACAATCACGCTCTCACTCACACCAATTTAGAGTCCCCAATTAACATTCATTGGAAACCCATGCGAACGTGGGGAGAGCATGCAAACTCCACACAGAAGGCCCTTCGAGACCCCGGGGTTTCGAACCCAGGACCTTCTTGCTGCGAGGCGGCAGCACCAACCACTGCACCACTGTGCCGCCCTCTCAAAGAAAACTGTCCCTGAAATTAGGAAAAAATGGACGTTGCTCAGGATAAGAGCATCTGCTAAATGCCATAAATGTCAAATTTCAACTTTAATTAGTAAGTAGTCAACTTTCCACAAGAGCTGGAGGTTTGGAGATGCTCTGACCCAGTCACACGGTCATCACCTTTTTATGCTTCTAACATATCAGCTTCAAGGATAAAGGGTTCACTTGCTGCCTCAGAACCCACTGTCTGGCAGGTGCTATTAGACAGAACTAGTCGATATTACTCACTTCAGCTGTCAGTGGTCATAATGTTGTGGCTGAGCAGCGAATCACCTGCAGTTTATCTACACATCACTTTAACTGATGCAGTGCCTTCATAGAATCCATGTAGTCGCTGCTACTGGCAATAAATACACATTTTTACTAGCATTCAAATATGGATGTCTAAAGGTAAGTGTATTTGCCAGTACAGTATTTGTCAATGTTGCCGAACTTTCTCTGTGTAGATGTAGAACATAGAGCCCAGAATCCTGTTAAAAACAACTGCAGCACAACAACCAATACAGGAAAAAGTGACACCAATCGCTCTCTCTCTCCTTCTCTCTCTCCGTCTTTATTCCCTCTCACACACACACACACACACACACAGTCTCTCTCTCTCTCTCTCTCTCTCTCTCTCTGACACACTCTCTCACTCTTTTTTATCCCTTTCCCTCTCTCAGTTTGCCTTCTCTCTCTTTCTTTCTCTCATATTCTCTCTCATTCTTTTTATCTTCTCTCCCTCTTTCAGTTTGTCTTCTCTCTCTTTCCCAGTTGCGGTCTTTTCTCTCTTTTCTGTCTTTTTTCGCTCTGTCTCTTCTTAATTCCCCCCTCACACACACTCTTACCTTATTTCCTCTCTCAGTTGCTGTCTTCTCACTGTCTCTCTCTCTCACACTTTCTCTCTTCATTCCTTCTCTCTCTCTTTATTCCCTCTCTCACAAACAATCTTTTTCTGTCTCTCCTCACTGTCTCGCTCTCTTTCTGACACATAACACCCTCTCACTCTTTTTATATCTCTTCATCCTCTCTCAGTTTCCGTTTTCTCTCTCTTTCTCTCATTCTCTCACTTCTTCATTCCCCCTCTCACATGCACACTCTCCACTGTCTCTAGTTTTTGTTTTCTCTCTCTGTCTTTCTCTCAGTCTCTCTCACACATGCTCTCTTACACTTGTGTCTCTTCTCCCTTTCTCATTTGCCTCTCTCTCCTTTTCTCATTCTGTCTCTTCTTTACACCCCCCCCCACACGCTAACACAAATTTCCTCTCTCTGTTGCTGTCTTCTTGCTGTCTCTCTCTCTCACGTTCTCTCTTCATTTCTTCTCTTTCACACTCTCTCACTCTTTTCCTGTCTCTCTCTCCTCTTTCTCTCAGTTGCTGTCTACTCTTTTTCTCACACACACTCTGACTCTTTTACTATCTCCTCTGCCTCTCTCAGCTGTCCTCTCTCTCTCTCTCTCTCTCTCTCTCTCTCTCTCTCTCTCTCTCTGTCTCTCTCTCTCTCTGTCTCTCTCTCTCTCTCTGTCTGTCTGTCTCGCTCTCTCTCCGTGTGTCTCTCTGACATTGTCCCACTCCTCAGCTCAGACTGCACAGTCATGTTGGTACAGGTCGTTGTTTTTTGCTGTGTGTTTTTCTTCCTTCATGCTTTGCTTGTACCCTTCTTAAGTCGTGCAGCTGTAGTGGGGTCAGGGTTTTCGTGTCTGCTTTTTTTCCTTCAGCCTTGTTGCTAGTCTTTATGTTATTCTGGTTTGTCCCTTCTTACCCTGCTGTCTTCTAGCTGGACTTAAGGGTAAGTGCTTCCCCGTTAGCTAGCACCAGTCAGATAATCCTAAAACCATTATCTGACAAATGCAACGTGCTTTTTATTCTCTCTCTCTCTCTCTCTCTCTCTCTCTCTCTCTCTCTTTCCCTGTCATCTCTCTCTCTCTACCTCTTACTGTCCCTCTTTCTGTCTCCCTCTCGAATCTCGCTTTTCATGCCTTAGACACCTTTTGTAGATTTTTCTTTTCCAGTTACTTTTTTGTAGGTCTAAATATGAACTTCCATTATTCTTGCCAGTTTAGGATGCATGAAATTTTAATTGATCTCTCCTTATCATAAGGCTCAGTTATTATGATTGATTTATTTGCATAATTGCCTTCTCTACAGTATGTAATATCATTGGTGTGGGAAGACCCCTCAGAGTAAAGATCAAGCGTCAGTTCAAACATGTTTAAATGTTGTCAGCCGTTAAAAAAGAACAGTTGAGTTTATTTAAAAACTTCCAATGCTATAAAATTCCAAATTTAAACAATTATGGAAACATTCAAATTGTAGTATGTTACTGATTAAGACAAATTGAGATGGCTGGATTTAAAGCTCTTTACTCCTGAGGGTTCGGCTGTCTTTTAGCCTGCTTTCTTTCTTTTTGCCTTTGGATCACAAGAGTTGGCAAATATGTATGTGGAGTATTCTGAATGCCAATGCCAAGGATTAGCTATTGCCATCCTTCGGTACCATGAAATACTCCCGATTTTATATTTCTCAGAGTACATGGGCCCACTTCCAAAAAACTTCCAGACCCAAAATAACATTTTAGAAGTGACTCTTTTTGATTTTATATGTTTTATTTTATTTACTGCCTTAGTAGGTTCACAGATGGTAGTAAAATGGCATTGTTTTTTTAACTTCCTTTTTATTCTTTTGGTTCTATTCCCCATTTTCCTAGAGAATGACCAACTCACTTTTAGCCTTTTTTGGCTTCATGCTAATCCCATGTTCTTGCACAGAACTGAAATGCTAGCCTGTTAGCGCGCCACTGCGGTGGCCTGCTTGCTAGTGTGCTCAGCAGTTGTTGTGAACACACTGAAATTTTCTCAAGTATTGTCAACTTGCAAATGCTAATAGAGAGTAAGGAATGCAAACCGAAAGCCTTTAGTGGAACATGTATCAGCAATGGTTTTGTTGCATGACATTGGACAGCAAAGTGGTTTGACTCACTGTCTTCCCGCATGCGACTCTAGATGATCATTTACATACAGTCATGTTCAATAGAAATGATTATTTAAACTAATAATTCCCCACAAATCTGATCAATAACAGTCTTCCATTTTGATTATCATACACATTTTAGTTTTAAGACAGCTCAAGTTTGGGTAATTGTTGCATAATAAGTCAATTCCAAACTGCTTCTACTAATAAACATTCTAATATCAAGCTCCCCTCTCAAGTTAACAATTATTTTTTAACTTATTTTCTTATTTTTACTTATATTCTTATACTCTTAATTATTTCTTTTTTTCTCTCTCCCACTCTGTCTATACATTTTCTTTTGTTTCTCCTCTTTTTTGTACAGTTAAGCTTTGGTTTCTACTTACATAATTCTTGGTTGTACTAACTATAGGATTTGTGTTTACAGACTAGGTCCCTTGTAACTTAAATTTAAGTCCCATCTAATTTTTAAATGTCTATAAGACAAAAAAAATCACAGTACAAAGTACAAAACCACTAGGAGGAAGAGTTTTTATAGTCTTGTCTTGTGTCTATGTACAGTCATTAAATTGTAGCCACCACTTCTTGTCATATTCATAACCATTTCCACCTGTTTATGTGTCTAAAGACATGATAATCACACAGTTAATCCCACAGTTTAAACACCACACACCTGCTTCCTGACTATTTTCTTTATTTCTACACTACCATTACTGCACTAGTCTGGATTCTATCATTCATTTTAAAAAATCGGCAAATTCTTTATTGAGAGGTCAGAGATTGTGATTATTGCATTTTTGTAAAACACTGATATACTCTAAGCAAAGTGAGGATCTGTTGGGAAAGTTTTATGACATTATTTGATTTTTTCCCCTTTACACCCACATAAAAAATAGCAAAACTAGCAAACCAAACCTCCCAATTTTCTGACATTTCCATTTTTACAAGCACACAATTCATCCTTTCTCTCTAAATGAGTGACATTAACCAGTCACGAATGGCAGAATCTATTGTTTCCATGCGAACAAAAAGGCATTACAATTCATCATTAAAAATCCGCCACTGCCCACTGTTTCCTTGGGTTACAATTAGGGGTCTTAAAAAAACAGTGAGAATTTAGAAAAAAAACTGCACTCAGTTCAGTTCATGCATGCCCATCCAGTTTGAATGTGGGTTGATGAGATGAAGTCGAACATCACCCAATTCCATATTGCTAGGTTCGAATGAAATCTGCTTGATTCTTGCTGCAAGTTGACAATGTGAAAGCTGAAAGTCTTTGATTTGCTGTAGAGTAGCTGTACGAGATGCTGATCTTTTGTTGGAAGAAGTGTGTTTTTCTACAGAACGATTTGCTGACTTTCTCTTCCTTACACCACCACCCCCTCCTTTCCCCACATCTCGCGTGATTGACTGGATAGATGCTGACAGGGCACAGAAGCACGGCATGGATGAATTTATCTCGGCTAACCCCTGTAGCTTTGACCACGCCTCGCTGTTTGAGATGGTGCAGAGGCTCACACTGGACCACAGGCTCAACGACAACTTTGCATGTCTGGTGAGTGGGACGTATTTAGCAAAATTTCAGCCAATCCACGTGTGTGATCAAAATGCCTTACGTTTATCTTCAAAAATAACAATATGATTAATGCTTAATAAAAATAATAGTGGATTTGTTCCCTACATTTTAATTAATTGTTAAAGAGTCATTATAAAGGGGGACAAAATTGCAAAATCCTCTGCAACTTTTGACTTGCTCCCCCAATTTTATTGCAACAAAACATCTAAAAACACTGCAACTTTCATCGCAATTTTTGAAAAAAGCTGCTGCTAAATCATTTTAGGCAGCAACAATCTCAAGAACGGCCCGCAAAATCCTGGAGGAACTGATCCTTGTAGTTATACGCAGTCGAGGTGTTCTTTTGACGACTTATAAGATTTCTGCATATTCTGTCCTTGATGTCATATCAACAGCTCATATCAAAGGAATTTTATAATGGACAATTTTAGTATTTTGAACTATGACATTTTTGGAAGTAAACCTTGAAACTGGCCCATGCCTACTTTATTGCTACAGTGTATGCAGAGAGTATCATCTACAAAGTTTAACATAACTGAGCAGTAGTAATATTGTGCATTAAATAACTAAAATTTACCCCCCACACATGAGGTCTTGGGAAAAGGCTTGTGGTGGGAAGTCTGTCCTCAAGCAGGCAAACTTGGGCAAACTGCAGCCGAATCATTCCTACTTCATATTCACCCTGAAAATACATCCTTAATACAATCTTTAATCTTTAATACTCCAGTTCCCCCACATCTAGTCGGTTTGGATTTTTTCAGTCTGGTCATGTCCTGGAGAGCCACAGTCCAGGCAGTTGTAGATCCCTGTCCTACTTTGTAGCCAGAACCTCCTATGATGCATGCAAAACCTCCAGCACTATACACCGAGCAGCCATAAAATTACTCCTGGGACTAAGGACTTCTGCTATCCCATACGCAACTGGGATGCACTGTGTGTTCTGGCACTTTAGATTTAGATTTTCAGCAATTGGGAGCTGCATTAGCTCTTCAGTTGGATTGGCCAACACAGCTCAGCCTTTACTGCCCATGTGGATCAGTGAGCCTTGGCTGCTCATGGCTCTTCACCAGTTTTTCTCCCTATAGCTTTTGGTATCTCCTGACCACTGCAGACTGGGAACATGCCACAAGAAGTGCAGACGTCTAGAGATAACAATTTAGCCCTTGTCAGTGTAACTCAAGTCTTTGCGCTTCCCCATTTGTTATGCTTTCTGCACATCAGCTTCAAGGAGAAAGCATTCACTTGCTTCCTAATATATCCCACTCACTGTCAGGTGTCATTGTAACGAGGTAATCAATGTTATTCACTTCACCTGTCAGTAGTCATAATGTTATGGATGATCGGTGTATATGGACTAACTACCCCAATTAAAGTGTCATTTTATCAATGTGTGGATGACTGCAACCTTCACATTTTAACAAGATTTTTTTTCAGGGAAAACAGAGCTCTGGAAAGCGCAAGACTCCCCTGTGCTTGATGGGCACTGCCAGTATCAGTACCGAAACCTCACACTGCCGCTCTGTTTTGTTTACAGGGATGGTTTAGCCCGGGTCAGGTTTTTGTTCTGGATGAGTACTGCGCTCGAAACGGAGTGAGGGGATGTCACCGGCACTTGTGTTATCTTGGAGACCTGCTAGAGAGAGCGGATGGGGGAAACATGATTGACCCAACGCTGCTGCACTACAGCTTTGCTTTCTGTGCCTCCCATGTGCATGGCAACAGGTACACTTACTGTTTTACTTGGGCAGGGGTGCGTTTCCCAAAAGCAACTATGTTAGCAACTAATATAGTGTACACTATCAACTAACATTGTGTACATTAGCTACTAACATAGTGCACATTAGCAACTTAGTGTACATTAGCTACTAACAATGTGTACATTAGCAACTAACATAGCATACATTAGCAACTAACATAGTGTACATTAGCTACTAACATAGTGTACATTAGCTACTAACATAGTGTACATTAGCTACTAACATAGCGTACATTAGCTACTAACATAGCGTACATTAGCTACTAACATAGTGTACATTGGCAACTGACATAGTGTACATTAGCGACTAACATAGTGTACATTAGCAACTAACATAGTGTACATTAGCTACTAACATAGTGTACATTAGCTACTAACATAGTGTACATTAGCTACTAACATAGCGTACATTAGCAACTAACATAGTGTACATTAGCTACTAACATAGCGTACATTAGCTACTAACATAGTGTACATTAGCAACTAACATAGTGTACATTAGCAACTAACATAGTGTACGTTAGCTACTAACATAGTGTACATTAGCGACTAACATAGTGTACATTAGCAACTAACATAGCGTACATTAGCAACTAACATAGTGTACATTGGCAACTAACATAGTGTACATTAGCTACTAACATAGTGTACGTTAGCTACTAATATAGTGTACATTAGGAACTAACATAGTGTTGCTAACGTAGCAACTAGTGATGCGCGGGTCGACCCCGCGGGTGCGGGTGGTTTTAGGGCGGACATTTTTTAAATATCATTGGTGCGGGCGGGCGGGTCAAAAAGTTACAGAACGCATTTCATTATCGATCAAAACGTGTTGTAAACGGGGTTCGAATTACCTCTCCTCTCAATGCTGGCAAGAGCGGTGCTTTGCGTTCCTGCAACCAGCGCATCGAGCGAGCACGCGTTCAGTTCAGCAGGTCGCATGCTGGAACCCCGGTACGGTGGATTCCATCCTCTTTCTCCACAGTGCTTCCAAACAGCTGTCATAAATGCAGTCGGCGTATATTTTTCAATTTTGGAGTTTTCAATTTGTAGGATAAGCTACCAGTTTGGTGAAATATCACGGTCAAGTATGCTCTGCTCTACTTCATTTTAGACAAAATGAAGTTAAAACAAGACCTAAGTTCTACTAAGTTCATTCAAATCTGATAGAGTTCTCAGATCTGATGTTAAAAATCGATCTTTCGGTTTCTTTGTTGTTGTTTGGTACACAGTTAATCTTGCATAAAATTGTCATCATCTTCAATGCGAATCTAGCACAAATCTGTCATCTATGGGTTACAGTGTCACGAATGACACTTCATTGGTAGGTTCCATGGCAATACAGGCTCACTGGTGTTTTGTTTTTTTTCTTCTTCGGGTCGGGTCGGGTTTTGGGTCATTATCCACGCGTATTTTTGCAGGTTGGGCGGGGTGGTTTGGATCTCCTGATGGGTCGGTTCGAGGCGGGTGTTTAAAAAAGCCGACCCGCGCAACACTAAAGCAGCTATGCTTTTGTGAAACGCACCCCAGATTGGCTCCTAGTTATGTGAGAACAGGAGGTTTTTCAAAAAACCTGGAGGGAGCAGGAAGGGTCATTAAAGAGTTTTGTTGCCTTTTGTTTCTCTGAAAATGATTTCTATTTTTTAAACGGAATTGTCTACTAAAAATTGATAGATTTTGAATCACCTTTTCATTCAGATTCAGTATGCTTGCCCAAAATGAATGATGAAAAAAATTACATACACAAAAATTACATTGACTTCATAGAGATCAGAAAATCCCATTTTTGCCTTAGTAGAGAATAAAAAATACCTTTTTAGGTGCAGTAAGGTTAGCTGAGACTTTTTTTGACAAAAAACGCAAAGAGCATCAGAACCTTCAAAGAAGTTTTCAGTGTAATTTTGCAGCAAAAAACAAATGTCAGGGTTTATATAATAATCAGTTATATTTACTGTAAACCTGCAGAAATTCTGCTTAGGTCTGCTTGTGGACTGAACAAAGCATATGACATGCTCATATATGAGAGGGTTTTACAGAAATGATGAAATAGAATCAGCAAACAAAGGGTCCTACATTTTTAAAGAAGGCATACACGCTTATTAGACATTTAAAGCAAAGCACTGTAAGAACAACAACTGAACAAGAACACTTTTCAGTAGAGTATTCCTTTTGTCTTGCATGCATTTTTCTCTGTTTTGTTGCATTTCATGTAATTTGTTTTGTCTTATGATTTATTACCCCTCATCCTAATCCATTTCTTCCCCATATCCCAACAGTGTCCGTTAAACCATGTAGATTTCCTTTCTCTTTGTTCATTGTTTTGCTCCCTGAGTCTCATTGCTTCATCATTGCTCACCTCATCATGTGTTCCTGATAGTCAGAGGGGGTCTGAGTTACAGGGGGCCGGAACTAAACAGGGAGGGAAAAAGGAATCTAAAAAAAAGAGGAAGTGTAAACCTCAGCCGGACCCACTGGTCCAAAGGTAAGAGGGCTTTGATTATAGGGACATAACCTAAAATGCTGTAATGTAAATTATATATATTTTAATTGAATATACAGCACAACAGAATGGAAAAAGTGTACTCCTACTCAAATATGATATCAGTAAATAGTGTTTCCATTATTTTATTCAAAGCTTTTATGGTCTCATTAGGACATCTGGTGGGTAAAAGGATGCGTGGTGATAATATAAAGAATATTTTTTAAATAAGGCTCAATAATTTCTTTTTTAAATTGTTTTTCTGTGACATTAAAGGTTAGTTTTGTATTTGCTTATGCACTCGTTTAACAACCAGATTTGGGTTTGAAAAGGGGTTCAACAAAATGATAAATTAATCATTAAAATGAATTATTAATGTGTCCAGAGTTAAGCTTGGGCAATGATGTATCTCTGCTGCCACCTCCAGGGTAGACTGCCTTATCCCAGTTTTAGATCTCACAATACTGTACTTTCATTCAAACATTCCGACTTTTTGGAATCACTTTGGGACGTGAGTTGCTGATAAAGATTCAAAGCAACCCAACTTCCATGGGTGACTGTTGGTAATTGGTATGTTTTTTAGTTATCTCTGAACTGGTTAAAAGATTAAGATCTAGTGGAAAATTGTGTTAACTGACTGCAGTTTTTCTTAACTGGAAAACGCATTCATTCATGATACAAACTGCTTAATCCCAACTGGGGTCGTGGGGGAAATGGAGCCTATCCCGGGAACTACATGCGCAAACCCACGTGAACACGCATGCTAACTCCACTGGTGCATTGGTCAGCGCTGCCACCTCGCAGCGAGAAGGTTCTGGGTTCGATCCATGGGGCGGCCGTAGGGCCTCTCTGTGTAGTTTGCATGCTCTCCCCGTGTTCGCATGGGTTTCCTCCGGGTGTTCCGGTCCAAAAGCATGCACTGTAGGTTAACTGGCGACTCTAAATTGGCCCCATAAGTGTGAATGGGAGTGTGATTGTGTGTGGCCTGCGGTACCCAGGGTTGGTCCCCATATGCGTAAGTCCCGGGATAGGCTCCAGTCCCCACCGCGACCCCGGTTGGGATTTAGCGGTTCGGATAGTGAATGAATACCACAAGTATGTCAGAGAAGGAATCCGCTTGCAGCTTCAACAAAAATCTAGGTTAAAAGTCCTTCTAGCAGTAAAGTACAACTCTGTTCTACATATTTCCGTCACTTTCAAGAGATTTTTTTCCTTCAAATTATACAGTATAAGGTCAAACCTGTACTAACCTCAAATACTGTTAATTTCCTGTGGGATGTATTTAATAATTGAAGACATGACCTTCAGATTGACTGAGCACTAAGAGAAATAATTCTGACCCTGTTCGGGCACACATGAGTTTCCTTAAGCCCAGAGAAGAAGCAGTAAAATAAAGTGTGCTTGATGATGATAAAACTATCGTTCCTGATGCTCTAATAGCATAAAGACCGATGTCTAACCTGTTTCTTTATTCTTTAAATAGACCCGATGGTCTTGGAACTGTGACCGTAGAAGAGAAAGAACGTTTTGAGGAGATCAAAGAGCGATTACGTGTTCTGTTGGAAAACCAGATTACAAACTTTCGGTGAGTAGAAGCCAGTAGGCCCCATCTTGTCTTCTGATATTTAAGAGCCTCTGGTGTGTTGTTGACTTCATATCGCACTTGTGTGCAGCACCTTTGCTCACTGTGGTCTTGTTCCTGACATAGGTATTGTTTTCCCTTTGGTCGTCCTGAAGGAGCACTGAAAGCCACTCTGTCTCTGCTGGAGAGGGTAATGTGACCATGGTTTCTCTGCTGATAAATGACTTTTTGTGTGAGTGTACAGTAAGTGCTTGTGTGTGTGTGTAACAGATGCTGAAAGTGAAAAAATAAGAGGATCGTTCCATAGTTCTTAGCAAAACACATTTGCCGTCGCACTCAGCCGAGTGAAATGGCAATAATCATTTCTGCTGTGTTCATGCTCAGGTTCTCATGAAGGACATAGTGACCCCGGTCCCTCAGGAGGAAGTGAAGACTGTCATCCGTAAATGTCTGGAGCAGGCAGCTCAGATCAACTACCAGCGCATTACTGACTACGCTAAAGTGGAAGGTGACTACCACTTTTCTCCTATTTCACACCATTATGCTGGGTTTTCTCATACCCACTTGTTTGGTCGGTCAAAGGGTTGAACTGACATTGTTGAATTGCAGTGGATCCAGGCGTGCTGAGAGTTTTTCCCTGAAAATCCAGGAAAACTAGCCTGAACACCCAAAGACCCACTCTTATTTGCATACTAGTGAATGGTAGATAATCTAGATTTTCGTATATGTCTAATGTGTTTGGGTCATTTTTGGATCTATTATCAAGTGATCTTAAAAGTCCTTATTTGCCATATAGCTCTGAAAAAAATAAGGGACCACCTCACTTTTCTGTTCACTGACTTTGCAATATGTGGCTGCGAGTGTTGTTTTGTGTGCAGTTCTAGGTCAGGAATAAATAAGAAAGCAGTTCATATTTCAATATATAACTGCAATTCTGTTTTTTGATATTCCAACATCTGGAGACCTGATTCGTTTTACTGATTAGAGAAATGAGGAGACTGTGGACTTGTGGATCATATTCTTTTAATGAAAGTGAGAAGTTATTGTCATTGTGAACACACCACAGCACAGCATACAGTGCGCCACAACGAAATGTGACCTCTGCATTTGACCTATCCATGAAGGAGCAGTGGGCAGCTAACAAGGGCAGTGTCTGGGGAGCAGTACTTGGGGACGGTACCTAGATCATGAGTACCTCAGTTCCTTGATTCGACCCTGCGACCTTCTGATCACAGGGCAAACACCCTACCGTTACGCCACCAACTGCCCCAAATGATGTGTAGTTTGCAACTTCCAGGTTTGATCAAGATTGTAAGATAATAGATAAGATAATTTACTCCAAAAATGTTTGGAATTTAGAAATAAGCATGGTAAAGTTATAAAAGAACATTGACTTGTATATTTTACAGAGCCACAAATTGTACAACCAATGAATCAGAAATAAAGTGATGTGGTCTCTTATTTTTCTCCAGAGTTGTACATATCTCAACATGTATTGGAACAAAATTTTAATTGTTACAGGTATTTCTACTTTCTGAAATAAAAATTTCTTATATAAACCATGTTCATGTTGTACAGCAATTTAAAGGACACTGTCGTCATAATGTAGTAACTTGAACAATCTCTAATGAACCTTTTTTCATATTAAGCTTCATTTACAGACCACCAACCATGTGGACTTCATAGCATCAACATAAGAAAACGTATGCAGTTCTATTTGTGAAAATAAACTACATTATTACATTTACTTTACAAACACATTTATCCTCTTGACTTGAGGAAGTAAGTGAACTTAAGCTCGGACTTTCTTCAGCTTATGTGAAACTTTGCAACTTATCTTTTATTTTATTTTACACCGTTTTAATAATAACAATGCATGTTATCAATTCTAACAAAGTCTTACTGTGCCTTTATCTCTTGTACTTTCAGAGGCTAGTTTGGTTAACTGGAGCTCAAAAGGCATTTTTAAAGCAAGGTTTAGTTGTTTTTAAATGTATTCTTTTGTTGTAGACTTGTGAGCAAAAATGCATTCAAATTCATACAGTGATGAGCTTCGGAACCCCTCCATTCACCTGAGACTTGAGGTGACATGGAAAACGGAGCAAAAGGACTTCACGTAGAAATGTAAAAAAAAAAAAAAAAATCTCTCCATCACCCTGGACCTTTCTGTTTCCTTGTATCCAGTTCTGCCCAATTTCAAAGCCAAGATCTATCCCTACAACTCTTCTTGCAAAGGATGGATTAAGGTTTATCTGCCAAGACTTCTATTTGGCCTAATGGATTTTCCATTCAGGCATTCAGACCATGTCAGAGACTAGAGAATTGGGAAGAGGAATAAGGGAAGGGCTTAAGGTAAACGTGGAGGTGAAAGGAGAAGAAGACAGTCTTTAAACGGGCTGAAGTAAGAGGCTTTGAGGATTATTATTTGTCAGTCAGGAAGATTATATTTTGTTTAAAGTCTTTGGGAAATGCAAGCAGTTTCAGAACTGACCTATCTATCGATTATTAAGATAGTTGGCAACTGATTTAACGATTATTTGGGTCTACGTTATTATGCACATACATACAGTGGCTGCCCATTAATGAGGGGGCAATAAGCTAACCAAAGCCGCTGTGGCAGTAAAGCACCATTAAGCTGGATGCCAACCAACATAAAAGAAGGATAAGAAGGAGACGAGAACCAGCGCCGTGTCTTGCCGTCACAAAAACTGAAGTAATTGTGTAGAAACTCATGAATGAGCGTTCCAGTTCAGTCAAATCTTCTCAAAAACAACCAGCTTTCTACTCACAATACAGACATTTACTTGATATTTTCAGTGATTATTCCGACATGTGTCCACTGCGTTACTGGGAGGCGACTCTCATGCAGAACGCCATCTTGCGCAGAAATGAGTCAAAAATGAGTTATAGACCAAAATGAGCCCAGATTGGCTAAAAATGGCCCATATTTCTTCATTTTCAATTAATCAGAATTTTTCTTTTTCTATTTTATAATGGTAGAGAGTAAAAAATACTGTAGAAAAATAGGAACAGTCACTTTGGTTTATTAAAAAGTGCTAGAAAGTTTTTTTTTTCTTTTTATCCCAATAATAATCGATTAATCGAAAATAATTATCTGCAAATTAATCGATTAACAAGATAATCATTAGTTGTAGCCCTAGACCTATCATAGACTTTTCCTGCACATCCTTATCAAAAAGAAATACAAAGGCCCAAAATGTTCACACATCATTGTTTGACCAACAAAAGGTCTTTATTAGATATAATAAACATTTGTATTAACAGAATACTATGAATATATGTGACTTTTTAGCTTTCACATACATTAAGGGAATGTTATACACTGGGAACGTGAACAAAGAGAAAACCAACGGACGGAAGTTGTGAGTTGCTGAAAGCGATTGGAAGTTGAGAAAAGACGAGGTTCTAAGCAGTGATGTTCAGCTTAGTGCATCTTGCAGAAGGAAGATGGAAGGAAGATCAATACGGTCTCTTTGGAATTGGGCTTGTTTTTTTATCCTTCAAAAAGGCATGGGCCAAGTTGGTTTCACAACAGCCCTGTCTTTTGATCACTCCCCTCACCTATCCCCCACCCAAACGTCTACTACATCACGTCAACGACTCTGTCCCTGTTATATTTCCTCCCTTATAATTTCTTCTGCCAAAGGCTCATGCATGGTGAATAAAACTAAATCACTAGACTCAAGGGAATTGTTTACTGTTCCCTTTTCCAAGTGGTGGTATCATTACGGCATCGTTAATCAAAATGGATGAGGTTGTAATCACCAGGCATGCCTTCTTCATCTTTAATCCTTAACCCCTAACTTCTGTCCCCAAACTCTTGCATGCCCAAATCCTCTTTTTCTTCAGGAAAAAAGAGGGAAATGTATGATCACCCTGTCTACTCCTTGGCAACACAAGTGATGGATTTAACCATCCGTGAGTAATTTCTCCACATCCTTTTCATCCCTTCATACCTTCTTCCCTCACTTCTGTGCACCCCATCTTTCATTTCAGCCTTTTTATTGCACTTTACTTTTTCGCTTATTTTTGAGATGGAAGGTAAAGGTTTTTAATGGATAAAATCTGGATGATATTTATCACTTAATTTAATCAGATGAGTCATTTCCCATTTTTTTGGGCATGTATTAGATAAACAGCAGCGGTAAGACGCAAGCTTAGCACACAAACTTAGTCATGAGCTAACAAAGAAACAGTTATCTTTCTAGTCATTGTTAATTATGTGATATCTAGGATACATTTAGGGCAGCATTTCCCAATCCCAGTCCTCACTCCCCACCGCTCTGCACATATTCAGTATTTCCTGCACTGTCGCACGCTGGTCCTGTGTTGTGGGTCGGGAAAGTCGAATCTGTGCAGAGCGGTGGGCCGCAAGGACCAGGATTGGGAAACGCTGATTTAGAGGGAGACACACCAAGGACAAAAATAAAACTGTGCCTAAAAACTCTAAAATTTCTATACAGATGTAGTTATACACTACAGTTGAAGGCTTAATAAAGTGATACAATAACAGTAAGTGCTGTAGAAATTAACATTTCACATTTTCTTTCATTGACATCTATGATTTATCAGGCCACCCAGTGGAGTCACATTCTCTCTACACATTGTAATTCCATGGAGTGGACAGGAACATGTACGAGTTTGTGACATAACACGATTAGGCATCTGTTCGGCTTCTTCTCGTCCTTTCTTTGGTTTGAAGCTCATGCTCGTGACTTGAATGCATTTTTGCTTTCTTCGTTTGTTATCCCCCCTCAGTCGTCTGCTTGTATGTCAGTGCTGTAGTGTGGTAGCTGAATTGAGCGAGGAATCCTGAACACTTCAGCAGGTGACTCAGCTGCCAGAAGCCCTGGACTAGGACAAATGGAGACATGAGTCATGTCTGTTCTAACCGGTGTCATGAATGTCTTTCGTTCACAATGACAAGCTGTTTTCAATGTCTTGTGACTGCAAATGATTCGACGTCCCTGTTGAGTGTGTCATGTTGCTTTTTTCTCCGTGTTAATGTGCGTGTGTCCTTGTTTGTCACTAAATGTGTGTATTATTTTTGAAGAAATTTGTCTGCTTACTTATAGCCAACAGCCATATGGAGTGCAGTCGTGAGTAAAAGTACAAGAGGGTGACAGCTGTCACTGGCATTGGGAATTACGCATCACTTTGAGAAATAAGCCTTAATGACCACTCTTTGTCTCTCTCTCTCTCTCTCTTTTGATTTTCTCCTTCTTTCTTCCCTTCTTCCTCTCTCTCTCTCATTCTCTCTCAAGTTGAGAAATCTCTAAAGGATCAAAGGGATCCAGGTGAAGCTATATTTGACATCAACCCCTGTCCCCTCTAACATATAACAGCACACATTATATCTAATATCTACCTCATTTTATCTAAACCTACACTCATTTGCAGTTAAATAAGACCCTAATACCCCTCGCCCCTCGTCTCAAGAGTTTCCCCTGTGCGATTTTGGCATGGTCTGTCTCTCCCTTTGCACCATACTGAATGCGAGAGACTATTTGTGAAGATAGTAAAGCCCACTTCTAACAACATGAACAATCTATCTAAACACAATTTGCAAAGAGTCAGTTATGCAGTAGGCTACTATCTACCACAAAAGTCTCGGTCACAGCATTTTCAGTGTGTTAAACTGCGAAAGTTTTTCAATAAAGCACTGTGATTAAGATAAAAAACATGCCACTTTTAGATATATAGGCCATAGGTTTAGCCACGCTGCATTCTGGTTCTTAAGGCCCTATACACACAGGCGTACGAATCTCGGATAAATAAACTCACTCTGAACAACCCTACGCATTTTTGTTGAGTTTTGGAGCTGTGCTTGATTGACTTAAGTGAGGCGTTACGTTGATGCTCGTTTGATGCTGTTTAACGCCAACCTGCAGAACTTGTTTTTTTCTTTCCTCTTTTGTGTATATATATATATATATATACACACACACAAAAGAGGAAAGAAAAAAACAAGTTCTGTGGAAATTAGTCTTTGTGCTGCACAGTTGGTTTGGCCTAATGGCGTCACATGGAATGGGAGTATATCTTGTATATTTTTTAACAATGAAAAATAACTTGTACCTCTAAAGTTATAAGTATTTAAAAAACAAGTCTTGAGGCACATGAAGGACAGTCTTTGTGCTGCACAGTTGGTTTTACATCACCCACTGAAGCACACAATAGAAATATTAAACTAGCTTAACAGAATCATGGGATATATTCGGTCCTCCAGGACGTCAACAGAACGGCATGTAAACGCAGTAGCAACGGTTTGCATTCGCCTGGATTTTGGCAGAAATTGGCGCCAGAAAAACACTGCACGCAGCGTTTTTTTGATGCCATCTAAACACACAGCCGACCGAACGCAGGTCACAGACGCCCGTGTGGACGCTGTGATTCACTCCAATGAGCAGAAAAACAGTCCACGCTCACCTGACGCCAGGAACGCCAGAAACATGCCTGATTCAGACGTCTGTGTGGACTAGGCCTAAGTGAAGAACGTAATTCTGAAAAAATGTTTAAAAAAAACAAAAAAAAAACAAGGACGGTTAAACACACTGAAAATGGATGAAGTATGAAACTTGGATAATGATAATCATAGATTATCATTATAGCCACTGTCCTTACTTCATCATGTTGTGTTGATGGCATCATGATCTTAGGTGACATCAGTTAGTAGGTGTAGTTATTCTCACATGACCTTACTAGTTTAAAGCAAAGCAATCTAGGCAGTGAAGATGACCAGGTAAATGGCCTGGTATTGCTTTTAAAGAGAATGATGTTTATGATTTAGTACTTTATTATTTTGTCTTGTTCAAAGTGTGTTTTATTACATGTTGAAATCTTGAGTGTTTTATGTCCTGCATTCATTCCATTCACTCAAATGTCTTGTAGTCTGATCTGTTTGTCTCATGTGTTTCCCATTTAAAATGTGTTTCATGTAAATGATATCCTAAAGATACCAATCTGTGAAATACAGCCAAATCTTAGTTTTCTCCATCAACAAGTACATAAAATTATTTAAGTTGCGGCTTTAACATTTGCCACATTTCAGTAGTAAAATTATAGAATTTGGTGGAATAATGCATCCAGTTTTCTGCCGTCAACTGCATGACTGATGCTGCTATATAAAGAAGCAGTTAACGATAACTCCCTAGTTATATGTAAAAATAATTTATATACATAGTAACTTCACAAAGGCCATCATTACCGTGCAATTGACCTCTTTTCTCCTTTAATATTACGCTCTAGAAAACGTAGCCAACCTAGCTACACCTGCCAAAAAACTGGAGCATGTCATCCGCCTGGCCGAGTTAGTGATAGAAGTTCTTCAGCAGAACCAGGATCATCATGCCGAGGTGAGCAGGGCTTCCTTTACATTCTTCCAAATTTGTTTTCTCTCTATCCAGTCAGCATCTCAGATCTATGGCTGTGAATACTATTTTATTTTAAAAGCTGTATTCTTCCTAATAGTAAACGCACTTTTAGCCCAGAGCTCCACTGTGATCCCGTCTCTAGATTTTCTTTGTAGAACTGGCCTAAAAATAGAGAGCAAATCTACAATATAAGACCTACTCCCTGGCTCTATGAAATGCATTAGCATGTAAATGTAAATATGATCAATTTGGGGTTGAGATGAAGGTTTTTACCTTAATCACTTATAATGATGAGCAATTCTGCTCGATCCATTAGTTGTTTACATCCTCCAGCTGGTCAGAACTCATAAGCATGGTTGGCATGACTACAGTACATGCTGTTTATATTTAGCTAACCCGTGGTCTTCCTGAGCTCTGCAGATTTTTACTCTATTTTTTTGAATATGCTTAACAGGCTGCGGTCACAAGTACAGGAGACCAGTCGGTACAGTATCCACATTTACTTCCTTCTCAAGTCCTCATCACATTAGTGTATCTTTCCCCTCAAGCATGTCAAGTCACGCTAGGGGTTTTACTGCCATTTCTGGGGTGGGCGATGGGTAGTGTTGGATAAATAGATGTTTGAGCATGGGAAGGAACTCCTCAGATGAAATCAAGTTTGTCATGCGTTAGATTCCATGAACCACAAATAATGAGAGTGACAAACTAACCAGGTGTGAACGGGCATCCTTCATAGAAGAAATATCAAAAATAACTTCTTTTTTATCTGTCTCAGTATCTCATGCTCTTAGGTCTTTTTTCATTTAAAGTACTGAATAATTTCCATGTCTTTCTCACCCGCTCAATCCATCCTATGGGCTTGGGCAGGGAAAAGAGGTATGTGAGAAACTGAATGCAATGAATCAGCCCCCCCACCCCACCCCCCAACCCTCTTTCCCTAGTACTGGTTTGTGCATGAGCCGTGTGGGACCTCTATCCCTCTGCTCCCTATTCCTCCCAGTTTGGAGAAATTTAAGCATTGTGTCTGACTTTGGTGCGTCTTATTTTGTAAGCACTGTCTCTTGTCCAATCTCTTTTCAAGAAAGTGACAGTAAAGTTTGTTTTCCAACTTGCAAGAGTTGGTCTACTGGAAAAAAAAAAGCTTTGCATTTCCAGTTGAAGTGTGTGTATATATTTGTATACATATATGAAGTTGTACCACCATTTCCCCTGATTTTGTCACCCTAGCCTTGTCCCAGTTTGACCCTTCCTCCTAGTCTTGTCCTAGCCTCCTTTCTAAAGCAGAAGTCAACTTACTCTATTAAATTATCCAAAACACAACCTAATTCCTCCCTTGGAATTTTCTTGCTAATTTATCAATCATATTTATGTATGATGGCAAATTTGTCATGTGACAACCCAGACTGCAACACTTTTCCATTTTGTGGAAAATATACCTTCCCAATATAGATATGCAAGAAGGAGCTTGGGGATGGATCTTACAGTTGGTTGGATCTGACACTGCTGCCCTATTTTTATCTCTGTCTATCGTTTTATCAATGTCTGGTTGTGCTCAGCCTTATGCGCTGTCCTGCTACCCAAGCAAGTGCTTTGTTTTGTCTGTAATTTGAGACATTTTGGTCAATGTAGTGAACTCAAGGTTTAATTGGGTAGGGTCAGGTAAGTCAAATGGTAAGTTAAATCCAGTTCCAACAGGAAAATGTGTCTGGTTCAGTAAAACTTTGGTGTGGGTTGGGAGGATATAACAAAAAAATGAGCATGCTGCCAAAGGGAAGGATTAACCTTCTCAAAGGCTGATCAGTTCCCTGAATTACTTTTTCTCTAGTCAGTGTTTATTTATTTATGAGCAAGGAAAGAAGTAATTGATGCTAAGACTGCACGCAAGTTCATCTTTTTGAGTATGTCGTGGCAATGCAATTTAAATGACTTTTGGAGTTGTGATGTCCAAAACTGACCAAATCCCCCACCACTACCACCACCACTCCCCCCCAAAAAATGTCTTACCACAGAAAATCTACTCTGCTCTAATTACTTGTTTCGAGTTGCATGCTTGCAGTCTTACGCATGTCAGGGGTTGCAAGGTTGCATGACGATGACACATCCCCATCCTAATGGCAGGGATGCAGTGATGTGACTGGTTGAACAACTACATATTCCATTTGGAGAGCGAAAGCATGCAGCGACTTTTGACTTCACCTGCATGAGCACTGCACCTCTGCTGGCATCTTGACTCTACTGCCTGTAAATTTACTGGAAATGGGGAAAAGCTGTTTTGAATGCAGCAAGTTCAGCTCACACATGTGAGCACATTTGCAACACAAGACTGAAGACTTTTAAATCTGCTTCTGTTACAGCTTGTAGGATCAACCAGATATTAAAGTGCTTATTATATTCCAGAGAGTTTGAAGACTGTGTTTTGAGACTAGCATTACAAACAAATGGTGGGAATGTATGGAACTGATTTTTTCTGTGTTGCAAATTGACTGAAAATCAAAGTAAGGTTTAATTAGGCCCATCACAGGCTTTAAGTCCATGCACTGTACTGGTGTAAACTGGTTAAAGAATTGCCATAAATTTGCTCTTAATTTGCTTTCTTTCTTTGATAAGCATTCAAACATACAACATAATTTACTATTATTTTGAAGGCATAGAGGTATAAGAAATATTCTGACAAGCTGTAAAGTAACACCAACATTTGGTCATTAAACGTTACTTACTGTACCAATTTGTGTGTGAATTTTTTATAATTCTTCCGCAAATGGCTCTTCAGTTTTGTTAAACAAATATGGCAGGAACCAGTTTACTCCCTCTCTCAGCTAAAAAAGTTCATCTCTGCACAGCTATAACCTTTCCTTCTCTTTCCCCCCCCACCCCTCTCTTTCACTTTGTGTTCTCTCGCTAATCAAGGCCTTTGCATGGTGGTCAGACCTGATGGTGGAACATGCCGAGCACTTCCTGTCTCTTTACGGTGTTGACATGGATGCAGCCCTGGAGATCCAGTCTCCTGAAAGCTGGGACAGTTTCCCGCTTTTCCAACTCCTCAATGACTTCTTACGAGCTGACTGTAAGCTTTGCTCTCAAGGGCACACAAATAGTGACATAGAAGACAGTACAGTCTCTGTTATATATGTTGATTATGTCAAAGGCAGAACTTTGTAGAAATTAGTGTGAGTGTCACATTTTGTTGTATCAGGTATGAATCATTTTGCTCCCTCTTTCCTTGTAGACCATCTGTGCAATGGAAAGTTTCACAAGCATCTTCAGGACCTGTATGCACCCCTGGTGGTGCGATATGTGGATCTAATGGAGTCCTCCATCGCTCAGTCCATTCACAGGGGCTTTGAGCGCGAGTCATGGGAGCCCGTGAAGTAAGATACCGCTTTCTGACAACTACAGCGCCTGTTAGGTTGCTATTGTGAGGAGGCAGGGCTTTATCAGACATAAACAATCATGTACAACCACTAACATCCCCAGAGAGCAGTGTGGCCAGCTACTTTGATAGACATCGTCCGGTATCTGGAGGCATCATGAAAGGGTCTTGAGGGCCTAATTTATTCCAAGCATTCTGACCTCTTTCATTGATCTCTGTTTTTGGTAAGCAGTCAGTTACCATAGCCAGCTTCTGTCCAAAAGGAAGCTTGCTCACGCAGGCTAGACTCCAGTCAGTGCTTTTTATGTTTTCATCTTTTATGTTCTGTAAACTAACCCTCATGAATGCATGCTTGAAAGAAATAGGATGCCTTTTATGTGCTAATCAGTTCCTGTGTCGTTCCCGCCTCTGATTCCTGCTTTGCATATTGATTTTACCATTTCCCAGCTAAAGAGAACGTTGTTTAGATGAGACAGTGGCGACCTTAATTCCCTCAACGATGATATTTTAACCATGTTTTTAACTAAACAGACAATTATCTGGACTTAAATCTGAAGAGTGTTTGAGGTGTTTATGGTATACCCTTAATTAACCCTATTAAGCTCTAGAAATCTGCTTCCTTTATTTGTTCGTCTTCTCTTCGTGTTTTTGAACATTGCTCGTTGTTTTATCTGTTAATCTGCTGTTCATGCCTGCTACTGAAATACACTGCTTCTGTTCCTTTATTTATCTGTATGTATGTGCTTTTTGTCACTATTATGAGTCACATTTCTTTTTACTATAGGCCTTTAGTTTAAATGTTTTAGAGACCTCCCCTACATTGAACAATTACTTCTTTATGTCCGCTACTTTCTGATGTCTAAAGATGGCTGTTCCTTTACAGTTTTTCTTCTTGTTACTTTCGTACCGTATGTCTTACATGGCTTTTTTGCAGCATTCCACATTACCACTGTTATGGATTTTTTTGTTTCTTTTTTTGTCTGTTTCTGCAGGAGTTTAACAAGTAATCTGCCCAATGTGAATCTGCCAAATGTCAACCTCCAAATTCCCAAAGTACCAAATCTTCCCGTGCCAGTAGCAGGACTATCTGTTAACCTTCCACAAATGCCTAGCTTTTCCACTCCATCCTGGATGACCGCTATTTATGACTCTGAGTGTGTATTCAATGAGTTTACCTCAGATCTGATTAATTCAAAATGTGTCCTTGGCATGAAGGTGTTCTCCCGAGGCTAGATGTTAGCCGGGCATCAAAGCGACAAATTAGAAAGAGATGTTTGAAGGCACATTGTGGCGGCTTGGCAAACATTGTGTTGAAGTTTGAGATTGGAAGCTGTGATAATGGAGGCAGTTTAAGCTGATGGACATGTATTGGGGAGCTGGGATTATAGAGGTAGATAAGAGCATGTCTTGCGGATATCATAGTATGTTTATAGCAAAGAGATGGATGGTTGGATGGATAGATAGTAATTTCACATATAGATTTGTTTTGAATTTCTAAATCAGCATTCCATACATTTTTGTTATAATAGCGTTCTCGATTTGTAAACAGCATCCCAGATCAGAGCTCCTGGAGCCTCCCTTGTGGGTGTAATAATTTGTTTTTATATTGTTAAGAGCAATGATGCATAACCTTTAAGTGATAATGCCATACTTTTATAGAGGTTAAACAGATTTGGTTTGGTTCATTAAATCCATCAAACTAAAGATAAATGGTGAATGTGTGATGTCGCCTGGCAACAGCAAGAACTGTCTGGCAGAACAAGTAGAAGTGATTTGTCTAGGAAAGAGGGACGAATAAGTCGGAGCTGGAAAAAAATGTTTGTCAAGCCAGCATAATGAGGCTATAGCACATTATACAATATTCATACAAAATTATTCGTCTTGCACTCGCGACACGGAAGTAAGCAAAACCCATTTAATGATTTCCATGTTAAACAATAAAGAAAACAACAGACAATCTGAGTGTCATTTAAAATGATGTTCAAGCAAATATTGCCTTTCAAGTCATTTTCATGCCAAGTAAGTTGCAAGGTGTTTGGGTCAAGCCCATGCTGTTTGTTTATTTGAAATGAGAACTGAAAAGCTTTTCATTTTCCTCAATGTGCATGTCATTGAGGTGGGACTGAGGTGGTGAGATCTAGATTGCAACCCAACCCCACGAACAGTCAGCCCTGTCTCCATACCCCCAGCCAAGGCAAATTTCCCCAGTCTGCCCCTAAATCTAGGCCGAGGACTGGGGGGGTTAATGATTTTTTATTTAGTCCTTCTGATCTCATCTTTATGAAGTAGCAACAGCCGTCCCTTGATAAGACTGACTCTGTTCTTCTCACGACAGTCTGTCATCAGCTCATAAGAGCTTATTGAGCCAAAAGGAGTACATTTAGGTTTCACTGAGACAGTACAAAGGTGGTTCTTGACTGTAATGAACTTGAGTAGGTGACCTTTGACAACTGTAGAAAGCAGTATGTTTTTAGTCTTTGAGGTGGAGGGGGTTGTTACACGACTGAATCAGTGGATTCAGGTTTGTCTGAAAGGTGTCAGTGGTGTGGGTTGGTGGAACTCCCTACCTGGTCAAAAAACTCCCTGTTTTTGCATTTGGTGTACTGTAAATTTTCTGAAGTAGCCTGCAGTTGGTACCAAAGGCTATCAAAATTAGCCCTCATGGAGTTAAAACATCAGAGAGGGCATCTGATTCTTCTACCTGTGTGACAGAAAGGACAATTTGTCTTTTTTCAGGACATATCTACCCTATATTATTCAAACAGGATTCACTACATATTTTCTGATTTAAGGCTTTAGCCCAAAAAACATGGCAGCAATCCCTTGCTCTCTGAAATCAATGTCACTCTTATGTTTCAACTCTATGGTAGCCTACCACCCCCTCCCTGACCCTTCCAACACTCCTCCTCCTCCTCCTCCTTCCGTCCCGTCTATCTCCACTCAGGATGGCAACGTCTTCAGAGTTGACTGCATGGTGTATGTTGACCTCTGGAACTCCGTCAGCCTCGCCGGGTATGGGTGGTGAGAGAGAGCCTGATTTCTGTGTTTCTCTTTCTCCCCTGGATTTTGTCCTCTACCTACTGACTCAATGTAGCCTCTCCATCTTTCACCGAATTGTAATCCCCACAAATCATTTGGGCCCTCTGAACTACAATTATGGTAGCACTTATGAAACAACAGTAGTGAATTTAATGGTAGTGAGCTTGAAAGTATTTTGCTTCCCAGCTAGTTTAGGCACATGCCTGACGTGTACGCAAGCTGAATGCTTCTACGTAAAGCTATAAGACAGGGCTTAGTGCCCACCCTCTTTCCATGCCTTCTCTCACCATGACATTCCCAAGTCTCCCATTCCCTTAGGGAAATGTTACATACCAAACTGTGCATGACACTAGCCCTTCTTACGGGCAAATAACCACGCAGATGTGCGAGGTTATTGATGTGTTTTGGAAACACTTATTTTGCCATACTCTGACCACGTGAAGCTTTCTGATTTAAAATGAGGTGTAATATTGATATATACCAGACTACGATCTTCACCAGTCAGCATATGGCTAAAATAACCCCAAAAAAGTAATGAGTAGAATCATAGAGATAGATCTTGCTGCTTTCACCCAGCAGCTTTTGGGCAAAAACCACGACTTTTGACCTCTGACCTGTTCCTGTGCCTGGCAGTAATGGCTCGGGGACATCGGAAGATCTCTTCTGGAAGCTGGATGCCCTGCAAACCTTTATCAGGGACCTGCACTGGCCCGAGGAGGAGTTTGCCAAGCACCTAGACAACCGCATAAAGCTCATGTCCAGTGACATGATTGAGTCCTGTGTTAAACGGTAGGTGTGTGTTTGGCGAAACAGTGAAAAAGACAAAGAATATTCCAAATAGTCTTGCCCATCTTGCTCCAACATATACACATTTGTTGCAAACTTAACCAGACGTAATTGATGCATTTAAATAATGGAAAACACTGGCACATTTGGGGTAGTTGTGTCACTTTGGAGATGGTCTCTAGGGGATCACCGCTCTCCAGAAGCAAGGTTTGGCTTAGCTCTGGTGTAATAGATGGAATACTTGAAAATAACATCTGGCATTTAATCATGGACTTTGAAAACAGTGACACATCACAGGTACGTGTATAATGTTTGGTTGGTCTCTTAGGGATTGAGATCTCCAAAAGCAGTGTTTGATAGTCCTGTCTAAAAGACACATAGTCTAACACCAAATCTTCATAATCCATATAGGGCTGATTTCTTGCTCATGAATTAAGCCTGGTCTTGGACTAAGTTGTAGTACCAATGGAAATTTCAAACTCAAAGATAGTCTATGACTAGGCTTAATCCTCGACTGGGAAATTGGCCCATAAAGTCTACAATCAAGTGGCCTATCACAGATCCTTACCATCAATTAATCACAAATATGCGATCGGTTAGACACAGTGGTTAGCACTGCCGCCTTACTGCGAGAAAGTCCTGGGTTTTGGTTCTGTGAGGAGATTGCATGCTCTTTGCACCGGGGGCTCCAGTTTCTTCCCCAGTCCAAAAGCATATAGGTAATATAGATTAATTGGCAACTCTACATTGGCCCCGTAAAGTGTGAGTGAGAGTGTGATTGTGTGAGTGTGTGTATCCTGCTGTGTGTTGGTGCCTGCCCAGGGTTGGTCCCCACCTAGCACTCGTAGTTCCCGGGATAGGCTCTGGTCACCCCGCAATCCCAGTTGGGATTAAGCGATTCAGAGAATCAATGAATGAATGAATGAATGAATGAACGAATGAATGCGATTGTTTAAATTGCAGAAAATACTTTTGTAAACACATTGAAAAATACTAATTACTTTCTGGCTCCATCCTTTGCTGGTCTTTAGCACCAGGGCAGCATTTGAGTCTAAGCTGGCTAAAAGCAGCCGCTCCACTGACTTCCGGATCCCACTGTCCTTATGCACCATGTTCAACGTGATGGTGGATGCCAAGGACCAGTCAGCAAAACTGTGTGCAATGGAGATGGGTCAGGAGGTAAAAAAAACATCAGTGAAAACTATGAAAAAGCACAAAAGATAAACCTTTTAGACATTTAAACACTTTTAGAAATGTTGTGAACTTTCTTCTTCTTATTCTGAATGTTTTTGATACTCCTAAGCCTTCCGAGTTCCCCTAGCAGATTGGATAGTTTAGTCAGTGTCTGAACGTCCACCATTGAGCGATGGCCAAACAAATTCCAGAAAAAATGATGCAATAACATAGTTGTCTTTTTCTCCTGCTAAATATATTATTCATTCAGTGGAAGAGCTAGTGGCATTTTGACCTTATTGCTCATCAGTCTCACACTGTATTATTAGCTTCACCTTCACATGAACTGAATGTTAAACACAACCTCGCTGTGTAAAGTTCAATGTGAGCATTCAAAATTCCGCTAATTAGTTCTTTCATATGAAATCATGAAATGTGCTGTGGAGAATGGGATTTCAGCATGTGGAAATATGTGTGAAGCCTAAAAGAATACATCTCTCAAAACACTAATGTGGCTAACAATGAATAAAAGCTAACAGGGCTTGGTTTAGATCCATTACACTTTAGTAATGTATTTGAGAAATGATGTGTACAGAGCTGTGATTCATTTTAAGCATGTCAATCTGTTGCTACTTTATAGAAACAGTATCACTCTAAAATCGATGACCTGATTGAAGAGAGTGTGAAGGACATGATCGCTCTTTTGGTGGCTAAGGTAAATATTTCGTTTCAACAGACCGAACAGTATATTTTTTGGAATATATTTTTTGTCCTATTAGTTGGGCCTGTCTATGTGAAAAGAGACCTGTTTTGGATTATGTATTTGTATCACCTGTACAGTTTGTGGCAATTCTTGAGAGTGTTCTAGCCAAGATCTCCAGGTATGATGAGGGAACTCTCTTCTCCTCATTCCTCTCCTTTACGGTGAGATTTAATCACTCTTTTACAATGTATTTATGCTTTGTTGTTGGTGTTGTTGTTATTGTCCTAATAAGCCTCTATGTAAAACTTCTATTTGTTCTTAGGTGAAAGCGGCATCAAAGTATGTGGATGTCCCTGTAAGTGTATTACAGATATGATTGAGCATCATATGTCTTATTGTTTGTCACGCGACAAGCAACTCGCCGCCTAACTTTGCAATCTTTCTTCTCCAGAAACCAGGAATGGATGTTGCAGATGGCTATGTGACCTTTGTTCGTCACTCTCAGGACATACTGCGAGATAAGGTCAATGAGGAGGTGTATATAGAGAGGTTATTTGATGTAAGTAAGATGCCGTCTCCTCCACGCCTAACAGGGGAGGTTCCATCCAAAATGTGGCAAAACAATGGGGCATATGAGGGATAAGTCACATTTTGAGTGCTGAGCTCTGTTCCGTCCTGACAGATAAGGCCAGTCTTTCCCCCGAGGTTCTCAGTTTCCCACCCCTTCAGTCAGCTCCCGTTTGTCTCATTGCTGTCGATTTTCGTTCGGCCCTCTGTGCTCTGGTGTTGCATTAGCCGCAACGAGCTGCACCGTCGTCTTCTGCCTTAGTAACTGTTTGTTGGACCTTTGTGCTCAGAGCTCACGAGGCAAAGTGTCACTACCACCACCAAGTGGATTATTTAAGGCAGTGCTCTCAAATACAGTGACTGAAGTCTTTGTTAATATGAATTTGCCTCCATCATTTCTCATTTCACATATTTCCATATTGCTCTTGTGAATTCGTCTGTAGTGTAGAAGCTGCATATATGGTCCAAGGTTTTGTGTGATGGACGTAAGCGACATAAAGGATGACACACACTGGAGAGCACTGTTATATTTAGAAATAATCCGTTGTGAATCATATTGTGAGTTTTAATGTTGCACAATAGTGAACGTGTGTGTAGTGGGAGGCGATTTAGTCTGTGTCCAGTGGATTTGTGTGATTTTTATGTGTCTTATGTCAGTGTGTGTGTTTGTGTGTTTATGTGTACGTGAGAATATGTGGGGATCATTTTGAGTTGGTGCTTGCATTTAGACAAAAGAGTGCAAGATGTATACAGTATGTGGGTTGGGGGGCCGAAGTGTGTTTGTGTGGGTGCTTGCGAGTGTTTGGTTTGGTGTTTTGTATAGAGATTTCATTGTGCTTCCCTTGCTGCTTATACTGTTTGTGTTTCGAGCCTCTGTGATAAGCCCAGTGAACATGCATGCCCGTGGAATCTGCTTCTCTCTAAATCCATTTAAAGCACAATTACAATCCATGGTGTCATTTCATCATTCCTTCACTGTTTTAAAGGGATGTTCAAAGGAAAGTTTGTAGGTCTGAGTTCTCTTTTCAGATTACAAATCTCAGATTAGGGCGGCACGGTGGCGCAGTGGTTAGCGCTGCTGCCTCACAGCGAGAAGGTCCTGGTAACCCTGGTTGGCCGTAGGGCCTTTCTGTGTGGAGTTGGCATGCTCTCCCCGTGTTCGCGTGGGTTTCCTGCGGGTGCTTCCACAGTCCAAAAGCATGCAATATAGGTTAATTGGCGACACTACATGGGCCCATAAAGTGTGAATGTGAGTGTGATTGTGAGAGTGTGTGTGCCCTGCGGCGTGTTGGTGCTTGCCCAGGGTTGGTCCCTGCCTTGTACCCGTAAGTTCCCGGGATAGGCTCCAGTCCCACTGCGCTGGGATAATGAATAAATGAAGGAGTGAATGAATGAATGAATGAATGAATGAATGAAAGCTACTTTGTTCCCTAACAGAAATATTTTATCTTAAAGACCTACAGCCTTCCATTTCCCAAGCTGATTATCAGAGTAACTCTTTAAGACACAATTGCTGCCTCTTGAACTGTGTACATGCCTTCTTAACCATGCTTTTCCAGCCATGAGCAGGAGACAGTTCATATGACTGACATTTCAATATGACAGCTGGCTTGGTGATGATGGTGATAGTACTCCAGTGTTAAAGTCAAGGGTTTGAGTCCTACTAACACTACTACCACCACTGTGCACTGAGCAATACTCTGAGAAGGCAGTCTCGAGAGGAGAAAAATCATTCTGGATAAGACAGATAAATACTAAAATGATATTGAAAACCCTTCAGTGATCCGGTAATAAAGAGGATTGTCACGGACTGTCTTACAACATTATGTTTATCAGCTGTCAATTAAAATGTCATCTGCATAGAGATCCTGTTTAATTTGGTTGTAATTTTAATTATCCATGCATTTACCAAAAAAATCATTTTTCAGCACCACAAAGCTGCTAAACTATACCGTGGTGATGCCTGAATCCCTGTTTTGGGATATGTAAGTGAAGAGGAAGCAAGTACACACTTCTCATGAACAGCTGATGTCTCAAAGGGAAGACAAGTCTTACTCATCTGTTTTCAGTCTGTCTCTTCTGTCCCTCTATTCACATCATAACTTCATTCCTGCTTCTTCTGTTCTACTCTTCCTGTCATTGAGGCAACACTGTCATACTCTTCTCTTATAATAACAAAGTGGAACTTATCTCTAGATGTCCTAATGTTTGATCACATTCTGTTGAGTGGCATGATTTCTAATCAAATAATCTTCCTGTGTACATCTACTAGCATGACCCACCTCCTAAAATTCCCACGTCATACACACACATACACACACACACAGCTCTCTGCCCGACCCAGTCACCTGCTCCTTCTGCATGCACTGCACGCTCGGACAAATCAGATGGTTTGAAGTGGACATGCAAGCAAAACAAATCAGCCAGTCACCAAACAGCCAATCATATCTCAAATCAAATCATTTCAATTAGCTGTGCACAGTACGGGTTTGTCAAAGCAGTCAGCAGACAGGTTATACACATGCTGAAATAATTGACACATTTAATACAATGTCAGAGTTGATGATATTGGAGTGTTTGACGTATTTTACTTTACAAAGTTGGGAACGTTTATATCCAGGGTTCCAGCTGTGTTGGATTCTCATATTCCTCTTTTAACTTTTATTAAGGGTACACAGTCCAACAAGATTTTTTCCAATTCTACACCATATAACAGCATGTTCATACAACAGCAAAAGCAAAAGCACAGAACATTGGGTTTCAGTTTAAAATCCAGTCACATTCATATTAACTCTGTGAACTGTTTTTGACAGCAACTGTGAAAACAGTAACAAGCGGCACTTGTGAAAGCAGGTGGTAGAAAATGTAGCACTTTTTTTCCCTGGAAAGCTGCCTGCAGTAAATTGTGATTCAAACCAGGAGATACAGCAATTAGATGGATGCAGTTTGACAAACCAGCATAGCTTGAGAACACCAAAATAAGCCAAGTCACGCCACACGCCAAAATATGCCAAATCACTCCCGCTCTTTGCTATTTCTTTTCCAGTACAGGATTTCCACATCATCCATTACACATGTGCTGTTCTCTTTGAACTATAATGTATTTGGAGAGTCCCCAGTACACACTGATTTCTGATTTAAAGTGCATATTTGAACCGGAAGAGAAATGGTTTAAGATAACAGTACAGTCTCCTTGCCTGCGGACACCCCTCGCTCTCACGTTTATATATTGGCTTCCTGGTTGTGATCATACTAAAGTTTGCTGCTTTGACTTGAAAATGTTTTGTTGGACTTGGGGATGTTTGTATCATATTTGAGTTTGAAGGTTGATAGCATGGAAAGATGTTTTCTTCACCCTATTCAGCATAGTTCTGCTCAAAGAATGGCCAAAAAAAACATTCAGCTCAAAAAAAATTCCAGGTTTTAACTTTCTTACAGATTAAAATTAGAAGGCCGCACTGAAGAAAGTTATGAAATGAATGAAAAAGATGTAGAATTTGAAATTGAACTTAAGATTTTAGTTCTCAGACTATGCTGTCTATATATTTTTAAGAAGAATAGACTGCAAATGTTTTTGTTGTTGATTATGCAACTCATTAATGCATGATTTATGTACTTTTTTGCAGATGGTCATTATGCTGGCTCTGTAAATTAATTTTAAATTGCCTGACTAACCTAGTGCTAAGTGAGGGTGTGATTGTGTCTTTGTTGGTATGCATCCTGTTTTATTTTTTGTGTACGTACCTGTTTACATGTGTCTGCATGTGAAAGGGAATACGTTTTGGATGTGTGTGTGAGTGTGTGCACGTGAGAGAGTTTACATGCATGCGTATGCGTGTGTGTGTGAGAGAGAATGAGAGCGAGAGAGGGCATATGTGCGCACTCATCAGTACATTAGTCTGAATATAGCTATGCGTATGTATGCCGTATTACTGAATATTGCCGTCTGTATGTACGTCTACACACCCTGGTCTCTTGCATGGGTTCATTTGTGGGTGTGTGAGTGTGTGTTGCTGGAGAACGCTATGTTTGTGTGCGTTGCAGCAATGGTACACAGCCACCATGAATCTGCTGGGCACTTGGCTTACCGACCGAATGGACCAACAGCTCCACGTCTACCAACTCAAAATCCTTATCCGGATTGTAAAGGTACCACATACAGAGGAATGTAGATCAGTGTCTAAAAAACATTTTGAAATACGCATATAAAAATTGTGCTGGAAGGAAAAACATTCAGTTATAATTTCAAGGCATTGAAATGTTCTTGTAATTGTAGAAAAAATATCGAGACTTCAGGCTGCAAGGCGTTCTCGACTCAACGCTGAACAGCAAGATGTATGACACGGTCCGGAACCGGCTCACTCTGGAAGAAGCCACCGCCTCGGTGCGGGAGGGCGGCATGCAGGGCATTTCCATGAAAGATAGCGATGAAGAAGACGAGGAGGACGATTAGAGCACCAACCTGCCCTGCCCCCGTTTCCACCCACCAGGACCCTGACCCAACTAAACCACCCTACCCTACCCCAACTTAGCCTGGTAACAGAAGATGCATGTACCAACTCTGATTACTCCCATTAGCCACTTTAGGACCTTCCCCACCGCCCCCTCAGCTCCAAATGCCCACGAACAGAGCTAAAGTCGAGAAAAACCTAGTCAATATAATACGTAAAAAGAAAAAGGTTTAAAAAAAAAAAAAAGAGTAACAAGAACATGATTGACAATTTTAGCTGTGTGATGATGTAATAAATAAGGAATAAGGAATTTAAAAGAATACTAACACAGGTTTTTGGACTGATTTATTTGGCAGTTTATTTCTATGTGTTCCTAAGCAATATGGAGTACCATTTGTTTGACAATGTCGAGTGAGATTATTAGGTGTGTCCCTGTCAATGCGACAACATATATGGCGCTTCTTTGACGTACTCTTACATACATTAATGGTACATTGTCGTGAAGATGAGTGTATGGATCCTTTTCTTTGTCTTGTCCGTTTTTAAAGTGGATGCCAACTGCTTCAAAACTGAAAACTGAACCTCTGTATTTAAGTTCAAAGCTGTTAACTGTAAATGTCCTCTATGTCTGCACCTTCTCATGAAAAATGTACTGATTTTGAGATTTTATTTAGCGTTTCCTTTCTTCGTGCTAAGGCTCTGTGGCTCTAATCAGGCTCTTGTGTTGCGATTCACCATCAAGGCATTGTCTCACGTTCATCTGAAAACTAAAATGAATTGGTATTCTAGAAAGGCAATATTCTCTTAGCTCCTTTTTGATATCTTATCAGAGATGTCTCTTATTTAGATGTCAGAAATGACCACAAAATGATCTATTTTTGTTCAGTTACACTTTTACAAGGGAAAGCAATTTTTTGCCTTTTTTTAAACATTCAGTTAAGTATGTTATGTTCTGTTTATTTATTTATTTATTTATTTAATTAATCAGTAGCCAGAGATATGTGCCATTTGGGGGGAGGGGGGTGTCTCACTCTTGTTTTGTATATAAAAAGCTGTACATTGCATTCTGAGCCATCGCTGCATGCCTGTGGGTTCCACCTTCTCCAAAAGCTTTTTTGATTTTTATTTCTGTGTCAGTTAGCTGGTGGATTCATTCTTGCGTTTGCCTTATCAAAGCCAACAGTTGTTATATGCAAGAGCTGTGGCCTCTCAATAAAGATAACTGTACAAATAAAGAAGTAGCCTTCATTTTATTCTTCTTTTAGGTGTTCCAAATGTCAAACAAAGTCCCTATGTGGTTAATGCCATAAATATCACATGTCTATTAAATATGTCATCAAATAAATATCACACATTTATTAAAATATCTCCGTACAAGGGGTGAGCATTAAGATGCAAAAAATCCACAATCCAGGATTAGCAGATTCACATTTTTCCACACATCAGCCACGCCACATTTGGTCATGAGCATCTTAATATGAAGAAAAATTAGTTATACACCATAAAACCATAAGCTGTATAAAAATAGTAAACATTTGATGTAATGTATATTTTGTACGTTAGTAATTAATTTTACACATAATTTGACATTATTTTTGGTAATAAATTAATTTTATACAATACCTTTTAGTGAGCGGAGCCATAAGAATTCCCATCACTAATCTGGTCACAGTATGTGCACATGTGGCCACTCTGCCCACTGCTGGCTACTCCCATTCAGTTTATTTTTATTCAACCGTGGATCCTGTGGTCATTCAGCACCACCTTGCGGTGCCGACGCGGGACTTTTATTTTGACACAATGACTTCACGTCAGCTGCCTTCACAGCTGCGACAGGTCTTCCTGTGTCCAGCCTCATCCGTTCATAAACGATTCTGTTTTCTGAGTAGGTTAATTAAAGACCCTGAATGGAGTCTGCAGCTCCTGGATCTGTCATTGTAGCTGACTGGCATCGGAGTCCAGACAGCGGAGAATTTTTCAGCAAGATACTGCACAAGAAGAAAGTCCGGAAATTTGGTGTGTTTTATCGCTATGGTTACCGCGGTAACTCGTCATTAGCGCTGTTCTGGGATCTGCTGTTCGTGGTGCCTGTGAGCCAGTAGGTTTAGAAGTAAAGCGTTTTATTTCGAGCAGTTCACTAATTACGGGGTTAAACTGGTATTAAATGAGGCTAGTGCTGGAGGTAATATAGAGCGAGACTCGAACCCATAACCTTTTGCATTGTAGACTAACACTTGAGCTATGACCGCTATTTATAAGTAATAAAACTGTTCTGAAGCCGAGGTTTTGGGTCTCAATTGTGGAAAATGTTACAATGGAAATAGAACAAACTGATGTACTGACCCGGGGTTTATCTAATAATTGGAAAATACCTGATGTATATTATGGATACAAGATATCATTAATTATGAAGTATTAATTGAGGGTTTTAAAGTCAGTCAGTCTCAGGACGGCTCACTTTATTGCTAATTAATTAATCGATCATATTCTGCTGCTGTGCTGAACAGTTGCATTGTTTTTGGTTTTTGGTTTTAATTATAGCTGTATTTTTGTGGTATGGCAGATTCTTGATACATTTGATCAAGATATGTCTGAACATCAGAGGTGGGCAAAGTAGCTAACTTCATTACTTAAGTGAAAGTACAGATACCACTAGTCAAATGTTACTCCAATACAAGCGAAAGTCGTACAGTCAAATTTTTACTTAAGTTAAAGTACTGAAGTACTTGCTTTAAAAGTACATCTTCTTTCACCACATTGTTGCTTTATTGCCACAACACTTACAATACCTTATGCCTCATGACTAGATTGTAGAAGCTGTAGAATAAGGAACTAGTGGAATGTTAGAGAATGAAACACAACCCCAACTTAATCAGGAGGACAGTGCAATAGCTGTAAATGCAGCTCAGAACATCAAATTAACATTCAAACCTGCTTAAACCCCAGCTCTACACCTCCAGCTTCATGACTTTCCAACAGCAACAATGTTTTACTCAAGACAGAAAACAGCAGAACTGTCTGAACTTGGTTTTTTAGTTCCAGTCTACAGGTGTGATGTAACCTACTGATTACTGATAGACTGTCACCTGCCAAACAACCAAACACCTTTTAGAAAAGGGGGAATAACATCCACTTTATCCACAGATTTGAAAGTAGCGAGTAACGAGAACCTTGATAGAAATGTAGTGAAGTAAAAAGTATGGTATTTGTCTTTCAAATGTAGTGAAATGAAAGTCGTAAGTTTCCAAGAAAAATACCACTCAAGTAAAGTACAGATACTCAAAATCTCTACTTAAGTACAGTACTCAAGTAAATGTACTTAGTTACTGTCCACCTCTGCTGAACATGTACATTCATGTTTCCAACAGGTCTTTTGGAAGCTCCAGTGATGCAACCTCATTTAAAAGCAGACACGGTTCGCTATAAAGTTTTCCTCTCTGGTAAAAGTGGAGTGGGGAAAAGTGCTCTAGCTGCTCGCCTCGCTGGCGATCAGATTCCGAACCTGCACTATGAAACCACAGGTAAATATCCTAATGTGTCTGTACACTTGTGTTTGCAGCAAAACTTGCTATTGTAATGCATAATGCAATATAGAAAACAGGACGTTTGCTACCAAATGACTTGAACAGAATTATTCATTCTAATGCGATTATGGTGATTTTGCAGCTTCTAAACATTATAATAAAATAACATTTTAGTCTAAATTATTTTATGGAACTTTATCCAAGAACATTTACATTTTGTACAGGAACTTCCAATAGGAACATGTTTGCAGTAATTAAAACTGGAAGAAATACAACAAAAATAACATTTTGCAAGTCATATTTTTGTAGTTGTTGTATTGATGCTACAAAAACATGTATGACTGTGGTAAAGGATAAATATTTATTACAGCCCCATCAAATTCAAATGACCTTTTTCTATTCTGAAATTGGTATATTTCTCAGTCGAAACATTTGACATCTTTTATATTGAGAATAAAACATGGGGTTATGAGCTTCGCCAATCAATGCATTCTGTTTTCAGTTACATTTTACAAAGCCTCCCAGCTTATTTGGAATTGGGGTTGTACATTAAAGCCTTTCCTAAGTCTGTTTTATAGCTAGAGTTCTACTGTAATCTCTGTAAAGCCTCTTAATTCCCACAGGCATGGAGACCACAGTGGTGTTTTGGCCGGTAAAGCTGAGGGAAAACGGCCACGTTCTGTTCTTCCAGTTCCATATCTGGGACTGTGGGGAAAACGCCATGCGCAGATTTGACCACATGCTACCGGTGACCATGACCTTCTAGCTCGTGATCTCAGCTCCTGGCTACTGTTTTTCCAAGCAAACCTTGTGCCATAAATTGTCTTTGTTTTTCTGCAGTCCTGTAAGGAACAGGTGGATGCTATTCTCTTCCTGTTCTCCTTCACGGACCGTAGTTCTTTTGAGGAGCTCTCCAACCAAATGTCCCGGCTCACAGTCTCCGCGGACAGAGTGGTCAGACTAGTGGTTGGCACCAAGTATCCTTTAACCAAGGGGTTCACCGAAGTGGAGGTGTGTGACAAGGCAAATGAATAACATCAGAATCCAAATGAAGTTTATTGCCATGTGCGTTGTCACATAGATTGAATTTGGTGGTTGGTGTCATCACGCATGTGAACTGCAAGTTTTAGAATTTTCTATCGGGAGTTTTATCAGGTTTTAAAACAATTTTTGTGCAGAGGGACAGTGTGGAAAATGTGGGTCTAAACGGTCACAGCGATTAATCTGAAAATAATCTTGTTTTTTAAAGCGATTGTTATGCAAATTAATCGTATGAGCAATTTTGGCCCAAATGTCCCCAGGTACCTCCAACTAAAATACATTTATCTGACTGATGCATAATTTGTTGGAGACAAAAACTTGCCTTGTTTTAGGACATAATTCAAGGGATCTGAGATATTAGACCTCAGCTCGCCTCATACATCAACATGAGGGAGGATAAAAAATATGATTATCTACAAATGAGGGTGGTGGAAGTTTGGGAACCACACCTATAGCCAAACTTGGGATTTTTGTTGTGTGTCCTTATGCGAGTACTGAAGCACAAGTAACTGGCATCTGTACATCTGCACATTTGCATGTGCGCTCCTTTCTGACTGTGGACCTTAACTGTGTAGATTTTACCTATTTATGCACACAGATGTGACAGAAAGTGAGATTGCGCGGTTTGAAAAGACCTGTGGTGTGCCGGTGTTCCGGGTTGGGGGTGATGTGAGCGGTGGCTTTGGCGAAATCGCGCCCTTGTTGAACGCCTTGGCAGAAAATCTGTGGCACCAGGACTGTTTACGCGCCTCCACCACCTCTCAATCTCATCCAGGAGACACCAGCAGAGAAGTCATGGTCTAGCCATATCGATGATAATGACTATTTAAACTGGACTCTGATTTTTATATGAGCTGTCTGTGTATCTTTACACCGAATGTGTCTTATCTTTACACTAATTATTACAGGTCCTTAACCATTTTTTTCTTGTTATAAAATAATGCAAAGTATAAATTCAACTGGATATGTATTGCATGAACCATGGTGTTTATGTCTGATAGTTGACAGTGCAATTGAAACAATAAAACTACCTCAACTCTGACATTTTGCTGTTAAAATTACTGTAATAGTTATAAAAGCCTTGTGGTTTTTTTGGGGAAAAAAGTCAAAACAATTATTTTCTCCTGTTGTACCACATGTACAGTCATTATGCTTTAGTGTTTTTGCCAATAATGTGCATTAAGAAACCAAATATTGAAACAAGTCATAAGTTTGTTTAATGAGCACATCATCTGCAGCCACAGCTTTGGATGAAACAAATCCCACTCATCTTCAGTACATTAAAGAATAAATATTTTTGATATAAACATTACATATTGATACATAAACCCATTGTTTATGTTAGTAATTACCACTAAATTCACTGAAAACAAACCTGTCTGTTTTGAAATTATAAGGTGGCCTAGTTGTCACCTAAAATATTTTTCAGGAATTTACATTGACCTTTTTTGTTTTTGTTTTTTGTTCTTCAAAAAGACAAAACTTCACTATGGATGACTTCACCACAGATATAACAAATATAAACATATTTTAGCTAACAGCATATTACACCAAATCTCAGGGGACATGCACCAAATCTACACTGTAAATGACAACCACTTTTTCTCTAACCTTTGGTCTTAAGTTTGCAGGCTTTAACAGTCAGTGCTCCACAATTCCCCAGAAATGACATCACTGACATGAGGTCAACATCTGCAGGAAACTGGCATTTGTGTGAAAAAGTGTCCATGATGGTGCCATCTGGTGCCAACTGATCAAGAAAGAGAAAGACGTTTAGTAAACAGAATATGAGCTGGTTAAGCAGGTCCAGGCCAGGGCCTGCAACCAAAAGTCTTATTTGTTTGTATGCAATAGTATAAATGTCTTCTTACCTTCTCGGCGGAAACTTGTATGAGGTTATTTGAACAGGTGACAATCACTTCCTCCGGTGAGAACATGCTCACATCCACAGTAAACATGTACATGTCTCCTACAGTACAAATTGTTCCCTTCAGAAAACACATGAACACAACTTAGAGTCAGAATATCTAATCATAAATCTTAAACAATAAGCTCTATTCAATCTGTTTATTAGAACATGAGTAAGCATCATATTTTAACTGTGTAAAGATTACTCACCTTTGTGTCGTCGCTTGACATTGTTGATGCCCGTGTAGGAAAAACTCGAGGATTTCTTTCTGTAATACAACATTCATAGAAAGGGAAATTAATGTTTCAATTTTTGTACTACTTAGTGTAAGTAGTCTACTGTTTTATTAGCATTTTTTTTTTTTTGCAAGGTCATTATGGAGAACAGTGTTCCCTAGAAGAATTACATTCTGGATAAGGATGTTCCTTCGCTGTCTTGTTTTAGAGTATCTGCATCTCTGCTGTCTTGGGTTTTTATGGTTTGATGTGGGTGAGGTTAGAGCAAGGTGTAGTATTTATCATGCAGGAGAAAAGATGAACTTGTACGACTAATATTAGCAATGATGTCTCTACGCAGACAGCTTGGTGAGGCAGTGATATCTCTTCATGGAGTGTGTGACAAGAGTGGAACGGCTAGTCAACTGGAACAAAGTGTCTTTTCACTTCACACAAATGTGGAAAATTTTATGTTTCACACATCACTATATGATCTACATGGTTGCCAGTGTTTTCACAGCCAGTTCGAAGAATTGCTCTGTCATCGTAAAGGCCTTAAAGGCTCCATTCCTTCCCACACAATAGACCTACTACATTGCTATATCACTTTGTGAGGGTAAATAAAGGTACATAAGCTTCTGTATTAAGCTTCTTTCATTTTTAGGGGAAAGTGTCATTTAACACTGTGTGTCTTGTCCTGTTGTTATGAAGTATATGTTTAAAGTGTATTATCTGTTTAATAGTTATAATGATGATATTAATAGTAATTCATCTACCAACAATAAATTATTATTTTTTTATTTTTGTTGTTTTGATAGTGTTTTGTAGCTATTGCGTAAGGCATTGTATTTGAGAAAAATTACACATTCTTCTTCTTCTTCTTCTTCTTCTTCTTACTATTATTATTATTATTGTTATTAGCAACAAAACAAAAATACAGTCATACAACAGCTAGAGACGTGTCGTGACATTCACTTCTCTCTTAATTATCACATCCACTCTACATTAGCAATGGGGAGTCGTGGGGGGCGCCGTTTACAATTTGACGGGAAATAGTTGAATGTGGGCTTTTATTTTGGAAAGTACACCAGCTGTACGATGCAATACGTAGCTGTGGTCAAGTGTCGTTTCTAGCTTCACCTTCGGGCAACACCTTCCGTTACCGAGTTCACAGAAACGTACGCGCGCTTTTCGTTCCACGTCGGAAATCTTACGCGTGAACACGCGCCTTTACGAAAACGGCACCCACGTGAGCCGCCTTAAACCTCCCCGAGTCGCACGTAGATCTGTTTGATTTGTTTTCTATCCGGCAGAAGCCTGCGCCTGGCCAGGCACAAAGCAGAGCAAGGCCCGCCACCATGAAGCTCACGGACAATGTGCTGCGGAGTTTCAGGGTTGCCAAGGTGTTCCGCGAAAATTCCGACAAAATCAACTGCTTTGACTTCAGCTCGAACGGCGAGACGGTGATCTCGAGCAGCGACGACGACTCGATCGTCCTGTACGACTGCCAGGAGGGAAAGTGAGTCACCGGCGGCTTTAGCTTTAGCCGCCGTCACCTTCCCGCTGCTGGAAGCCCGAGCTGAGGCCTACATAAGCGCAAAAGCCTCGGGTTCAATTTGCAGCTTCCGCCCGAACTAGTCCCCAAAGCTAGCATGTAGCCTGTAGCTAGCCATCGAGCTGCTGAAACCCTGTCGAGCTTTGAATGAGTCTAAAAACGTATTGAGGCATAAGTTGTGCAGCAACTCGGAGATGTTGCGCTGGTTAATTACTTTTAATTTACACACTTTTAAGTGCTCGATTATTCAAGCAATAACACGTTAACCGTGTTACGAGACCCAGTAGGCTAACATGGCTAACGGTCCTCTGTCCAGCCTCTTTTAGATTTCCATTAACGTTTATCTGTGGTTATTTGAGTCCTCGATACGATGTTTATAAATAGTACTAAACTGATCCTAAGTTAAATAAAATAAGACACATGTCAACGAGACGCGTTTAGTGTGTAAATCATGGCCCGATACGATGTTTTATCGATTCAATGGTCAACGATTCATTGTTTGCTTATATCACAGTCTGTTACGATATAAATTTGATTTGTTTTTAAATTCAGGAGCGAGAGATAGATTTGACAAATATCAGATGCCAGTTTAACACAGTCACTTTCATTCATATCAAAATATATAAACCTAATGTCATTTTTATTCATGAGCTCAACCAGGCTTTTAAATGGAAGACAATTTGCTTGTTCAATAAAAATAAATTTCCCGTTCAATATAAAGTGTCTTAATGTCTGATTGACGTTTTCATTTTGGATGCCATGGGCTCAGTCTGTGAATCAATCTGTCGTTACACATATAGACATGTTTTATTTTTTATAAACAAATACTTTAAACCTAAGTTCAGTAAAGTACCTTAAAATGATAAAAGATAAGTGGAGTTGCAGTCGGGCTGCAAATCAGAAACCTACATGTAGACAACACCCATAAAGGGTTTTAAGTATTTGTCTTATGTCTTTCCATTTTATTTCATTTTTTTACATTTTCTTTGGACATTTATTACAGGTTATCCATTTATATGTTGTTACCCCATAATGAACGATAATTTCAGCACGCTGATTTATTTGCTGCATTCCTTGAATTCAAATAATTTGCTTTTCTTTTTAAAGGAGAATTATGGATCAGAATGGCTAATGGTTTGAATGAACCCCATTATGTCAACACACCAATTATGAGTCACATTTGACGAATTACTTTCCCTTTGGAGAGAGGTTTCCTGTAATGCTTTCAGCTCATAAAGACTTGTAGCTGTTAATTGTAGTTGAGAGTTGAATCAGCTCTGATACTTAAGTATTTCAGCACTGTGAACTTGAGTTGAACCCTGTGGTCAGTGTTAATGTTGTTGTGTTAAACACTAATGGATCTCTACTGGTCTCATAATGCAGACCCAAGCGGACTCTCTACAGTAAAAAATATGGAGTGGACCTCATCAGATACACCCACGCAGCCAACACAGTCGTCTACAGCTCCAACAAAATCGATGGTATGTCACTTTCAGAATCTCCATAATTTCCTGTGTTTTTTTGTCATTTGCAATGTTGTAAGTATGCAGTACTCGTATTGTGTGGGTTTGTTCTTGTAATGGCGTATCAGTTGTGTTTTCGTGCTGCTTCCCTTTTGTGCTTTGTGTGTGTTGTGTTAATGCTTTGGCAGATGCTTTGTAATTTTTAAAGGTTGATGTGGCCGACGGTGATTTTAATGTAGGTTGTGCTGAATATCTGACAGCTGGTCCCAGTAGCTGCTGCTTCCTTCCTCTTTGTGCCCATTCTGGCTTGAGGTAGTTGTTTGTACAGTTTGAGGGTTTGTGATTCTGCCCTTTCAAGGAGCTAACTGTACATACTACTGCCTTGCCTGGGGTGGAGCTCAGTCACCTGCCACATGGAGAGCGACGCCAGCGGGAACTATGATTGCGCTTCACACAGTCTTTTTTATTGATGTGTGTTTTACATACAAAGGGGTGCACCACTGTAACTGCTTTAGTCCTGATTAGGGTTGTCAAAAATCGATAATTGGATACTGTTAGATGCAAAAAACATAATTTGGGTATATACTCATTTGCAACTGCCTTGATACCAGCTGTGAGTCCACGGACCAGTTGCATTTCGGACATTTTTTGTGCGATGGTCAATAAAAAAAAGATTTAGATTTTTTCTCTGTAGCCCAGCACAAAATGGTCCGGCCCGGTGGTAGAGGAATCCTGTTTTAGTTGACCACTAATATGTTACAGACATAGTTATATTATTGGTTATTATTTTGCTATACATTAGACAACCTAAATAAAGTGTTATCGTTGATGTCTGCGGTTTTCTAATCTTTTTTTAATGTATTTTGTTATTAATTAATAAATAATTAATAATATTTGCTTTCTGTGGTATTGAAAATGATACTGAGTGTCATATATTTTGATATCAGTATAGTCTAGTATTGTGACAACCCTAGTCCCAGTAGAGATGCTTTGGCGTTGGGCATTAGCCTATATAGTTCTGATTAGAGGTTGACTGATATTGTTTTTTCAGGGCTGATATCGATACCGATTATTGCTAATTAATGTGGCCGTCAACCGATATTTGGAACCGATATGCAGAAAAAGAACATTTGTCAAAATGTTGTATTTTACAAGCATCAAGCTCAGCTGAAACTCTCCTCTCACCTCTTCTCCTTCTTGGAGCTTCACGCTGTGCTCGTGTGTGACTGTGGTGTAAGTGACAACAAGGCTTCAGCGTTGATTGGCTACTACTTGTTTGACATATAGTCAATCAGAGACTGTTGGTGGCGGGACATTAAATGAAGCAGCAAGTCGAGAGCAAATGGCACAGAGAGAAGAGACGGCAGTGGAGCCAGTAGAGCACCGTTTAATTAGTTAATATCGGAGATGGTCAGAATTAAACACAGATACCAATAATCTGCAAAAATGCCTAATGTAGTCCCCCGATAATCGGCCCGGGCGCTAATCGGTCGACCTCTAGTTCTGACGCCAGTGTGTCATTAATGAGCTGCTTGTTTCACTGTGTGGAAGAGACTGTACAGTAAACTGTAAGAAGAATAAGGGGCGACTCTACAGAACTACTCATCATTAAAATAATACATTGGACACTGCCATCTTAGTAGAAATAAATCTCAAAAATAAATTACATTTGAAATGTTGAGCCCGTTAACGCAGCTATAAATTGTTCAGCTACAACTGTTATGTTATAAATGAGTATCATATCAGTGCATCCCTACTTTGTTTACAGTAAGAAGATCAGAGATGTTTCATGATTGTTGTGAATGTTTGACAGTTGTGTCATTGCCATGTCAAGCTCTTATTTTCTCCCCACTGTTTGTGTGACTACAGACACTATACGATACCTGTCTCTACATGACAATAAGTACATCCGCTACTTTCCTGGTCACATTAAGAGGTAAGGGCTCTTTGCACTTGACTGAAGTGGTGTTAATTAGTTCTGACCTGTGAACTAGTTTAACTGAAAGATAACTGGTGTCAAATTCTTAACGCTTTTGAATTTCATATGTGTTGTTAAGTTGCTGCTGGTTTTTGGCTCGCCGACATTGCTGATGGTGTGTCTCCTGCTTCTGTTGTGTTTTCAGGGTTGTTGCTCTTTCCATGTCTCCAGTTGATGACACGTTCATCTCGGGCTCCCTGGATAAAACGATTCGGCTGTGGGATCTTCGCTCTCCCAACTGTCAGGTTAGACTTGCTAATGCCTGTGTCATTTGTTCATTTGTTTTTCAAACTAAAACCAAAACCCAAGAAATGAGTCTTTTTTCACTGTTATTATCCAAAACCAAAATGAACAGATGGAAAAGTATTTGTTGGTTTTTGGCTTTAATTTAAAATCAGATGAACGTACGCAGATTCTTTTTCTCTTTTGTAGCATTCTCCTTAGAAGTAAAGACAGAAGCGAGCCTGAGACCTGATCAGATCGTTTTCTGTGTTTTCAGGGCCTGATGCATCTTCAGGGGAAGCCGGTGTGCTCGTTCGATCCCGAGGGCCTGATATTTGCAGCAGGAGTCAACTCAGAGATGGTCAAGCTCTATGACCTGCGCTCCTTTGACAAAGTAAGAGAGAACAGGAATGAATCCAGCTTTAGAAATGTTGTGCTGTATTTGGAGAAGTTATGCTTGTTTTCCCACATGACTTGCATCTTACGGAAAAGGGAATTTGACGTTAGTGTGTGACAGACGATCTCTTTACCTTCTGCAGGGTCCATTTGCTACATTTAAGCTGCAGTACGAACGGACCTGCGAGTGGACCGGCCTCAAGTTCAGCAACGATGGCAAACTCATCCTGATTTCGAGTAATGGAGGAACACTGAGGCTGCTGGACGCGTTTAAAGGAGCTGTGCTACACTCTTTTGGGGTGAGAGCAGTGCTACTGTTACTTTTTAGTTATGAGTATATGTAGCTCTTCATGTTTAATTAGTTGCACTTATTTGCAGGACTGATATTCAGAATTAATCTTGCCCATATCAGTTATTTTAATTAAATAGTCTTGATTGTTATTGTTTTAATACTTTCTGCAGGGTGTCTTTATGTAAAATCTGTTCCCTTAAAAACCTACAACCACATGTCACATGACGCCACCCCGTTTAGTCTGCCACTACATCTGTGTTTCCATTAATTATTTACATTAAATCACAAAGATATGCATTTTTTTGTTTTTAATCAGAAATATCCCAGAACAGTAATAGTTGAGTATATTTGCAGTACAACACTTGTCAGTAAACTATGAGGGCAAAAATGTTCATTAATCATAATTGAGGTAAAAGTTTTCATTAATTGTGATCAGTTAATTGATCTGACGGCATACAGTTCAACTTGTTTATACACTTTCATTGCTGCTTTCAAATTGGGGACTTGCAGTTCTATTTTAACCTCCTTTTAATCTCTGTATAGAATTAAATTGCTCTTTGATTAAATAAAATCTCTTGATTCACCTCGATCCACTGTGCTGTTCCACAGGGCTACAACAACAGTAAAGGTGTCATTTTAGAAGCTTCTTTTACCCCAGACTCCCAGTTCGTCATGATTGGTAAGTCGAAGCCATGTCCATGTTTAGGTTTGCAGTATTTGGGAAGCAGACGCATGAGCCAGTTGGAGAAGGTGTTACCTGTTTGGCTGTGAATTCTGGTTTGTTCTCCAGGTTCAGAGGATGGAAAGGTCCACGTGTGGAACGGTGAGAGTGGAATGAAGGTGGCCGTGCTGGACGGAAAACACACAGGGCCCGTTACGTGCCTCCAGTTTAACCCCAAATTCATGACCTTCGCCAGCGCATGTTCCAACATGGTGAGATGCTGCTCTGTTAGAGTTGAATGAAGGGTGGTTGTTTTTTTTACTGGCAGCTGTGTTAAATTCATTAACTAGCAGCTTGGCAGTCAGGCGTTTTCAAGATTTATTAGATTAACAGCATTTTACTTTTGTAATCTACACATTTTCACCCCACTATGTTAGACTTGACAGCAACTTTTTAATGTCTCGGTAAATGTTGTTAGCGTGAGTAAACTAGTAATGAACATGGCTTTAATTTGTAAAGGTAAATAAGAACATGTACAAATACAGAATCCTAAATAGGCAAATTTTAGGACTGTTTCTACTTTCCAGAAATCATGTTTAAATCCGTTTCAACAGAAAATTAGTGGCATGTGCTTGAGTCTAAGGACTGAGCAGTGAAGGGTTTGGCTTGGTTTGATGGGTAGTGAAGTTGTTAATGCTTCTCCTTAAATAAGACACAGACCAGAACTGAGTTTCTTTACATTTGTACATATCTGTGCGTAATTATAAATGTTTGAGCATGATTGTGCTTAAAGCTTATTGTATGCAGTAGCACGTTGATCGACATTATCATTTTCCACCGTTTAGCTGAGAACAGTGGTAGCACAACTACGTGGATTACCACTTGGTTGTCTGTACATAAATGTTAACCAGCTATACAGTGTCTAATAAAACAGTCTTACACATGGAGCTAACAGACCTCATTTTATTTTGATTTAATTCTACAGGCATTCTGGTTACCCACGATCGATGACTGAGCTTTAATCAAGACTTGCAATGTATCACGTTGTTCCTGTCCAGCAGATGGCAGCATGTGCACCGACTGCCTACTGGGGCTGCTGTCTGCAGGACTTAAAATGACTGTAAATAGGTTGGCCATGGTGGCAAATTATGTTTCTTTATGTTCATTTTTATACTTCTGTCATTAAACAATATTCTTTTGTAAATCATTGTAATCTGCTCATGATGTGCATTCATTCATGTTTTTAAACCACAGACTTGTAGATCTTGGACTTATTCTTGCTCTTCATAATTATGACAGATTATGGATTTTTAAAAATGTAATCTTGTAGTCTAATGAATGGACTAATTAAGTGTTTGTACAGCTTCTGTTTGGTTGAAATGCTCAGTGATGCTTTTGGGAAGTTTGCTTTATTCCCTGTGTAACGGGCACTTGCAACTTCTGGAACTTCAGTCTGAATAAATAAGTGTTTAATGCTAGGTTTAGTCTCACTTTTCTCACTGTCTGAAATTAGTTTGTTTTTATGCAAGAAATAAGAGCACAAACAGATTCCTGCATGTGCACAAACTAAAGCAGTGGCATTGATTGCGGTTTATTCTAACCTTTAATATGTACAGATGGATGGAAAGAAAACCCCAAAATGAGAAGAGCAGATGGATGCAGTTTGCTGCACTGCATGAGTCAGCTGGGCAGTTAACATCGTGAAACGCTTGGTGGCATTTTAGAAATGCTAAGCAGCCTCAGTCGACCTCGATTTTGACTCATTATGGCCAGAGTTTCATTGAAGGTCATTCATGAATCACTGATGGAAATCATGCACACTTGAATTAATCTAGTGATGTAATTAAAAACATGTGCAACTCTCAAGTGATTGATGAGGCAGGACATGACTGGGCTCCACAAATGCAATCTGCCAATGGCTTCATTGAGCGGGACGTTAGTTGCACTTATGTCATAAAGGATTACAACAGTTGAGAGTTAACAAAATAAATATGTATCAGTCTGCAGCAGTATGAACCTTCACTGGTCTCACGATTTGATTCCAGTTATCAAGTATTCAGTTCGATATGATACTATATGTTAATGCATTGCGATGCATTCCATCAATTTTTCTACATTACTTCTACATTTTGGATTGCAGATCATGCAGCCATAATTACTACCGGGATGTTCTTTTAAACAATGTTTTATGCTGTAGCCAGAAAATCACCAAGCAGTGTCATTATGACTGCTTCTGTTCCAGGGACCACCACTAAGCAGACTAAGCAATATGAGTGTTGGGGGTGGGAGTATTTTTTTGTATTAATTGTTAGATATTTGCATTAAATTCACTATTTGTAAATATGGCCAAATCATCTAGAAATATTTTGAAAAATAAATGAAATATTTGGTGAAACGGTACTGCATGTCACGGACCGTCTGTATTGCCGCTGTGGACCACCGGTTGAAAACCCCTGATTTATAGATTGAATACAGGTCAGCGGCAGTTGGTAGCATAACGATTAGGGCGTTTGCTCCGTTATTGGAAAGTCGCAGGTTCGAATCCCGGAGCGGTAAAAGTACCACTGAGGTATTTGTGAGCATAGTACTGTCCCCAAGCACTGCTTGCACGGTGCTGCTCATGTCAGCTGCACAAGGCTCCTTCACGGATGGTTCAAATGAAGAGGTCACATTTCATTGTGGTTCACTGTGTGCTGTGCTGTGTTCACAATGAAACCTCAATAGGGTGTTTTCACACTTGGTCTATTTCAGGTCTTTAAGCAAACTCAGATCAATTAGTCAGCATTTTTTACATACATGTGAACACGCCAAACAAACTCAGACTCCTCCGAAATGAAACGGACTGAAACCACATCGGGAGGTGGTGTCAGTCTGGTTTGCTTTAAGTCCACGGCATTGTTCGTTTAACTCACGCCTTATGAACACAAAGTGCTCCTGGTTCACTTCGACACTTTTGGTTCGAAGTGAAAACTACCCAGAATGCAAAGCAGTAAAGGTCTGAGAGCTCCATAAGAATGAAGTATGAACAGAAAAAGGACTGAGGCCCCGTCTGAGTTGAAGTGGACCAGAAAGAGAACTGAGTACCCTTTCAAATGAACTCACATTGTGAACATAAAAAGAACCGAGTTCCCTTTCTGTTGGTCCACTTTTTGGACCACTTCTAGAGGACTGAGTTCGGTTCCTTTAAAGAGGATATGTATGTGAGAACGTCCTAACTCACACCTAGCTTTGATCTTTTGAGTTTGGGGTGTGGTGCTGTCTCAATGGCAGGATACTCAATACCTTTACTTATCCAATCATGGATCACTGGGCCGATCATAGGGTCACCACCAAATACCCCAAGTTGCTTCAGGGAGACTGTCCCTGTGATTTGGAAATGGAATCACTCTGGATAAAATTGTCTGCTAAATGTAATGGCCAAGGTGGACTCCGTCCCTGCTGAGAGCACACTGTGATGCCGTGAGCGTGCACCATCCAGGCACAGTAGCCTATCAGCCCCCACTTCTGCCAATTCAGCCCCAATCAGAAACATCTGGTAGATGAAAATACCTGTCATTGTAAAGAAAGAAATATATTTTTTCTTTGTAATGATGACGTGTTTTGCCGCGCTACATCTCTGTTTGCAAAACACGTGGAATCTTTGAAAGCAACAGCATTTTAAAAGAAGCATCACCACCGATAAACTACTGAAGAGGAGCAATTAAGTTTTTAGCATTGCCACATGAAACTAGCTACTTCCCAGCACTGAATAAATGTGTGTTCCTTAAGCAAAATCCTCATCTGAATACTTATCCATTGGATACCTGCTAATCAACACAGAGTTATACCTAGTTATTATGATGAAACATTTGTTTTCTGATGGAAGTGGCCTCTTCCGTGATGAGATTATCCAATGGACTGCCAATGATGGGTTGTTTGTTCTAGGAACAAGTCAAAACAACCTGAACTCAGACTGACCTGGAGGATCAGTTAAGAGCTGTGTTTATCTTTTGTTTGTGAAGACTGTCTCCCAGTGCTGCAAAGAAGCCTCATTCTTCAGACCTCATTCACCAGCGGTTTTTAAGAGGAAATGTGTTCTTAAAACCCACTTTCATGACGTTTCCAACATTCAGTGATGTTTTTATTTGAGATTTGTTTCTGTGTAAGAGCAGAATTTACAAACAGTGATCACAAATTTTACAGCACAATATTTGTTTGCTTGATTATGATTATTTGATTATAAAGCAGACAGCTTTAGACTGACAGCATGCAGACAGACAGTCATATGTAATGTCCTTCATAGTTACTGTAGCTCCCTGTGTGGGTCAGTCCGGCTGAACACCTTTGTGTGAAGTGTGTGAGAGCAAATCTCTCTCTCTCTGTCTTAGTGAAGTCTCTTTGTCTCTCATGACGGAGATGGAGTGGTCTTACCTTATCTGTAGACAGAATGCCTTAAATCATAGATTACTCTCCCAAAATCAGACACGTAAGTATGGTGTATGCTTTTGGGAGCATAATTGATCATTTCAAAAACGTTTTGTTTCATCATGCCCCTATATATTTCTATTATAGATAGGTCTTTGCTCCAGACGTAAAACTGTCACCCCTGGGATGGGTGCGCACATGTGTGACATCATCAGTAGAGGTGTGAACCTTCACTGGTCTTACATATCTCGATGCATCTCAGTGCAGCCCACGGGCATGGATCGCAGATTGTGCAGCCATAGTTGCTACCGTGATGTTCTTTTTAACTCGTATTTTTATGCCGTAGCCAGAAAACCACCGGGCAATGTCATAATATAATTCAGGGGCTCTGTCCTGCTTCTGTTCCAGTAACCACCCACTCAGACTAAGCCATGTAAATGTGTGGAGTTTGCATGCTCTCCCCGTGTTCGCGTGGGTTTCCTCCGAGTGCTCCGGTTTCCTCTCACAGTCCAAAGGCATGCAATATAGGTTAATTGGTGACTCTAAATTGGCCTCCGTGTGTGCCCTGTGGTGTGTTGGCGCCTGGCCAGGGTTGCTCCCCGCCTGCGCCCGCAAGTTCCCGGGATAGGCTCCGGTTCCCCCACGACCCCAATTGGGATTAAGCTGTTCAGATAATGACTGACTGACTAATTGTTCATAAAAATGCCCAAATCATCTGGAAATGCTTTGAAAAATGAAAAAAGAAAGTGATTTCAGTAGTGAAGCGGGGCTGTGTGTCACGGACCATCTGCAATGATGCCTCAGACCACTAGGGGTTGGTTGAAAACCTCTGTTATAATCGATTATGGTCTGGCATTGCATCGATGCATTGCAATCATCCACGTTTGCATCACGTTGCATCGATTATGCGATTCACTTCAATACCCCTAGTCATCAGTAGTAGACCGGTTGCCGACTGAAAGTTCAGAAAGTTTTCTGCAGTTCTTTACATCAACAGTTGGGTTGTAAGAAGGTTAGAGGGTTATGTATGATTAACAGAAAAGCTAATAATTATAAATGATTGCTGCACTCAAAAGAGCTGAAAGCGAATGACTCATAGCCATAATATAAATGACCAACAGCAGGGTTCTAAACACTCAGTGCGGGTGCTTTTACAGACTGAACAGTGTTCCAAATACCAGGAGTAGAAGTGTCAAATGTACATGATCGGCTAGATGACTAAAAACAAGAGAAACAGAGAACTTTTGTTCTACATGAACAATAGATGATTTTGTGTTTAAACGACTTGTGAAAGTCATTGAACGTGTGCTTCTTAAATCTTAAATCTTTATGACTGCAATAACTGATTACTTGAGTTGGTTCTGACCAGAATGGATTTTTATCTTAAGACAACTTGTGGTACTTCCTTACTTTTAACTTATAGACAACGAGCTGGATTTTTATGTCTTTAATTCTTTTTAATTGAGTGGATTAGTGTCTTTATTATGTATGTGCTGACGTGTGCTAGAGAAGTACATGAGCAGGTAAGTGGACTGTTGAGCTTGTGAGATCCTTGCGCTCTGCACTGCTATCTATTACTCCCAGCAATCGGAGAAGCCTGCAGTGATGTCACCTTTTTAAAGGGAACTTTGGGAAGGGTCAGTTTTCACCAGTTCTACTGGGTCTTTACCCTTTGTGTTTACCCTGTTATTTCCCATCATCCAGACACCATCAAAGACTGTTCATAAATGATCATTATTAATATTCCCAAAGAGCCAGTGAAAGACTTGGACACCCTGCTCTACTGTAGTTCCTCACGCTGGACCTGCTAAAGACCTGCATCACCTGACTCCCTTTCCTTCTACCTGGACTTTGGAGGCACAACTGATGCCTACACGATTGCTTTACCTGACTGGATTCTCTCCTAAAACCACCAGAGATAATCTGGAATCAGTAGAAACTTCATTTATTATCCAAACCGCTTAATCCCAAGTGGGGTCGCCGGGGGACCAGAGCCTACCCTGGGGCTCGAATCCAGGACCTTCTCGCTGTGATGCGGCAGTGCTGACCACTGTCACCCAGCCACCCAGCACTATAACAATAAAACTGAATTGAATTGAAGTGCTTGAGGGGGCCAGTTTGTTCCAGGCCCTTTTTCTTGTGGTGGTTATATTCATTAAAAGAATATATTTTTACGTTGCTTTCATTCTATGACGCTTTTATATCCAAATGATTTCAAACAGAGATGCACTTAAGGTCTTAGCAACAACCAAAGGCAGATTTCAGCAGCATTTTCACATTTGCATTCCAGTGTAATCGTAGGACGTGCTGCGTTCGGCGCGGAACAGCCGCTTTATGAGAGTGATGAAGCTTTAGTAGATCCCTAGGTGAGCACTTTCCACGACTCCTACAGGTCTGTGACTGCTCGCTGGGTAAAAGGCACTCAAGGGGGAGGGGAGACTGTTACCCAAGGCCGGACGCACCGAACCCATGGCTGCTAAATTTGGGGCAGGCCGGATCGGGTTCCTTCAGCAGGCACACAATCCTGCCCTAGTTACAGGGCCCCTCTCTCTCTCTCACTCTTTCTCGCCGTCTCACACACACTGCGTTCACATGTAAGCCGTGTCTCACCGGTTAACCTGCTCTTTGCTGTTAGCTGTAGTCTGTATCCTACCTTTTAGGGCCTAGGTCTCTAGCTCTTCAGATTTTGGACTGCGTAAGGCAGTGACGACCCTACAGGTCACCCGTTGCTGCCATTTCGGGTTTTTGCTACTCAGAGAACTCATTGGCGGGTAAGACCGGCCCAGCGCTGACCCGCCATGTTTCTGGTTCTGGTGGTGACCGAGGAGCTGAGGCAGTTCCTGGTGAAGGCGAGGAGCGGGACGGGCCGACTCATCCAGGTCCTGATCCGTGACGGTGAGTGAGTGAGTCAGAGCTTCGGAGAAATGACGAGGACCAGCTGTTTTACAACAATAGATTCCGGAGACTACTGTTGGTTTTCAAGAGACACATCACTTTGACTAATGACTTCAGCTTACTAATTAACAGCTTTTTTCACTACTTACACTGTCATTTTCTTCAACTGTTGCCTGTCTGACCGACTAAAAAGTAGTTTAAAAGTGACCTGAACCAGAAGTCGGTAAAGATTAAATGAGGCCTTGGGTCTGGGTATTGCCATTTAGTGTAAAAAGTGGATTTTTCACTTTAAAAGGACTCAGGACTGAAAGGAGGCAGCAAAGTTCACAGAAAGGGCTAAAAGTTCTTGGACAGGCACTTTTTTGGCAGATGTTCCTCATTCATTACAATGTCGGAATTGTTTTGAACACACACAACCGACACGGGTTGTGGTGCTGTGTAACCAAATGTGTCCTTGACTTTCTGCCTTTGAGAAAGCATGACAAAGCACAAGTACACACACATACACACTGTGTATTTTGGGTAACCTGTGTCATTTAGCGATTTATTGACACAACCTCACTAAATTACTTGCTGGCTTCAGATTTCTCAAGAGCGTCATTTTGATCAGATATTGTAATAATTGTATAATGGATGTGATCAGTGTTTCAGTTTTACAACATATTACCATTAGATAAGAGTAATATCAGAAAACGATGTTGACTCTTGAGTCTTTTCGAATGGTGGGTTAAATGATGGCGTGCTGATGTGTCACGAAGGAAAGAAGAAAACATATTTCACAATGCAGTTCGATTGAGAAAGGTCTGATCGCTCATGAGTGTAGTCAGGAGAAACATCTGATGACCCTGAAGCTGGTTGGTCCATACAAGAGAGTCTGTTGCATTACAGGCTTGCTGAGCTCTTTTGCAATGTGGATGAGTGTGTGCACATACATATGTGTAAGTCAGTATGTGTGTGTGTGTGTGTGTGTGTCCAATATCCAGTGAAATATTAAACTCCGATCAGATGACATGGCACACAGGCTGACGGGAAGAACAAGAGAGACAATTACATATGAGTGATGTCATCCTCCCTGAGTCACTGTCCTGCTTGTTTTTGCCTGCCTGTGTGTGAGTGTGGACTACATTGTCTCATCTCCATGTGTATATCTACTCACATGTTAGTCAAACAAAGAGATTAAATGTCGTTTTGTCCGACTTTTAGATTCTGATTCTGATTAAGTTGTCGTATTTTCAATTGTATCATACATTTCACTCTTCTGCACTTACACTGAACAATAACATATCCTATTTCGTTTACATGAAACAGGAGAGTTATGGCGTTTTCACATACAGTCCTCTTTAAAGGAACCGAACTCAGTCCTCTAGAAGTGGTCCAAAAAGTGGACCAACAGAAAGGAAACTCAGTTCTTTTTATGTTCACACTGTGAGTTCATTTGAAAGGGTACTCAGTTCTCTTTCTGGTCCACTTCAGCTCAGACGGGGCCTCAGTCCTTTTTCTGTTCATACTTCATTCTTATGGAGCTCTCAGACCTTTACTACTTTGCATTCTGGGTAGTTTTCACTTCAAACAAAAACTGCCGAAGCGAACCAGGAGCGCTTGGTGTTCATAAGGCGCGAGTTAAACGAACCGCGCCGCGGACTTTAATCGAAACAGACTGAGATCATCTCCCGATGTGGTCTCAGTTCGTTTCGTTTCGGGGGGGTTTGAGTTCGTTTGGCGTGTTCACATATACATTAAAAATGCTGACTAATTGATCTGAGTTCACTTTAAGGCCTGAAACGGACCAAGTGTGAAAACACCCTTAGACATCTCCTTCCATGTCTTTAGACGACCGGCTTCTAATTACAGAATTATCCTAATGAATGTGAACTAATTCATGTTTGTTTTGAACACACACAACCGACACGGGTTATGGTGCTGTGTAACCAAAATGTGTCCTTGACTTTCTGCTTTTGAGAAAGCATGACAAAGTACAGACACACACACACACACATAAACACACTCACACACTGTGTTTTTTGGGTAACCTGTGTGATTTAGTGATTTATTGACACAACCTCGCTAACACACGCATGGCTGTGTACACTTCACGTGTACAGTGAGTGTTTATATAATTTACTTTTACATTTACAGCATTTAGCGGACGCTCTTATCCAGAGTGACGTGCAGCAGTGCTTTGTAGTCCATGATCTGTAAAGCTAGACTTAAAGTTACCATCAACAAAGTTACTCATTTGGCAAAACCTGTTAAAGAAAAATGGAACTAATTAACATACGTGTTGGTGGGTCTGACTTTTTTATAGACATATTATAAAAGTCTATTTTAAGAAATGTAAAAAAATCCTAAAATGTAACAAGTTTCTTTCATTTCCTATCTTTGTTAGTTTTTATTTTCATTTGCACTATTTAAGGAAGGTAACGTTACACTTGTCTAACAATGTACAGTAGGTGGCAAATTAAGAATTTAGAATTTTGGATACGTAAGGCCTAAGGTCAATCAGCTTGATTCTGAGCTGCCTGTCCACATCAAGGGTCACTCATTTATGTTCTGGATAGCTACAGACGACTGCTTTGCCGTTTCAAACACTAAAATCCTGAGTACAGCTTACGAAGGCCTTACTGATGAACTAATAAGCTCAGTCAGCCTTGGTAAAGCAGGCAGGAGAGCAGAGAGCCCTGATCTACATCCTACGAGCGATTTCTGGGATTTGTTTTGATTGTATCTGCTTTGGTGTGTGTACGTGATCGCTGAAATAGTCAGGGTGATTCACAAACAGACTAAAACAGCCACAAAGCCTTTCTATTGGCTAAGATCATGAGTCACATGGATAATTACTACCTGATTGGCTGGAGACCTGGGGTACGTGGTGTGCTGTTGTTTAGTAGACACATTATAGAGCATCAATAAATAGTGACATAGAATACAAAGAATGGCACTCATCCTGTACGTGTACGTGTGTGTGTGTGTGTGTTCATGTATTTATCGCATTGTGGGGACCTTTTTGTCCCCTAAAATCACTTTTATCTGTTTTTTGGGGCTTTGTGGGGACATTTGAGAGGTCCCCATGAGGAGAAATGACTTTATAGAAAATGTGCTTGTTTTATTTGAGCAACTAAAAGAGGTAAAAGATGTGCTTTTGGTTACTGAGGTTAAGGTTAGGGTTCGGATTAGGTGTAGGTGCAAAATGATGTACTTTAGTCATTAAAGGACCTCACAAAGATAGTAATACAAGACTGTGTGTGTGTGTGTGTGGTGTTAAACAGCAGTTTAACTCTGGTGAGTATTGGAAATAAATAAAGATGTGTGTTGACTACCTTTGTCGTGTGTGTGTGTGTGTGTGTGTGCGTGTGTGTGTGCGTGTGTGTGTGTGTGTGTGTGAGGGTAAATGAATGGTAATGGAAAGTATGCTTCCATGCTGATAGTCAGAACGTGTGCAGGCCTAGAATAGCAGTTGCAGCAACAGACAGTCAGGAAATCCCCCACCAAGGTCATACTGCCGTGTGTGTATTTATGTTTTCAAGATATACACCCTTATTGACATGTTATTACAGATCTCTAACCGAGTCCTTTTGCTGAGCTCATCTTGGTCAGGTGTGTGTTCTCAGAATCAATTTACACAATCCTCAGATGTGTGTTAATCCCCAGGTCTCCATGGTAACAACACTGGATTAACAAGCTTGTTTTTAAGCAGAAAAATGAAGGATTAGGGAACGTAAGCATCTACTTTTTCATTCCAAATTAAACAGTCCTTATTAAAACTATTCGTTTTGTTAAATGAAACAGATGCTCAGATATTTATAATGGAACAATAATCTAAGAATTAAACTGTTATTAAACTGGTCTTATCAAAGTTAGCATTTTGTGTTATTGAAATAAAATGGAAACAGATGCTGAGATGTTTACCATTAAAATTAGACAAAAACATTACATATTTAATTCAATTAAATATACCACAATAATTTGCAGTTATAACAGTCCAGACAGGCTGGACCTCTGCCCAAAAACTCAAATGAGACTGAATGAGAATTTGTCTTGTGTCTTTGCTTTATCACGTCTTTATGTCCTAGCTGGATAAGTTGCTAGTTAAATCTCTCTAATGGTCCAATAATATTTCGACTAGAGGGATGAATTGAGTTGATCAGCACAAGCAGGCGGTGTGTGTGCATCTGCATGTGTGTGTGGACATGATCTGTGAGTGTAAAATGAGACAGAGATGGAGAACATGAAGTACTTGTCAGATCACTGACATATTAGATGTTGTAACGACATATGATATATGATAATCAGCACCATGCGTTTTGATGCTTTTTCCCCAGAGTTCTTAGTCTGAATTTGTTCAGTACATAAAGCCCAGCTGATACTGTCTAATGCAAGAGGAAAAGTCTAACAAGCACAAACTATTTTATAATGAAACAGTGACTTATAGAGTTAAGAGTTATGTATGAAATGAGATGAAGTTATTCTTATTACAAGATGTACAGTACGTAGTTAAGCATTTTCCCCACTTATCCTATAATGGCCCCTTCTGCCTCCTCACCCAGTTCTAGAATAACATCTGATTTAAACATGCTCGGTGTTTTGGATGGCTGTGATTGGATTATAAAGCTCACAAAGGGCTAAGATTTCTAAATTCACTTAATGTGTGGGAACAATGATCCGAAATGAACCAAAAAAGTAACAAAGTGAATTTGCTGCACTGTGTGTTTTACTTTGTGTTCCAGAGCAGCTTGTGCTTGGGGCGTACAGAGAGCCGTCTCAATCCTGGGACAAGGACTACGATCGCTTCCTGCTTCCTCTGTTAGACCCGCATGAGCCATGCTACGTCCTGTTCCGCCTGGACTCCCAGAATGCACAAGGCTATGAGTGGATCTTCATCTCATGGTCACCTGACCAGTCTCCAGTGTGTACAATACATTTATGTCCAGTTACAAAGCAGACACACATACATACATACATACATACACACAGGCTTACACACTCCTGTCTTTCCACACAGCACACTGAAGACAGTAAACCTCTTATTGATCTGTCCATTCCTCCTTTCCTTTATTAAGGTCAGACTGAAGATGCTCTACGCTGCCACTCGCACTACAGTGAAGAAAGAATTTGGAGGAGGACACGTCAAAGATGAGATCTTTGGCAATGTGGAGGCATGTGTATTTCCAACAGCTTGGTCCCTTTAATTGCTCTAACTCGCTCTGTGTGACGCATACCCTCTTAGATGAGTTGAGTATGTGATACAATTATGAGCAGCTGAAAGAGAGTTACATGCCCTATTATTTTCGAAGGCCATTAGCAGGGTTCCTGGAACAATATTATTAAGTATCTTCCTGGAAATAACTGCCAGTCGTCATCAATGCCATCATCAATGCCATACAGTATTTTAAAGGATGTTGTTGTTGAAAAAATTAAAACATAAAACATATATTAGTATTTATTGAGGTTACTCTAATGCTAGTAAAATAGTTTTAATGTATAATATGGAAGTATAAATCCTTTAATCAAACTGATCAATACCTGAATAAACAGTAGTAAAAATTCTGTTCAAAATTTTTGTTCAGCAAAAAAGCATAAATAAAGTTCATGAATGAGAGGCTTAATTTGATGTTTGTGCGTCCATCCCCGCTAGGACGATGTCTGTCTTCAGGGTTACCTTCGGCATGTGTCGTCGAGCTCCAGCCCTGCTCCTCTCACAGTTGCTGAACAGGAGCTGCAGCGAATCCGAATCACAGAGGTGAGACATGCCTCCCTGTCAACTGACTCATTATCAATCATAATTGAAGCTCACTGCAATAGTTACTGTATTTTTGAGTAGTTACTGCATTTTTGAACCATGTTTATGTAAAGGTTTGAGACCAAAGACAAACATATTCTGTAACCTGTGATTTTGACTCTTTGTAGGGCCGGGTCAAGCAGGTGAGTGGCTGTTCCAGCGCTTCAGCTCACAGTTTGGCGGTGTGTTCAGTTTGCTCTATTCCCTCTTCAGAATGGATAAGAATGTGTGTGTATGTATGTGTGCATGGCATTCTAATATACTGCTTGTTCTTTCTGAGGTTTTGATTTGAAAGACCATCAAAAATATCATTTCATCTCTGCATGTGTTCATTTTCCTTTTTAGAATTATTCTATCTCAGTGAAAACCACACTAGACAAAAACATCTTGATATGGATCCAATTACCACAGAATCTAGCACGCTGCTCTTCATGCTGCGATATTTCAGATATTGTTCTCCATGCTTTCGTACTTCACATAATTTAACGTACAGTACTGTGCAAAGGTTTTAGGCAGGTGTGAAAAAATGCTGTAAACAAAGAATGCTTTCAGAAATATAAATAATGATTGTTTATTTTTATCAATTTACAAAATGCAAAGTGAGCGAACAAAAGAAAAATCTAAATCAAATCAATATTTGGTGTGACTACCTTTTGCCTTCAAACCAGCATCAATTCTTATAGGTACACTTGCACAAAGTCAGGGATTTTGTAGGATTATAGTCAGGTGTATGATCAACCAGTTATACCAGGTACTAATGATCATCAATGTCACATGTAGGTTAAAACACAGTCATTAACTGAAACAGAAACAGCTGTGTAGGCGGCTTAAAACTGGGTGAGGAACAGCCAAACTGCTACCAAGGTGAGGTTGTGGAAGACAGTTTCATGTCATGGCAAGATTGAGCACAGCAACAAGACACAAGGTAGTTATACTGCATCAGCAAGGTCTCTCCCAGACAAAGATTTCAAAGCAGATTGGGGTTTCTTTGTTTACAGCATTTTTTCCACACCTGCCTAAAACTTTTGCACAGTACTGTATCTGCTGCATTTGTATGCACTCAAATGCTCCTACAGACATCGCAACAGTATTTGAGATGTCATGCAATGTTTATATCAATATAGGAACTCATACATTCTGTGTGTTCTCGTGTGTGTTCTTGTTGGTCTCGTTCTGTAGGTGAAGATGGACATCAGTGTGGAGAGTAAACACCAGACCATACAGGGCCTGGCCTTTCCCTTGCAGGCTGAGGCCAAACGAGCTTTACAGCAACTCAGAGAGAGACGCATTAACTACATTCAGCTGGTGAGGCGGCAGCACAAACTCAAGCACTCAAGCACAGACCACAGCTGTACTTTTATCCCTATTCTACATCCATCTGTACAACCAAAAGACACAATTTTAATAGTTGGCTACCAGAAAAAAAACATTAAATCAGACAGATTCTGCATCTTTAGAACTGCACCGTGTTAGAACTGCTATTGCTTTAACGTTTTCCGATGGTTTCTTTCTTCACACTCTTTCTAAACAATTCTTGTGCCACGTTGCAGTCATTTCTACTCAGATATGATCACAGATACATTCAGTTTAAGGTTGTATACTCTGTGTTGAGGAGTAGTTAACTAGAATGAGTCATGCCACTACCTCAACTACGTTTTTCAGTAGCTAACTTAATAAAAATAAAATAAATCGCGGTGTGCCTAGCAAAATGCTACATTGTTTAAATGCTACATTGTGCTGAATTGGCAGAAGTGACATCTGATAGGGGCAATGTTAGCATAACGGTTATGGAGCTGGCCCTGTAATCAGAGCCGATTCAAATCCCGCACCGGTACAGGTACCACTGAGGTACGTGTGAGCAAGGTACCATCCACAAGTACTGCTCCCTGGGTACTGTCCATGCCAGCTGCCCACTGCTCCTTCACGGACGGGTCAAATGCAGAGGTTACATTTTGACGTGGTGCACTGTGTGCAGTTGTGTGTTCACAATGACAAATATTCCATCACTTTCATTCACTTGAATTTAATTTGCCATCTTTCCCTCATGGCGCAAGCTCACTCGATCACACCATGCTCTTGGCAGCTGCGAAATGGAGTCAGAGGATGGAGTCCACTTTGCCAAAGATGGAAGCATGTCTAGATATATCAAAATGTATGACTGTGAAAGGCGAAAATCAAAACACTACCTCCAAATGCTTTTCGAAATCTTATTGTGATTTGACAATACATTATTATTAAAAAATATAGACTTTTGTACTACGTTTAACAGCATGTTTCACATTGTTTAAATAATTTGATTTATCCCACAGCACAAATATTAAGTATAACTAGATGAAGTAGCTTTGATGTAGTTAGTTACTCTTTTCTCTTGTAGTGTGGCTCACTACCATATTACAGTAACCCATCTATATCTTAGCTACTTGTAATCATAAGTAGCTTGTACATCTACCACTTAAAAGTGTCTTCCCTAACACTGGCTATTCCTTCCCAACACAATCCTTGCTCTACATACATTTACTTTTTGGTTTTATTCTACTGAAACAGAACATTTCATCCAATTTTACAGTGAAATTCTAAATAGATCAAACATTCATTTAAAAAGCAACTGTTGCACCAAAATTGCATAAAACAGCCATGCTGTGGTGTGTGTGTGTGCTCCTCAGAGCCTGGACACAGAGAAAGAGACAATTGAGCTGGTGCACACCCGGGCCACGGAGACGCGTGATCTGCCCTGCAGGATCCCCACCGACACGCCGCGCTACCACTTCTTCCTCTACAAGCACTCCCACGAGGGAGATTACCTCGAGTCTGTGGGTACGTCTAGCTGCTGGCTTCAATAACACACACCCAAGCTCAAAACTCCTGCATAATACTCTCTCCATCTCTCTCAGTGTTCATCTACTCCATGCCGGGCTACTGCTGCAGTGTGAAGGAGCGAATGCTGTACTCCAGCTGTAAGAGTCGGCTGCTGGAGGAGGTGGAGAGGGATTACCACATAGAGCTGGCGAAGAAGGTACGAGCATGTCACCAATACCACACACACTCCACTGACATAGTATACTAATACCATACACTGTCTCCTGACCCACACTCTAAAACCACACATTCTATTGACCCACACTTCTAATACCACACACACTCCACTGACATATTAATACTAAGGGTGTTGAAATTAATCACATAATCAATGTATCGCGATTCAGATGTGGATGATTCCACATCGATGCAATGGCAGACCATAATTGATTATATCAGGGTTTTCAACCGGTGGTCCGTGACATGCAGTCCTGTTTCACTACTAAAATCACTTTTTAAAAATTTTTTCATTTAATTTATTTTTCAAAACATTTCCAGATGATTTGGGCATCTTTGTGAATAATTAATTTAATACAAATATCTAAAAGTAATACAAAAAAACCTCTCAGAGTGGTGGTCCCTGGCACAGTAGACCCCTAAATTGCTTGGTGATTTTCTGGCAATGGCATAAACATTCTAGCTAAAACGAACATCACAGTAGCAACTATGGCTGCACAATCTGCAATCCGTGCCCAATTGATGGGCTGCATCGAGCTATCATATTGAATTGAATCACTGTCCTTGTAATCAAATCGAAATGAGAGACCAGTGAAGGTTCACACCTCTAATTAATACCACACCCCAGGTGTGGACTCAAGTCACATGACTCACATGACTCGAGTCATAAATGTGATGACTTTTGACTTAACTTGACCAAATTTTTTAAGTCTTTGACTCGACTCGCACTTGATGACTTGTGACTTCACTTGGACGTGCCTTTTGACTTGATAAGACTTGATAGTTGATACCTTACAGTCGAGGTGGGAAATTCATTGAAATCTCGGTCACACGTTTGTATGTGGAACAGATTTATACAGACTGAGTGAATCACTATCTTGTGGCTCACTTTCCCTTCAAGTTGGGACAAGTCAAGCAGCTTGTCACTTGCTTATTACATTTAAATTAAAAAGTGTTGATTTCCGTAAAATGTTTCATTTCAAGCAACGTGTGCTCTGATTTCGCTTGTTTGTAATGTAAATTTCCTTACATTATTTTAAAATAAAAGGAATTGAACTCTTTTATTAGAAAAAATCAAATCTTTAATAGTTTAGTCAACTATGAGGGGGAAAATGTTCATTAATCATAATCGTGATTATATTGTCTGGAGGTTGTTTTGCCCAGATCTACAAGCCCCAAAAAGATTTAAAATAAGATATTTTAACTGCCAGAAATCAGTTCACTTTCTGAATCAACTAACGTACTTCAATAAAAGCATCCAATCAAATTGCAGCAGAAAATCATGACAATTTAGGACACGAGAGAGAGCCCCAGTTGGAAAACCTGACACCGAAGGTCCTTAAAAATCACACTACATTTGACAAAAACTGCATTATGACTTGTTTTGGACTCAAAACTCAAATTTAACGACTTTGAGACTTGACCTTGAGAATTTCCTGTCTTTACTTGGGACTTGACTCGAGACTTGCGTGGAAAGACTTGAGACTTGCAAAACAATGACTTCCTCCCACCTCTGCCACACACATACATCATACATACACTCTGCTAATGCCACACACACACACACACACACACACAGCTGTAATACCAACAGCAATCCACTAATCGACTAATCACAATCTACTCTATTGCTACCATGTACACTACACTGACACCACACACATTCCACTGATACCACACAATCTACTTAACTTAATGTAAATCTAAATGTAATTTAAATGTAATAAATAAATAATATCACACACACACTCCACTCACACATACTATACTAATATAACAGACACTTTACTGATACAACACATATTCAGTTGTGCTCCTGGAATAGGCAACACTGTGGTCGATACTCCATTATTCTGCTGTTTAAAATAACTATCATCTCATACTCTGATATATGAATGGCTCAGAAAATATTTCATCATCATCACTATTACTACTACTACTACTACTACTTCTAGGGGCAGTAGGTGGCGTAACAATAGGGTGTTCGACCTGTGATCAGAAGGTCGCAGGTTCAAATCCAGGGCCGGTAAACTTACCACTGAGGTACTCTTGAGCAAGGTACCGTCCCCGGGCGCTTGTTAGCTGCCTACAGCTCCTTCACGGATGGGTTAAATGCAGAGGTCACATTTCATGGTGTTGTACTGTGGTGTGTTCATAATGACAAATAATCACTCACTTTCACTTACTACTACTACTACTAATACTTTAAAGACTCAGTGGGCCAATTTCCTAGTTGAGGATTAAGCCTAGTCCTAGACTAGATTTGAGTTTGAATGGTAAATCTCCATTGGTACTACAACTTAGTCCAAGACTAGGTTTAATCCTTGAGCAAGAAACCAGCCCATAATGTTTTACAGCTGAAGAGGAAAAAAACTGATTATGAAATGATTGTGTGTACAAAGTGAAATAAAATGGCCACATTTCATCTGGGTAAAAGATGCATAGATGATGGAGGGAGGTGACAAACCAGTGAAGCATGTGTTCCAAGTATCAACAAGGCAAATGTTACACACTCCAGTGCTTGACTGACATTGACATTTGAAACCCTTAAATAACAAAAGAGTACAGAGATTTTTGGAGTCAGATAAACTGGAGTATGACCATCACTGTGTGTGTGTGTGTGTGTGTGCTGCTTTCTTTTTGTGTGTATATTCAAAAACCACAGATATAAGGGCATTTTTGGGGCCCCATTAGGAAGAGTGTGTTTAAATGTGTGTGTGTCCTGTGTGTGTCACAGATCGAGATAGACAGTGGTGAGGAGCTGACAGAGGAGTATCTGTATGATGAGATCCACCCTAAGCAGCACGCGCATAAGCAGGCCTTCGCCAAACCTCGCGGCCCTGCAGGGAAGAGGGGACACAAGCGGCTGATAAAAGGAGCTGGAGAGAACGGAGATAACAGCTAGAGGGAGGGAAGGACAAGAGAAGCGATTCTAAGTTTTTTCTCTGCAGCACTGTGAGGCTGTGTTTGCTGAAGCAGGGCAGTGAGTTTGCCTGTGAGGGACAGGGTGCACAAGAATGGAGTGTTGTCTCTCTTTTTACTCTTTTTCATTATGACTCTACAGTTTGTACTTCCTTGGCTTGTGTTTCAATTTTCCTAGGTTGCCATTCTTTTGGAAAACTTGCATAAGGACAAATAACTCAAGAATTCATGGAATCTCTGGAAGCACATTAATAGACAATCATTAATATGACATGAATAGACAACACACATTAATTCACAAACAGCAAAACAAAAACATATATACAACCAGATTTACATGCTTGAATAGTTGGTCATCATTTGTCAATTTGGTTATTTTATTTACTGTTATTTAGTTTGAGCTTTCTATAGAAAAAGCATCTAAGCAGCATTTGGACTCTTGTTATTCTTACATCCACCCACACACACCGTCCAAATCAATTAACTCTTATCAATGAACAAACCAACCCGTGTTAGATTGTCTGAAAGCAATGAAAATTGACATGTTATATCCATGTTCACAGACAGCAATGACTGAAGCTTATGTAAGTAAGACATATTTATATTTATGTTAATGTTTAGCCAATAAGGGACTGCTAGTGTAGATCTAAGATGTAAATTCTCTGGTTTTGCGTTTCAATAGTATTAACATCCTAATCCGGATCATCTGTGCACTTAATCTTCATTCTCTCACAACCACTTCTCTTATGCAGATATCAGTGCTTCTAAAGGTACATCATTTTGTGCATATGGCTGTTGTACAAAAAAAGGTCAAAGAATTCAAAATAAAGTATTTTTTTCTGTATGTGTCATCATTTTTTCCACAATTCAGGATACAAGATAAAAGACTAAATTACTAAGAATTGACCCATTAGAGTATGTGTTTAATTATCTCACACTTGCAGTCAAGTGATGAAAATGTAACATCACTTTGTATTCAGGTATGATCTACAGACTTGAGACACTACTATAACAATGCATTCTTATCTCAGCCTACATTCATATGTGTTGAATATTCTACATATTCATTGACAGAAGTTATTACTGCTTGTTTTCTTAGAACTCTCCTCTCATTTCCACCGTATGGTAAATTGGTCAGCAGCTGTGGACTGATGATGTCATAACCAGGCTCAGGGCCTGCTCGTGTTGCACTTTCCTTTTAATATGAAAACTGTATCACGTGTGGACCATTTCGGGGGAATTTGGCATCAGTGTTTTAGTGATATCAAGGTGAACTTTCACGAGTTCGCGACGGGGGAAAACAGGGTATATCAAAGATTAGCCAACTATAGATTGAGCTACAGGACAAAAAAAATGTGTCCTAAGGACAGCATGACCAAATTTGGGTGCCATTTGGCCTCCAGATGGCGATAAAAGCAACTGCTTTTCCCGCTCGTTCAAGGTCAAGGGTCGTGTGAATGAGTTGTTAATAGGGTTCCAAGCACCACTTCAACAAGTAGCGTTAATGCACTAAGCGACACGAAACTTGCACAGGGGCCTATATAAATAAATACAAGAGGTTGGGTCTTTTCGTCTTAAAATGTGTTCTTCTGCATCTAGGTTAATGTGTGGAATGCATACTTAGGTTTACAACCCATTCGTGTAGACAGTGATGTCTATAGCCATATTGTTCGACACTTTAAAACAGTTCTGGTGCTTGTTACTCCAAAGGGGTTGCTCTATATACAAGCTTGGGTAAGATTTTGATAATACATCTGTAGATTACTGGATACCGGATAATAATGTTGCTGAAGAAAACAAGTGATGGTCGTGCTATTTTGTACAATTGACTCGTAATAATCCTCAAGGCAGAAGTTGCTCTATAACGTGTTTGGGAAAGTTTCTTCAGGAACGTAAACGTTGATGGAGCCAGTTTTTTTTGTACAGACATTGCAGAGAAAACCTTCCTAGTTACAGATATTCCGGTAATAAGACATCCATCATGATATATCTTATTCAACGTTTTCTAAAATGAGCACAAAAAAACGCACTTGCATTAACGCGAATCAACATATCAAGAGTTGTGCGTGATCTCGTGTGGGTTACTGCATTTTGCCATATGCAAAACGAGACACCTTGTTAGTAGTTCGCAAAAAACGAAAGCAAAAAGGCAGAACATAAGAACAAAACATAAATGTAAAATGTAAAATTCATTTGCACAATAAAGAGGACGTGATGGCGACGGCGAAAAATGCGTATATCCTGTTCATAAATCTACACATTTATAAATAATAAAATAACAAAACTATGCAGTATAATAATAATAATAATAATAATAATAATAATAATAATAATAATAATAATAAATAAAGCGCTATATGTACGGCATATGGGAAAGTACATTTAATATTAGTAGAGAACATAGATTCAAATAAACTGGGCACTACTTTCCTCTATGCCATTTTATTTATTTATTTATTTTATTTATTCATTGCTTTTTGCGTTTTGACGCCAATTGCACTGCGCTTCGATGTAGCTGTAAATAGAGGGTTAAACGCAGAGCTGCGTGGGCGGAGCCTCAGAGACCGAAGCGCGCTGATTGGCCGACACCAGCAGCACGCTCTGGATTCCTGGAAAGTTCTCAGAATGGATTCATGAGAAACCTCTAGGTAACGCTTATCTCCCAGTCATAACTGTGAAAAAAAGGCCAAAAACGGCGTGCCGTGTTGCAATAAAAACCTCGTTTGAACCATGAAAATAATGTGTGGGTTGTGTGCTACCGAAGTCCAAAGCAAAAACTGGGCGTTAAGTGGTAATCTACGGGAAATCTGACTGAAAGACAGCCGCTTCCGACCGCGTCAGAGGCGCTGACACACGGGGCGATTCCGAGAAAAGCCGTTCCTGGAACTCGGGCGAATTCAACAAGCCAAACCCTAGTGTTTCGTCTCTTCAGCCTCGGCTTATTAACTGGCGTAACACACTTCATTTCCACAAACCATGTCGGTCGCCGTTTCGTGGAGAGCTGCACTTGTGTTTTTTTCCTTTTGACGACCCGTTATAAACGTCGCTCGTTTTCATTTAGCCACTAGAACATTTAAAACAGAGGATCAGGAACGGATAAGAAAGTTAAAAGAGCGTTCGTTTCTCGTTTGGGAATCACACAATAACCTTCATTATCACAATGATTCTCTGCGTCCAAGGGTGAGTCCATTTGGATTATATAAATGAAAACGGTTGTTTAATTCGTTTAACATTTTCTTTATTAAGCCTAATTCATAGGATCTTTTACCGTCTTATTTATCTTTATCTTAATTTTTTTTAACACAGTTTCACTTTGTTCAAGAAACACGCGATGGCTTAAATGTACTTCCTTTTTCTGTTTTACTTTCAACGACTAATACAAAATTAATGATGAGAAACAGGTGTCTCTAACGAAAGTCGTTGTTCAGTGTTATTTAAGCCTTTACATTAGCATTCTGTTAATTAAAACTACTTTAGTGCTTTAAGTAAAGTGCATTCCATTGCCTTATTTTAACAGAAAGTCTGACAACATTGTGATCATTGAAATTCATTCTAAAATTCTATTAACCAAAGGTTGTTATTATGCTTTATTTAGTTGATCTCAACTGTTTTGGCCTTTGGACCTCGGAGTTCTTGTGGCCATCAAGTTTATAGATAGCAAAACACAAGTGTACACAAAAGACAGTCTATATAACAATGGTCTTTTCTATTTGGGTAGGAGATATGAGCAGTCATATGAATAAAAATTTGCATAATAAATACCATAACGTGATTTTATCTATATCAAAGGTATGCATATTTATTGGGTTAATATGCTTACACACACTGCTAACCACTCAGAATGACTGTCCCACTTTCAAGACTGTTTTTGTCTATTTTCTATCAATGGACCACGTTATATCATGTGTTCTAATATCCCCGAGTTCAGCTTGTCCCACATTGAGTGGCCCACTGACGCAGTGAATCAATAGACAGCCACAGACATTCTTGTAACAAATGGGGGGCCGAATGGTGTTGTCTGGCCTTATTTAATTCTCTTAGCCATCATCAATTATCCCCAACATCACTCCGAGTGGTAGCATTCTTAAAGAGATTTTGCAGAGACCCTTTTTTCTTGATTGTTGCATTTCTTCTTTTCAGGCCTCGGGCTCTGTTGCCAGACTCTCAGACTTCGGTGATTCCTTGTGGAGTTTCGGTTTTCTCTCCCTCCTCTACACATGTTCATAATCACCCAAAGTACTGGGACGCCACCAAAGACCTGCGAGTCCTCACCTACGCCTTCTATTATTTGGAATCTTCAGGTAAAACTTATTCCACTGTTTTGTTTTGTCAAGGATGCAAAAACAGTTTATACATTAAAAAAAAAAAACAGATGTAAATTGTGTACTTGGAGTGTATTTCAAGTGTGAGGAAGTCGATTCCGAGTAGATTCTGTTTTGGGAAAGAGTTGCTGGGTCTCCTAGCTTAACACCACCCTGGGGTCACGTAGCTGCATTCCAAGCGCAACTCTGTTGTGCTTCATGTTTCTCGAAATGGCAAGAGGAGAAATAGAGGTGTATAGGAAGTAATCTAGACTTTCAGTGTGCTTTCCACTTTCTACACCATTCAGTCTGTTTTTTGTTATCAAATATATTTATCTGCATCTTTGCGCTTTTTTTTTTTTTTTAAGGTTGGTACTGGGGTGCCATCAGTGCCAACGAGGCCCATTCCGTCCTTCAGGGTGCAGCAGAGGGCACGTTCCTGGTCCGGGACAGCAGCCACCCACATTACATGCTGACCCTGTCCATCAAAACGTCACGGGGGCCTACCAACGTCCGGATCGAATACGGCCGCGGACACTTCCGCCTGGACTCCAGCTCTGTAACCAGACCCAGGATGCACTGCTTCTCTGACGTGCCCAGCCTCGTGCAGCACTACATGAGCTCGACCAGAGACCAAGAGGAGGTTACGGGTGACGAGAATGACCCCAAAACCGCCCCTGGTTCGCCCAAAGAACTGGCTGTGTATCTTAAACTCAAACGTCCGCTCTTCCGCCCTCAGGCTTTCCCGTCCTTGCAACACCTCACTCGCTTGACCATCAACAGATGCACTGCCTCCCCCTCAAATCTGCCCTTACCCAAGCCTTTACTCCAGTATCTACAGCAATATCCGTTCCGGCTCTGAAGTCAGCGCGGAAACACACCACCGAGCTGGACGTAAAAGGAAAGGACAGCGAAGTCCTGCAATAAAATCTTGCAGGCTTGAAGCAAACACGGCTTCGGTTCCTGGTACAGTGGTGGCTACTAGATGTTCTAGAACATCCTCTGTTTCAATTGTTAAGCGTAATTTACACTGTGGCCAACACCTTACTGTAGAACATGTTAAAGACTCTATGTTCCAAGGACAGACTGATCTTCACTCGACTGGAATGGTCTTGTGAGTTTTTAACAGGTGAGAAAGAATTCTGAGGCCAAGCAATGACTGTGTCATGATGTTTAACAGTGATGGAGATGGGTCACAGTTCCTTAAACTGAAGACAGACTTTTGGTGGACGGATTAGAGTTTACCACGGGCTTTTTCCACCCCCGACCCTCCAGTGTAGGCCTTTGCACATCAGACATTTAAAGAGATTCTTGAGACGGTGACTTTGGTACATGACTTGATGTATGACACTGTTGAGGCACATTTGGTTAAAGCCCTGCCTATTTTCCTCACTTCTTTTTTCTTAGTGAAATACATTCTGGTGTATTAATCAGTCCAGATTAATTTATTTTTTTATATGCCCAGATTGTGGGTGCTGTATATATTTATGGACAAAGATCCTTTTCATTTTGTAATAAAAACGTTCAATTTACGATGCCATTTGAGTCCTTTACTTTGTATAGTTGTATAAAAGAAATCCTTATTTTTAAAGTTTTAGACATTTCTCAGACCTCACAAGGTTCTGTATAAAAGTTACTGAAAGTATCGTGAACCATTTGGGGTAAAGGCGTCTGAGGTAAAACGTCAACACAAACTAGTCAGTGATATTTTTTTTTTTTAAAGACTGGACAGTGCTCTGGGAAAACCAAACACTTTCAGGGAAAGCGAATGACCCGAAACACATGAATGCGTAAGCGAATCAAATGATCTGAATCCCTGGGCTTCCAGGTAATGTTTCTTTTTCCGTAAATGCCTACGTGGACTCCAAAACTGGCTCAACATAGAGCCGTAACACGAGGCAGAACAACCAGATCGGATCTAGTGTATGACAGCTCTTTAGTCGTAAAGATAAAACTATACTCAAAAGTGCATTAATATAGAAATGATGTTTTTGTAATTAAACATGTAACATGCAGTTATTGAACATACAGTAAATATGCATTTCCAAAACCTAAATTATCTCCCAAGTAATGTAGCTATAATAAGAATAAAAATAATAATACGAGTTTTATCAACATCGTGATGCTTCAAAAGCCCGAAATCTGGAAAAACTAAACAGGGCACTCAAATTCGCGGAACGCCGAGGGACAATGGTGCGCTTTCTAACCAGAAAAAGAATGATGTGTGTGATAATTCCTCCATTAATGATTGCCGCTCTTTCTCTCTCCAGCAAAATCGGGACTTCTAAGAAGTTGGAACAGGGCTTTCCTGAAATTTTAGACGGCTCAGTAGCACAGGGTTACGTAAACTCGTTAGGCTACATTAATACTAGCTGCATTTTAGTCTGAACTCAAGTGAAGCAGTTGACATCGATGAGACGTCATTTCATCATCTAGTTTCAAATGTCAACATGATTATCACCAGAAACATTAAGCTCACTTGCTGAAAAGAGGGACAGTTTTAGAGCTGCTTAAACACTTTTAATGACAATTAAGACTTAACCTTCTTGCACAGTGACAGTAAAAAAAACGTTTTTTTTAATCTGTATTGTAGTGAATGTCCTGTGTGTGTGTGTGTTTGTTTATGTGTGTGTGCGTGTTGTGAGCGAGCGTGCGGCAGGCCGCCAGCTGTTTCGCAGAACGCGCACACTGCTTCCAGGGAGAGTGGAGTGCAGCATTGGGAGGGGGAGTTCTCAGAAAAGGCCTCAATAATTACCTTCAGCCTACTGCACCCTACCACACACACACACACACACACACTTACTGAAGGCAGTCTCACCACAATAAACCACAGCCACATACATCAACCCATAGCCAGATATGCAAGCGCAGGAGCTTTGCACGATTCAGTCGAGATGAAAAGAGGGCGGGGAAAAAAAAGAAAAACCACCACAAACAAACAAAACAATTTAACCGTCTGATTGGCGGATATTGACGGGATGAAGGCTTTCAGTAAAATTATATCTAGCACCTCGAAAAGCGCTCATGATTACTAAATCACGTTTAATTCTGAACGGGACACCGTGATGGGGCATGCCTTTGGTGTGTTGCCACTAATGGAAGCACAGCCGAGCCGCGCCCTCTCGCTGCTGCGCTCCCGCTCTGCGTCACGTTCGGTGAGGCAAAGCAGGCTTGTCACGCCTGACCAACTCAAATAACAATTTACTGGAACATTAGGAATGCGATCCTGCTGCAGGCGTAGCTGTTTAATGCCCAGGTGCTTCTGCAGCTTCCTGCTTTCTTGAGTGGAGATCCGATGCTAGGCTGCGCAAAAGACAATGGGCTCCGTTCACCAATATTTTAAGTTACCTTCTTTAATTTCTTTTTAAGTTGAGACTTTTAAGTAGCATCACACTGTCCAACTGTACCACTGACAAAAACCATGCGTGCATACAGTAAAATTTATGCTATAGTGCTCTTCACTGTTTGTATATTCTCTTCTTACATAAAAACAAACATCAGTTCAGAAAACGTTGGTCAATGACAATCTGTGAAAAACTGAACACGAGGGTTTTAAGAACAAGTTTTATCTTAAGAATAGCTGGTGAATGAGGCTGTAACGGTTAGGGAGTCGGTCCTGTGATCGGAACGTCGTCGGTTCAAGTCCCAGACCAGTAAAGGTGCCACTAAGGTACCCATGAGCAAGATACTGTCCCCAAGCGCTGCTCTTTTACGGATGGGTCAAATGCAGAGGTCACACTTGGTTGTGGTGCACCGTGTGCTGTGGTGCGTTCACAATGACAAATTATCACTCACTGACAAAGAAATGTCCAACATGAGTTACTTTTACTGTGTTATGTAGAGGAGTTTCTGATACGTTTCCATGCCCAGGATAAAATTCTATGCTACAACAAAAGCTGCAAATGAAAAGCTGCTTCAGGCAGGTCAGAGCTTCACAAGTCTAACATCGCCAGCCAATTTTACCATGGTTTCAGCCCAGTGTGTCCTTAAAGGCTGGAAACGCCCCTGGTAACAATCCTAACCAATACAAGATGTATTAGAGCTGGAACTTGCCAGTCCGTCCAGGATTTCACAGGTCTTTTTTAAAAGATTGTTGCTGATTTTGCGGCAGCTTTTCTACAAAAAAAAGTGTTTTTAGCCGCTTTGTTGCAATTAAGTTTGCGGAAGCAAGTCACAGTGCCGTATAAAGGTTGCAATTTTCCCCCCTGTATAATTATTCTTTACTAATTAATTTAAATGGATTTACATTTTTACTCAAAACCACTTATTTTCCTTAACCATTTAGTTATTTTTGAAGGTAAATGTGAGGCGTTTTTTAACACCTATTTCCTGCGTCTTCCAAACCTAACACGTGTGTTCGTTGACGTATGGCTCAACGTTTTGCGAGGCAAATGACAACAATTGGTCAGAAATTAGGGAAAAGTTGCGGTAAATAGTCAAAATTGCAAGGTGGGGGTAAATTTGCAGGGACTGGCTGAATTTGCGTTAATAGTAGCCATTGCAACATCGTGAAACTCTGGAGGGTCTCAATTCCATAATGTACTGTTCGAAAGTGCTTTAGGCGCTTGCTTTTGTATAATTATAATTTGGGTGACGTAAGCGATGAACATGGAGAGAGATTCCATTAAGATATGTCTGTGACGGACACAAGATAGGGCCGCTGTAACCAAAACATGATCAACAACCACTGTTCCTTTCTGCAGCGGGAAACGACAGACACTGACAAGCACAAAAGCAAGTGCCTAAAGCACTTTCGAACAGTACATTATGTTTTGATTTGAGTCTCAGGTGAACTTCTGTTGGTAATTTAGTTGCAACAAATACATTTTCCAAACATCACACAGCTGTAAGGCAAACTTTCCTTATGTGCAGTATTTTTGCATATACAGTATAACTTAAGATCTTGATGTGATGAGAAAATGTGCCTCCAGATTTGAATTCAGCACAGGAATTACTGTAGCACACATGAATTAGACCAAGTAGCAGACAGAAATGATTTATTTGTGATGCAGTGTAAAGTACTGTTCAGAAGTGCTTTAGGCACTTTCTTCTTTCTGCTGTGAGCATCTTGTTGTTCGAGTTCAGTTTACAGCTCGCTGGTTAGTGAGAAACAGCTGTTATTGTGTTGCTGTGCAACAAAACGTATCAAAATAGCAAACTGTCACAAAACAATATTATGCCTATAACTTCAAATCTGGACGTGCTAGGAAAGTTCTGAGTGCAGATTTGGATTCAACACAGTCAATATTACGTTTTACTTCCAGTAGCAAAATCTTTGTTCTCCAGTGTTATCAGTGAATTCAGAGAGCAAAGAATAACGATAAAAACACACCTCCCACTCATCAGAGTTATATAAATGATGTATTTAAATGTCATTTATTTCCTCCTGACAAATCTCCCCTTTAAACGACGTTTCCGTTGACCTGCTTTTCCATTTACAATAAAGACAGACAAGCAGTTAGCAACTGCTGCTTCTACTGTTCCTTCGTAATCCGATTCAGGGTTGCGAGGATCACCTTTGACTCCTGTGTGTGTGTGTGCGTGTGTGTGTCTGTGGGAGAGTATTTATGTTGTTGTGGGGACCTTTCAGTCCCCTAAAATCACGTTTATTTGGTTTTTGGGGTTTTGTAGGGACATTTGAGAGCTCCCCATGAAGAAAAATGTGCTTGTTTTATTGGAGAAACTAAACGAGGTAAAAGATGTGCTTTTGGTTACTGAGGTTAGGGTTAGGCTTAGGTATAAAATTATATACATCTTGTCATTATGGGAGTCTATGGAAGGACCTTACAAAGGTAGTAATACGTGAGTGTCCATGTATTTACTGCATTGTGGGGAGCTTTTGTCCCCTAAAATCACTTTTATCTGATTTTGGGACATCTGAGCGGTCCCCATGAGGAAAAACGACTTTATAGAAAATGTGCTTGTTTTATTTGAGAAACTAAAAGAGGTAAAAGATGTGCTTTTGGTTACTGAGGTTAAGGTTAGGGTTAGGTGTAGGTGTAAGTGTAAAATTATGTACTTTAGTCATTATGGGAGCCTATGGAAGGACCTCACAAAGATAGTAATACATAGACTGTGCGTGTGTGTGTGTGTGTGGAGGTCAGCGATCTCAGCGGTGACTCAATCCGTATGACGGTATCACCTTATTCCTGAGGTACAGTATGTGCGCTCTGTCTCCCTCTCGTTCTCAACCTGTAGAGCAAGCCTTAGTCATCCTCTCCTCTGCAGTACACAGAACCGGGGCCTGAAAAAACAGACAAGCAGTTTTCTTGGGGTCATTATTACAAGCATTTACTGTAACTCCCTCTTTGACTGACACTCAATGTAGCACATGGGCAACTACCCGAAAATGAACTGAAACATGACATCGATGGCTATTTAGATTAATTTTTATAATTCTGTTCATTTTTTAACAAAAGAATTATTAACACTTTCTCCAGTGTGTGTTCAAGCAGGGCAGGCGGCAGCATAACCGTGACCGGAAGGTTACCACTGAGGTACTCGTGAGCAAGATGCCCAGGTGCTGCCCATGTCAGCTGCCCACTGCTCCTTCACGGATGGGTCAAATGCAGATTTCATTGTGGTGCATTGTGCGCTGTGCTGTGTTCACACATAATCACTCACTTTCAAGTACCGTCCCCTTAAAAACAAACTACTGTGAGTTTGCGACTATTTTGGTGTGTTTCCTTTGATTATTTTTAAATCACAGATATGCATTCTTTCATTAGAAGAAATATCCAAACTTTTTAAGAGCATATTTACAGTACAAACCTTAACAACGTACACACAAAAAACATAAAATGCTCAATTAATCGTGATACTGATTTGAGGTCATAATTGCCCAGCCCTAACTTTATCTAATAACATGATATAACTGAGAAAACGTCTCTTTAACTTGAACAAGCGTTTTATTTCACTTTGTTAAATTGTGATTTTGGATTTTGCAGTGCTATAACTTGCAGATTATCATGCTACGTGACTAGAATACCAGTGTGAGATCAGACAAAAGGCTCAGTGAGTAATGGAATGCAACGTTAATGTGAAAGTGCCCATGTAGGAAGCTAAGGCAGGAATTTCACCTATGACGCAGATGCCATGAATCTCTAGAATTGTTAAACATGATCAGAACACACACCCCCATGATTATTCCCACCTCTTATTAAGATCCAAGTGTGTTCCCACATACTGCAATCCCATCCTCTCATCCTCCACCATGTGCTTTAGGAGAGGAGGATGGCGTGGGTCGACCTCCAGAAACACGCGGCTGAAAGACAGGGAGAGACGCGGACATAGAGCTGAGCGATAGGATCAAAAATATTATCACAATCATTTTTGTCATATTGATCAATTTCGATAATTATCACGATATATTGCCATTTTAGTTAAAAAAGGCTTACTCAATTTTGATTGGCTAGCAAGATACAAGTGACACTGGCAAGCGGTGTTGTAAAAGTAACTTGGAGCACTCTGAGCACTACGGCAAAAAACCGTCTCCACTGATGTGGATTTTTATGCCGCCAAATGCGGTTTTTGTACTGAAAGTGGTCAAACCCTCACTTCCAGAGCGCTTTTTCGGTGCTTGTTGTTGCTAAGTTACGAAAAGCGTCATCTGGCACTTCTGGGTTCGTTCCTATTTCATGTAAACATTGTGCATGTTCCTTTGAGTTGAGTAGTTTAGATGCCGCTATTCAGGTTTATCACGATGCGCTCTTCTTTTACTGTCTATGGATGCGGCAGGATTTTTATATTATTTATATTTTTCAGGGGGGGGGGGGCATTTTCAACCGCTCCTTCAGTCTCCGTGACATCTTGAGTTGCCCAACATCTTTTCTTACACGCACAAACACTTCACTAATGTTTACCATGCGGCTTCTTTGTGCACAGTGAGCAAATTTGTACCGCTGGCAGTGACTGGCGTCATACCAAGCCCACACTCTACATGATAGGCCAAAGACATGTCTATCTCAATACGTTGTGGCACACTGGGCAAACAAGAGTGATCAAATTGTATAGCCTACGTTTGTCATCGTTATCATCACATTTTTCTCGATAAAAAAAAATCAAGATCATTTTATCGTCCAGCGCTACGTGGAAAACAAAAGTGTGTGTGTGAAAGAGGAGACGGAGCAGGGAGGACATAAATGCGGCTAGGGTTACAAAAGCTCTGACAGACAGACTCTGTTCCGACAGAGCCAAGACCTCTAGGAAAAATCCACGTGTGACTTCTGTGAATGGACAGCAGACCTCAGTACGTTCAGGGAATTCGGGAAATCTCAGTGTTTGCGGGACACAAAGGCCCAGAAGAATGCCTGCAGCTCACCACATAGAGCGCTCAGATAAACACTGCCGAGTTACAACACAGAGAGAGAGAGAGAGAGAGCCCAACTGATCTAAAACAAAATTATATGTTGTAAGCTCGTTACACTACGTCACAAAACTTTATATATATACTGTATGTATACTGTTTTTGTTCCCCATTTTTGGTATTAACAAATGAACAAATAATTCACGCATTCCAGTGCTTCCCTTTTCTTCCTTTTTTCCCGGGAAAACGCACTTGAAACAAAACTCTTAGAGAAGAAATCAGTTTTCTCCAAGGATGTGACTGGCTGGCTTAATGAGGCACATTTATAACCCAGTCCCAGGTCAAGTGAGCGTGACAGCTGTGTCTCGAGCGAGCACGATGGCAGAGTCGCACGCGAGCGCAGGCAGTGTTGAGCGCACACAGACCGTTTCAAGAGGGCGAGCAGGCAGAGTTGAGCACGTGCAGACCCGAGATTTTGCTCGCGAAAAATCCACTGCGTGCTCAGAATTATGCCATGAAAATAACCCCATACTCAGGTGGCTCTTGCATCGCTCTGCCATGGCTCAATGACTGGCTCCATGTAGCTTTAAAAAAATCATGTAAATAAATAAATGGCTGTTATATTTTATTTTGATGTAATTTTTCCCCCAATGAGACACCTCTTATTTTAGAGATCAAGTTGATCTTGTGACATGAACATGTTTTGTTGATGTAAATATGCATCACCGACCAGCTGTATTAATTCTTCAAATGCAACAAATTTCTTTTACACATAACAGTAGCATAACAATAAAACCAAATATGCTTTGTTATCTATATTTTTAGGGGTCAACAGGTTTCATGGCTCCACATAAATTTTATTTGGTGGAAAAATTGCCAAAATGGCTTTTTTGATGCTGAAGGTTGTAGACCCATTTTAGCGGAAAATTAGCCCTAAAAAACTCGCCGCCGCCGCCGCCCCCCACCACACACACACACACACACACACACACACACTCACCAACGCAGGATACAACTCTCCATTTCCTTAGAGCTTAGTCACTCATCACAACAAGGTTTATGACAACAATAAATGTTTTACACAAGCCAGACTTTTTCAAATGTCATTACTGAGGTTTGTGAACTACGGTTTGTGATTTGGTGTGAACTGTGAGGGAGGAATTACTGGAAGAGAGACAGAGAGAGAGACCTGGTCCCTAGAACGCCGTTATCTGCTTCTCTGAAAGTGTGGGCAACAGTGAGCCGAGCGGATTCCCTGAAGTGTTAAAGAAGTGCTGGGAAAGCTCCTTAGCCAGATTAGAGCTGGCTATTTATACTCCACTGCTCTTCTAGACCATAGACACAAGATCATATTCACCAGGCAACAGGGCTACTTATAACACACACACACACACACACACACACAGTCGCATATTAATATCTTTGTGAGTTCCTTCCTTAGACTCCCATAATAACATCATTTTATACCTAACGTCAGTAACCAAAAGCACATCTTTTACATCTTTAGTTTCTCAAATAAAACAAGCACATTTTCTATAAAGTCATTTTTCTTCATGGGGACCTGTCAAATGTCCCCACAAAGCCCAAAAAACTGAACAAAAGTGATTTCACTTTTATCTTTTCACACACACACACACACACACACACTTATTATAAAAGGTCCCCACAACGCCATAAATACTCGCCCACACACACACACACTTACTTATGTGCTCACACACCCAACACATCTCTCTCTCTCTCTCTCTCTGTCTCTGTCTCTGTCTCTCTCTCTCTCTCTCTCTCTCTGTCTCTCTCTGTCTCTCTCTCTCTCTGTGTCTCTCTCTCACCCGTCATCTGTTAGGAGTTTCGGGGCAAGAGCTAGAATCTGGCTGATCACCGACATGCCATTCAAGCCTCCGTCCAATGCGGCGTGGTCTTCAAACCTGCAGACAACCGAAAATCTTACAGTAAACATAATGGTAGGGCTGTGCAATATGAACTCCAATCAATATCACGATTAATTGAACATTTTACCTGATTATGATTAATGAACGATTATTTTGCTTTTGTCATTTTTGCTTGTTTTTTTGTCCTCATTGTTCACTGACAAGGTTTGTGTTGTGAATTCTCTCAACTATTAATGTAATATTTTTTTAATGCAAGAATGCATATCTTTGTGACTTTATGGGGAGCAGTTGGTAGCGTAATGCTTAAGGAGTTGGCCCTGTGAACGGAAGGTAGCCGGTTCAGCTTTATGATCACGGGGCCAACGCCCGACCGTTACGCCACCAACTGCCCCAAAGGGTAGATCTGAGTGTACCTGAGTATCTCTGCCTGCAGAGACTCCATATCCCGAGTGAAGAGGTAGGGGGGGTTGCTGACCAGCACATCAACAGGACCAAACTGTCTTACTACAACGTCTGCGTCTGAGAAACACAAACACTTTCTTTGATTGCAATATTAATCCAACGACAAACCCCAAAGCTCCATATAGCTCTGCCAGCTGGCCCCAGATGCCCTGCTGCTTGGCCTGCCTGAGATGCCCAGTGCTGTAGGTGTAAAGCTGGGGGAACACGGGCCTGTGTCTGAATAAACAGCAGAGAGTGAAGAGCGGCACTAAGAGGGCATTAAACGTGTCATCTTCCATCAAAAGACTAGTAATAAAAAAGTTATATAATGTGGATAAACAGATCAACACCACAGCTCAGTAGTGACCTTTACTGCGTATTAAAGTCTCTTCCGCTGTCTTAAAGTTTGTACATCCATAACCTGACCAAATCTACAGCCCGTCTTTCTGTCTCGTATTAGTAAAATACACACAGAAAACTGACAGAGTTTGAATCTGTGTTTAATGGAGATGGAATGACGGATTTACTGACATCATGTGGCTGTGGTTGTAACATGATTACCTAAATGGACGGCAGTAAATCAGAAGTGAGTTTACTAACTTCAGAACTACTAGAGCTGTAATATTCCGTTCCTTTTAGGATCCGGCTCCCTCACTAAACTGACCCGGGTGTGCGAGTCACTCGAGTCAGTATTGCCAAATCACCAACAAACGAATATTACAGCTCTAGTAGTTATGAATTTAGTAAACTCGGAGAAGAAAGTACATGTGGCTTGTCATGAGAATGAATGCACTTCCAAATAAATGACAAAGTATCAACGTATGTCGTGCGTGCGATTAAGGGGTGTGTTTCCCAAGTCGCTAACTATGTTAGCAACACTATGTTAGCAACACTATGTTAGCTCCAAAAGCATAGTTGCTAACTACATTAGCAACACTATGTTAGTTGCTAACGTACACTATGTTAGTTGCTAACGTACACTATGTTAGTTGTTAACGTACACTATGTTAGTTGTCAAATAGACTATGTTAGTTGCCAATATACACTATGTTAGTTATTAATGTACACTATATTAGTTGCCAATATATACCATGTTAGTTGCTAACGTACACCATGTTAGTTGCTAACGTACACCATGTTAGTTGCTAACGTACACCATGTTAGTTGCTAACGTACACCATGTTAGTTGTTAACATACAATATGTTGATTGGTAACGTACACCATGTTAATTGCTAACATACACCATGTTAGTTGCTAACGTACACATGTTAGTTGCTATGTTAGTGGCTAACGTACAATATTTTAGTTGCTAACATACAATATTTTAGTTGCTAAAGTACACCATGTTAGTTGCTAACGTACAATATTTTAGTTGCTAACATACACCATGTTAGTTGCTAACGTACATTTTAGCTGCTAACGTACACCATTTTAGTTGCTAATGTACACCATGTTAGTTGCTAACGTACACCATGTTAGTTGCTAATGTACACTATGTTAGTTGCTAACATACACCATGTTAGCTGCTAACGTACAATACTTTAGTTGCTAACGTACACCATGTTAGTTGCTAACATACACCATGTTAGTTGCTAACGTACAATATGTTATTTACTAATGTACAATATGTTAGCTGCTAACATAGTTAGCAACTATGCTTTTGGGAAAAGCACCCCAGATTCGGCTGTATGTTTCCAGCTCTAGAGGAAGTTAACCAACAGATTTACTCATAAATGTGTGTTTCGCGCCGCGCTACTGTTTCGAATGACACGAGTCCCGTAATCTACAAAGAGGATTCAACTGTGGTGCGAATGAACTGTAAGTTATGACATTTTTAGCAGCTGTACTTTCTACTGTGGCTGTACTGATCTTGTAATGAGTTTGAAATGAGAGGTACGTACGTGATGGGGTTTATATTTTAATCAGGTTCATGGAGACCTCAGATTCTTGAGTCGTGAGTTATTTTATTGATCCAGGTGATTCACCCGGGTTAGTCATAAATCGCCCGGCTCTAATAATTACCACTAATTCTGAGTTCAATTCTGAACCCAAATCATGATTTTCTGCCTTAACCACTTCCTATATTTTGCGTGTGTGTGCAGCTCTAAAACCCTGATTTCTTAAAATCCTGCATACAATACAATTATTCCACCGCAAACATAACTCACCTTTCATCACATCTAAATGGTAAACTTCTAGTCTGTCCTGGAGCCCCAGTCTACGATCAACACACACACAGATAGACAGGTTTGAGTGATTAACTCCTAAATTCCTAAGTAATTATCATAGTGTGTGCTTTTACCACAGAGCTAATTACCTGCTCGCGTTCTCCTCCGTCAGACTAACTGCGTCTCGGCTCTGATCCAGCGCTACAGCTTTGAGCTTGGAGCAAGAATTTTAAAGAATGAAATCCATCACATAAAAAATAAAAACACACCAATATCACTTTACATTACAGAGAACAGAGCAAAGCTGAAATAATCTTAGGTGATGAATCTCAAGCCTTCACATGAATTTACATGAAACTAATAAGACATAACATTATCACCTAATACTGAGTAAGTCTGCAGTAGAGGTGCAGCGAAACATCGATCTCCATCAATTCAACAGTCAATAAGCCCATAGCATCGATCAGACATCATACATATTTTAACAACAATTTATACTGATCAGGAGGTCCATTTATTCATAAAGACAATTGTTTTTTATTAAAATGACAGGTTGAGCTCGGGAACAGAAAATGTTAAATGGCATTTTAGCTGCTCTTTGTGCTTTGTTACAAATGGAAGTGACTGGGTGAAATCAGCATAAAAAATTGTCTCATATCAATCGCTGGCTCTTAAACTGAATCGGAAAAGCAGACTTCGTGATATTGGAAGATATTTAATCATTGTCCAATGAACCGATATAATCCTGCATCTTGATATAGGGCCCTATGAAATCTGTTTTTTTCCCCTAAATTCCGTTTTTTCTATGGTATTGTTCTGCTCTAAACTTAGCACTAACACTCAAATTCCGTAATTTTTTTGAGGACTTTGGTGTTTCAGCGAGCCCCTTCACCATAGCTGACCGTTGACTTCTTCCCCCCTGTGTCTGTGCGTTTGTGTGCGTGGAAAACTGAGTCCCGCCTCAACAGGTAACACGTACAGGGGGCTGCAGCGGCCAAAACTGATTAGAAACCATTGCTTTGCTTTGTCCACACACTGAGATCAGCGAATTATACGACATTCCGCGTTTTACAACGGATTCCATTTTATTTGTTGAATTCTGCGATTCCGTCCACGTTTTCTGCATCGCACAAATCATAGGGCCCTATTGATATAACGTGATTTTCAACCCTACTAGACTACCCTATATACAGCTGTGATAAACTGTGTTCTGACATCTTTCTATTAACATTTTTAGCTATTTGAGCTACAGTAGATCTCCTATTGGTTTGAAAAACATAGTCCAACACAAATATTAAGTAACACTGGAAGAAAAAGCTTCAATTTAGTTAACCACTTTTTCTCAGTAGCTTGTAGACTAGTTAAATACTATATTAACACTGAGCAGCTTAGCTACTTTAATCATACGTAGCTTGTGGCTGAACAAGATCCCATTTAAAAGTAACTTCCAGCACTGCTCTCAAAGGTGAGTGATTACTGTCATCTGTGAAACATCAGCGGGATTGGTACCTTGTTCATGTTTCCCACTGTGGTTCCTTTAACGGCCTGAGATTTGAACCATCACAATACCACTACCCTACTTTAAACCTAATTTTACAGCCATATCATTTAACTAGATCCCTGTAAACATGAGCATTCAAGATGTTAACACAAACTGCCACAGATGTGACCCTTCTTATAAATATCTACGCAAGTTCAAACACAGCCTCAGTGTGATAATCCATTTGTTTATCCACTTATATAGCTTTTTTTGGGAAAGAGCACACGCATCGATCACAACTCAGATTAATGCTGTTAGAAGTTGCCAAAATGATGGGGATTAGAGGCTAACCTGCGGTACACTGCGCAGGAGGCTGAGAGAGACAGCGCCACTGCCACAGCCCACTTCCAGACACCGTAGAGCAGAACTCTGCCCCAGTGCCCCTCCCTGATCACAGTGAAGATGCTCCAGCACCAGACCCACCAGCTCCTATACACACATAAAAACAGATATGTTCACACACTGCGTTCATAAGAGACACGATCTGTCTTTACATTTCAACACATTCAATTTAATGTAAAAGAAAAAGCTAAAGCTCCAAAACCTAAAAGCAGATCAGGCTTATAGTCAGAGCTGGGCAAATAATCGATCATTATTAGAAACAGTGGCAGTTGGTGGCGTAACGGTTAGGGTGTTCGCCCTGTGATCAGAAGGTCACAGGTTCGAATCCAGGACCGGTAAAGTTACTCATGACCGAGGCACCGTCCCCAAGCACTGCTTCACGGATGGGTCAAATGCAGAGGTCACATTTCACTGTGTGCTAAACTGTGATGTGTTCATAATGACAAATAATCACTCACTTTCACCTCTAATCAATGTAATCTTGCCCCTGAAGATGATGTTAATTCTAATGATGAATTCTTTTAAATAATAAAAAAGAATTCTGCCAAAAAAGATTTGAAAGTGAAAGTGAGTGTATATTTGTCATAGTGAACACACCACTGCACTTGACCCATCCATGAAGGAGCAGTGGGCAGCTAACATGGGCAGCGCCCCGAGTACCTCAGTGGTAACTTTACCGCTGTGTGATTCAAATAGGCGACCTTCTGATCTTGGGGCAAACGCCCAACCGTTACCCCACCAACCGTGAACACACCACAGCACACAGTGCACTACACTAAATGTGACCTCTGCATTTGACCCAGTCGTAAAGGGAGCAGTGGGCAGCTTTAGCTGCTAGTAACTTGCTCACGAGTACCTCAGTGGTACCTTTACTGGTTTGGGACTTGAACCGGCGACCTTTTGATCCAAAGGTCAACTCCCTTACCGTAACACTGCCAACAAAACAAACTTTATCAGTAAACTATATGGCAAAAATCAACCCAAAAAATAAAATAATTGTTAATTAATCGTAATTGATGTAAAATTTTTCAATGAATCATGATACTGATTTGACCTCATATTGGCCAGCCCTACTAATAGTGAATGAAAATAGTATTATGTGAACATGTAACCGTAGTTACGCTACTCAGCTCCATTAACCTTACGCCACATAGGTCACATAAAACTTGTACCTCTGTCTCAGGTCGAGGGATGAACACTGGAGGCCTCATCTTTAGTGTCAAATCTCTGAAGTCCCACTCCTGAATTATGTACTGCACTGGCATTCTAAAACACACACACACACACACACACACACACACACACAGATTTTAAATCTCTTTGTGGTGTGGCTGTATTTCTGACCTTATTTAGCTTATATTTGACTTCTTGAGCCCTACACAACTTTAATTATATGTTTTTAGATGCTCCAAGCACGTTGTGGTCTAAAGTTCGAGTTCAGATATTTACCTCCTCCGCAAGACATCACATAATGTAGTTAGAAACTGGTTTTAGTTTACTCTGGTCGATACTATCATCACACCAATCGAGCGGTTGACCTCTATGGATTTCCCTTTAGTATGAATCAAAGATTTGGATGGGATGAGATGGGCTCATGTTGCTATTGCTTCAAGGTGCTCAGATGTGACCCTTCATGCTGTGTTGGAATGTTCAGAATGTTAGAACAGCAGCACCAGAGCCAGTACAGTACCTTGTAAGGCGTTTGGTACAAAGTTCCCACACATTCACTTTTTCCAGCTCAGTCAGTCGCTCTCCAAGCCTATCCCTCTCCACACTGGCCAGCTATCGAGAGTGAGCGAGAGAGAGAGAGAGCGCGCGAGAGAGAGAGAGAGAGAGAGAGAGAGAGAGAGAGAGAGAGAGAGCGCGAGAGGGAAACGTTTTTAATTAGAAAAACAGTGGGAGGAAATATTATCCAATTCTTAGAAGTCTGCGGTAGATGTGCAGGAGCAGATCATGATGTTTGCTATAAAGAATGTAAACACAATTATCCACTCTCAAGATAAATATAGTTTGGCAACAATAAAACACATATTACACCACACACATTCACAAACTCCAAATTGCTCCACATCACTTACTCACATACAAAGTTATAAGGTAAATCATTCATTTTCATGGAAGTGATTGTAGGTTTTATAATAAGATAATACGGTGTGGTGTTTGTGTGTATCATGTTTTTATGCATTGCGGGGACCTTTTTGAGCCGTTTTGACCCCTAAAATCACTTTTATTTGGGCTTTGTGGGGACATTTGAGAGTTCCCCATGAGGAAAGATGTGCATTTGGTTAGGGTTAGGATTAGCTATAGAATTACATACATCTAGTCATTATGGCAGTCCATGAAATGTCTCCACAAAGATAGTTGTACAGGTTTGTGTGTGTGTGTGTGTGTGTTATTCACACAGAAGCCACATGGGGAAATAGAGTACTGGGAAAAGGACAAAGCTGTAAAAGGTGCCATGTGAAAAAGCTAGAATTAGACTGAATATCCAAGTTTGTACAACACAGTTTTTTCTGTAACACACCAAGCAAGTTTACAGCACTAAAGGGACAAATATGGGCCTGAAATATAGTTGATATGAGAAACCTGAATACATAATGGAGAAGATGTTTTCAACCCAGTTCAGGACTGCCTTGTTGTGTGTGATGGGAGGTGTCGTACTCGAGTCCGATCTCAGTTTTTAAAGTCTCGGTCTTGTCTCAGACTCGGCCGTATTTGTCTCGTCATGAACTCGGGAAAAGAAGACTCGGGAATTTATTTCGAGATCACAACTCAGAATATTACTATACAGACAGTTACATTGTTTATTAATTAGTGTTTTAATAACTCAGAATCCCTGTAACTTACAGAAACCACACACATACCGTCAGAATCACAAGACTTTCAACTTACCGGACATTATATTCTTTCTTCTGCATGTGAATTTATTTCTGAGTAATTCTGTGCACAAAAAGTGAAGTAATTGCGTAAAAAGGCAGTAATTACATTTTTCGTGATGTAAACACTTGCGTTACCGCTGGCAACTCTCATATGGAACGCCATCATGCTCAAAAATGTAGTTATTTTCCAGAAAAGCCAAAAGCAACTTGTTTTATAGACCAAAATAAGATGGATAAAGAAGTGTTTCCGTCTGGCACTAACCGTATTTTTCTTCACAGCACTAAGTTATAGAATGTCTCTGTGTAATAACAACTCTGCAAGTCAATAAAACAGTGAGTTTGGTCTTGAGGAGTGTTCACTGTGGTGTGTTGAGTTTAACATATGATGTGATCAGTGTGGATAACTGCTTCCAGTGAAGTGATTTCCTCATTAGAGATATGGAAGAGAGAAAAATTGAAACATGAGAGAAAAAAACATGTTTAACGTTGCTTAGGCTTTGCATGATCCTCTTATTTGTCATGTGGTGTAAAACGTGCAATGGTCCGGTCTCGGTCTTGTCCCTTCAGTATCTTGGTCTTGACTCACTCTGGTATTGTCTCTGTCTCGGTTTAGGTGGTCTTAGTCCCAACTCTAGTGCCAAAAAATAGTAAACTCTCCAGTCTCCAGCAGTGCTTTTTCACCCTGCTCCTCAAGACTTAATACTTATCATATTTTCCACACCTATAGCACAGTTGATTAGCTAATAATCTATGTGCTGGTCCAGGAAATACCAGACGAATGAATGTTAGATTTCCAAAGCGCTAAGCACCCAAAGCACATTCCAGAGACAATGTGGAATCACTTAAACAAGTACCAATAAACTCTACCTGAATGATGGAACAAATTAAGTTGAGGGGCGAGTCAAGAACAGTGGCTCTCCTGAAATACCATACGCCACCTGGATGCCTTCTAATACCATCGGTGTACAACACTGTGACTCAGACACTGCCCAACATCATTCAATCATAGTATTATCGTTCATACAATGGCAACCTGACAAAATACTTACTATCTCAGGATGGATCAGAGCACTGTCAGTAAGTTCTTGGCAACATGACAACGCCTAAGAGCCTCTGCTAAATGCCATAAATGTATATGTAAATGTGAAAGCCAGCTTTATGCCACCAGGTACTGGATTTATAGCAAAAAAAGAAACTGTATGAGTTAACACTGAGGATGTAGTTTACCACAAAAATCACAGCGTCTGGAAATAAATATGGCTCTGTAAACAGCACTAATGACAACACCATAGCCAGACAGGTGAGTTAGTAGCTTTCTAATAATAGAATACTCAGCTATGACCCAATAAGGAATAAAAAGGGCAATGTCTGCACTTCACCTCTAGCACAAATAACAGTGCCTCACGAAACAATGCCTCTGATCCCCAGTAGCTCGTCAGCCCCTGTAACTGTGGAAGTCATTCTGAAAGAAAAAAAAGTAGTGGACAATAACAGGCAGCTGGGGAGGGAGGAAGGGAGACAAACTCACTGTTTTTTCCCCAAGTACATGGGCGATGATGTATTGACTGGACAGGAGAGGTTCAGACACACCACACTGCTGGAAGTGCCGAGCCCACATGCTGACGGCCTGCTGCACTGTAATGCAGGAGTCTGAGGGAGGAGGAGCGGCAACGCCACCTACAGTTCGGCAGGGCAAAGTGACCAAAACCTGTAGGAACGACACACACATCTTACCATATTACACAACCCGCATGGAATTCATAAGAGGAAAGTGCATGCAGATTTGGTTTCATATACATTTTTGCAATTTACTATTAATCTCAAATGTGAGATAGAAAAAATAAGAATAATTATTAAATAATAATTACCTAACTAATAAATTTAATAATTAATTGTGAACTGTTGCGATAAACTACTTACTATATAACTTACAATATATTTATTTTGTTTCCTGACATATTTCACTATTAAAGCTCCATGTTAAACATATGCAATTTGCAAATTTATGCAATGTCGTAAAAGCTTTTATAATTACAGGAGCTAAAACACTACATAAATGTTTGTGATGTCACAGAGCTAGAGAAAACCACCAAATTCTTATATGAACACTGTTAGAATGTAGTTTCTTTATGAACACAACTTACTGAAGTTGTCATAACAAAAAATACACTTAACTATTACTGTTCGCATCTTTCTTTTTCCTATGTAATTTCACTTTATTTTATACTTTCTACGTTCTAACTCCTTATGTCTCGATGTGACCAATGTAGTTATGTGGTGTTACTTTATGTCATTTCACTTTATTATTCTACACACATACACAGACACTGCTGATGGTCAGCGCTGACCCTATTGAGCAGCTTTTTTCGACGTGTGCTTGGACCCCGCTCGTTGCTGCCTGCGGCTGATGCTATTATTATTATTATTATTATTATTATTATTATTATTATTATTATTATTAAATAAAATAAGGTTTATACAGGTTACATTTTTCTATGATGTTGCCATTTACTAGATTAACCACAACTGTTATGTCGGTCATATGCGATTTTCTAATAATAATATTAACATTAATACTACTGATTATCTGAAACCATCAGAGACGTGAGAGCGGCTGTAAACTGCAATTTTCTTACCTGCTGCTTGATGATTCCTCTTTTAACTGCATGGAAAATGCGCTTCAGATTGTGATTCATTTCCTAAGACAATAAAGCAAGCCGATTCCCAGAACAACTGCTTAAATAATGTTGTTGCGAGCCTCAACTTAGCCGCTAAAACAGCACAGAGCGTCCATGCTCCAAACACGGAAACTGTACGAACTCAAATTTCAAAATAAAAGCCATTATTTAGGCTGAACAAGTCACTTTTAAACATAACTAATCCACAATGTAACGTTGATCACATTCCAACGATGATTTCATCTTTAATATCAAAATTACATTATTAGACACGTAAAAAGCTTTTATAATGGGCAAGTCCTGCGAAGTGCGGTTGTAAAATATCCGGTTGTAAGACACTAGAGGGCGCCAGCAGTTTAGCGCAGATTTAATTTCTCTCCTGACGATTATGTCGTAGAAATGTCAACACATTTCAGGCATCTGCAAGTGTGTTTACACTGCACTGAAACGAAGTGAAATGAGAGCGTGTGGGCTAATAAAAGGTCACATGACCCCATCAGCCAGATTTACCCTTTAGTTTTTAAAAAAAAGAGGGGTTTAGCAAGCGACTGTAGGGAACAGAAGCGTTGCGAGGAACCACTGGTGGTCTAAATGCCATGACATTTCTGGCCCGGTTAGTCAGGCCCAGATGAGCAGTGACAGACGTTTTGCTGTTTTCCACATTCATTTAGAATCGCAGGCAACATGGCAATAAAAGTGACTTACTCACTCCTGGAGTATCTGGGATTACAGCTGTAAAAACATGCTTGCGAATGTTGGCTGATCTTGGTGTTCTTTTGGAAGCGTTCGGGCATTATTCAGTTCCTAGGCTCCTGATAAAGTGAGATGCTGGTAAATACACTGTGTCTGAGAAGAGAAGTAGGAGAAGAGTGAGCTGGCCGTGTTGGTGATTTGTTTGGGGGAATGAGCTCTGCGAGCCAGATGGCAGCGAGAATTCAGTCTGCTTCTGTCAGAGTCACCATCATTCCTCCCATAGGTCTGTTTACCTTGAAACACATCACCCAGTCAGCCAGGCACACACACACACACACACACACACGCACACACACACACACACACACACACACACTTAGAAGGAGAGTAGGAGAAAAAAAGAGAAGGAGAGATAGTGTGTGTAGTGAGAGAGAGCGACAGCATGTGTGTGTGCATGTGTATTTGTCTATGTGTATGAGAGAGAGAAAAAAAGAGAGAAATTGACTGTGTGTTTAACAAAGAGGAAAATAAGTATAAGGGGGTGTGTGTGTGTGTGAGAGAGAGAGAGAGAGAGAGAGAGATGGAATATAATTAAAAAGGGAGGTTCTTAAAGTATTGAAAGAGCAGGGCAGAATAATAATAAAATACTAGAGCTGGAAGGAAAGGAAGAGAGAAGGAGAGGAAGGAATGAGCGAAGAATGAGAGAAAAATGTGAGGAAAACACTCCAGAATCTGAGAAAACAATGAGGTTAAATGGGAAGAAAGGAAAAGAGGATTGAAGAAAAGCAAAGTGAGCATGTATCAGGCTTAGCGTTTATTTGACATGCGTTTCTCCCACAGGCGTGTCTGTGTTTAATGGGCCGCCGTGTGTTTGTGATTATAGTGAAGTGAACTGGCCGAGACTCGTGAGCCGCAGTGAACTCACACTGGTATGCTGACCAGGAGCAGGCTGTCGAACTCCGTTTCCACCCTCTTCATTGGCTGTTCAAAAGACACAGCACACAGAATCAAGAATGTCTGACATGACAAAATAATAACTATCATTATGAAGAACAGAGCAGATTAAAGCACTCTAAAATGCAATAAAAGATAAGCATAGATGCAGCAGCCAAGATCTAACCTGCAAAGGTAAACACTGCTTTTTGTGTTTATAATTTGTTGAGTAATCTGCCCACTTATCCATTTTCGCCTCCACAATCAAATCGATCTCATTGCTGCTTATTCGGTGTCATTATAGAAATATGAAATGAAGTTTGTGATTCTCACTGTTTATAAAAATAGCCCCGTTTCTGGGCAACTGCTTGAAAGAGTCAATGTCTTGGTTACAAATGACTGCATGAAGGGCATCGTAGACACAGACAGCAGAGAGAGGTTCACAAATAGATTTTTACTCGCCTATTAATGATGAACTCACGCCTCTTTAAACATAAATAAAAGACAACTGCAAAACCTAACAGTTCCAGATCTATACAATGACAATTGCGAAGTCACAGGCACCCAGGAATGTCAAACATTTACAACATTTAACAGAAGCAGCACAGCATTAAAACATTTGCCAAAATGTCAGACCCTCCAGCATTTTGTGACATTGTGCTGTTAGCGCAAATTCAGCCAGTCCCCGCAAATTCATTACTACTGTGCAATTTTGACCAATCATTGTCGTTTCTGCACAAAACGTTGAGCCATACATCAGCAAACTCGTTTCCTTTTTACGTTTAGAAGACGCTGGAAATGTGTGTGATAAAAACGGCTCACATTTACCTTCCTACATGATTAATGTTTAATAAAAACAGGTTTTGTTGCCTTCATTTTAATTCATTGTTAAAGAATTATTATAATGGGAGAAAAATTGCAATTTTTTCTGCAACTTTGACTTGCTCCCACAACTTTATTGCAGCAAAATGCATAAAAACACTACAACATTCATCGCAATTTTAAGAAAAGCAGCCGCAAAATCAGGCAGTTTAGGCCGCAACAATCTCAAAAAAGCCCCGCGAAATCCTGGAGGGATGGAGATGTGCTCAACAACTGTTAGCTGGACCAGGGCCATACCAGAACCCCAAACGGGTACAACTAGAAAAACTAGTTGAACCATTTGAACCACTGCTTAAGTCTGATCTCTCTATATATATAGTCCCTTTAAAACCTCATTGTCCCCATGCATCAGCAGTTCCATCCTGATAGACAGGTTCTTCAATGCCATGCCACCAAACTTTGGAACTCTCTTTCTCAATTTCTCTGTGACTGTCTACTTTTTCTGTTTTTAAATCTGAAGTAAAGAGACTTTCCTCTTCTATTAATATTTCTCTTCTACTAATGCTTAATCCTCCTTTTCCCATCCTCATGTTCACCGTCCCTCTTTGTACTGTATCTTCAGGATTATGAAAAACACTATATAGATGTAACTTATTATTAAGATTTATGTATTAAGGTTCGGGTATGACTCCAGTTGCAGCATGACGGCATCCTTAGTGTCAGAGAACATCCTGGCTATCTTACTGAACCTTACAAATGATCTACAGTCTTGGTGAAGTTGCATTTAGAAGCCAAAGAGTTCACACCTCATGACTACTCTAGTAAAGAGGTGAGGGGTAGTGAAGAAAGAATGCTTACTGTACTTACTCCTCTCTGATTAAAAGTCAAAGTCAAAAGTCAAAAGTCAAATAAACTTTATTGTCATCTCTTCTGTATACTGTAAAGATATACAAAGAGAGAGGCGACGTAGCTCCAGTTTTCACAGAGCAACAAGAAATGGGGAACAAAGAACAAATAGGGCACATGGAATAAACAATATATAAATAGAATACAAAATATACTTGGAAACTATATACTTATAAACTGGAAATTGAGTATTAAATAGAAGTAGAAGTAGAAAGAGAGACAATTAGGATGCAGTATTAAGCTACAACTATGGTTTTGGAATTGACTTTTGCACTGGATGTACATGAGGTTAGTAACAGTTTCAATATGAAAAAATTCTATAACCAGTCTATTAATAAAACAGTATCTCTTAAAAAGTCTGACTAACATTTAAGTTGGATCAAGTATGTGCAGATATTGTAACAGCAGTGGAGAACCAGAGCCTGTGCAATACCTTCAATAATTTGTGGAGATACAGTTAGTTAGAAGGTGACCAGTGATATGTACATTCAATGTTCAATAGTTGTGCAATATGTAGCAGTAGTGCAGGAACTGTGCAAATATTACGTTTTTCTGTTCTTTGGGTCTGTACTGCCTCTACGCACACTGTAAGTTTGATTAAAATGATCAATTGTGTTATTACTCAATTACAAATGTTGAAATCGTGTGCTTAAATGAGCCGTTTAGATTTCTCCTCTACTTCTACATCACAGTAGGGGGACATTTGAACAACTCCACCCTCCTATCTGAGAAGCTCCGCCCACCAGGTAGAACTGCTAGCGCTTCCTGATCCGCCATGTTTTCTCACAAGTGCTAGTGTAGGAATTGCAGTGAAGAAGTCAAGCAGCGGAGTGTTGTCTTGAACATGTATGGCTGTATGGACCGTATGGTAAACACTTGCTGTCCACACCCCATTTCCGGAGTGGGACGTGTGTGGGCAACGGTGGCTCATTTGCATTTAGAAATACTAACGAGAAACATCCTATTCTGAAAGGAACTGAAATAGAGGAGTAAAAAGCAGGTGAAAATGCCTAATCTGAGACGTATTTAAAGCGAACTACTTCAGAGACATGTTTAGTGGAGCTCACAGACCTATTTTAGAAAATGTATAATATGGGACCTTTAAGGGTCTTGCTCAAGGGCTCAGTGGTGATAATACTGCTGCAAGTAGGATAATGTCACGCTCCAACCCACAGCAATTTTCTTCTGTTGATGAGTGTTCTAGCACCTCATCCGAGTTTACATTTACATTTTACATTTATATTGCTCTAACCTCTTTTGGAGTTTCAAGTCCAGGTCTCATGTGACCACTGCCTTCCTTTTCTGCAAAATTAAAATATACATCCTTAAGGAATATAATGTCACTATTGTCTACTAAATATGCACAGAAGTTTGTACCAGAGCAAACCAATAGAAAGAGAAAAGCATAGGGAAAGAACACAAACTTCACACACAGAAAGGCCCTACGGCCGACCCAGAGATCGAACCCAGGACCTTCTCGCTGTGAGGCGGCAGCACTGTACCACCGTGCCGCCCCGAAAAATAATCACTCACTTCAATACACATTACATTTCTAGGCCACCACCACAGTCACCAAGTGTGAACTCTTCCTTGTTTACCACCAAACGCAGCTTAACTTTAACATTAGAAACCTTTGGGAACAACTTTAAACTTTCTTTTCTCATTTTTCTGTGTTTTTTCCTCATTTTTCCCATCTTGCATACAGAAACCTAATAGTAGAAGAGTTAACTGCCTGTCTTCCTGCCTGTCCTCTGTGAAAGCTGCACCCACTTGAATCAGACATTCAAAAAATGTGTCTATATAAAACTTCAATCGGCACCAGAACAATGTGGAGCTTCCCTTTTCAAGCTCAAATCCCAGGTCCTCTGTGAGAGACGGCAGTGTGTGAACCTGCTCTGATGTTTGAGAGAGAGGTGTGTTCCCACATACTGTGTTATGGAGCACATGGCTGATAACATCTGTGTGCTTCTAGTGCGCAAAGTGTGTTTGAATCTCACCAAAAGGAAAAATACAAACAGACTCTGACCTCAAAAGGGACAGGGATACTTAGCTTTGTTTGTTTCAAGTTATTGCAAGACCTTCTTGAATATTTTACAAAATCTCAATCTCGACCTTCTGCCTAACTTTGAGTTAACTTTGCTTAACTTTGCTTTATCTCTAAGCATACCTTTAACTGCTCTAAAAGCAACTTGTATTTAAAAAAAAGACAACTCACAAGTTGCAAAATCCTCCACACATAGGGCTCAAATTTATCATTTCACCCGGTCAGTACAGGAGTCCAGCAGACATTTTCCTGCTCTTTTCCTTCTGCTAGTATTCATGAGGTCATTAATGTGAACTGGAGCTATATGAATGTTATAAATGAGGGGGGTTGTGTAAATTCAGCTTTTTAGACTTTTGAGTAATACTAGATTACCGCTGAAATTCAAATATTCAAATTTAGCCAGTACAAATACTGTTTAAGCTAAATCTGTTGACAGTGATTATTGAATTTATCATAAATGTTACAAAGTAATATGATACAGGTTTCAGTGCATCAGACTTCTTTTCCCCAGAACCATTTTTTCATGCTGCGCTGAAGAAACACATGGGCATACGTTACTGATTAGTCACAGATGTGGACAATAACAATGAGCTGCACTGGAAATATTTAGGTTTGCAAAAATACGCTAGTCACATGGCTTATGTATAGGCTTTGGCTGCAGTAAGAAAAGTATATCCACATGTTTTGTCTTTTTATATATCTGTAAAATAGTGTGCCGTGGTTTCCATTGTTCAGATTCATAGATAGTATAATCAACAGCAAATAGGTAAAATATCTTAAAGTGGTTGATTTAATAGATTTCATTAGTCAACAGAGCTTCATAAGCTCTCATCCTCCTTTCTTCTTGTTGTATCCAAATTTCAGTCAGACCAAGCATAACTCTGAAATCCTGGCAGCATTCCAGATGGTCTCCTCCCTCTGGCTCATATGGTGTCCCCTGAGTTTTAGTCGGGAGGATGGACTCACTCGGTGGAGGCTCTCCCTCTCTCTTTCTGTCTCTTTTCTCTCTTTCTTTTCAGCCTGAAATTCTGAAAGAAACCCTCACAATGGGGCTTTGTCCCTCAAAAACACTGAAGTCATAGTTTCCCAGGCTCCTGCCCCCTGAGACGCCTAGCAATGAGACGGAGAGGAGGGGCAGAGGACTTGGCAACGTCCTGCTATTAGCAGAAAAAAGAGATAAAACTCAAAGGTGGTGCACCACAAATTGCATTCCGATTCTTGTAATATTTAGGGCTGAGCCTAGGGTATGACTCATAAGAGTGACATCAACAACATAAGTGTGTTATATTAAGGTTAATATCTTTCTAAATACATGTATCATTATGTATCTTCAAAATTATTTTCAGATAGATGCCTTCAGCCCTAGTTAGATGAACCTCTAAAAATTCCTTAGCTCCAAATTCCTCTGGTCTGTCATTTTCATTCATGCACGCTGCAGGTCAGCTCTTACTGAAAAGCCCTTTTTTTTTGGCTTTTTTTCATTGCATGTGCAGTGAGGAGTCTAACATTGACTCCGTCAATAGCTGCTTGACTGTGAGAACTGCTTCTGCACAAAGACGTGCACAGCATGAGAGGCACACAAGTAGCTCTACTGGTCAGTGCAGCGAGGCTGATGATGGCTGATGATGGCCAGCCTTAATCTAGAGACTTTAGTAGAAATCCTCTGGGTCCTCTGATTACTGTAATATCTCTGCTAGAGGAGTATGAAGTTATGAAGCTCCAGACACTATGTTAAGGTACATTCCTCCATTCCGCAGCCATTATCTTAGAGAGCAGGCAGCCATATGTGGGGATTAAGGGGGGTTAAGTTTGGGCTTTATGAGAGTGTGTTTTCATCATTAGCGTGGGTAGGTTTTCATTCTCCACAGTGTTAAATATCAGGAAGCAATGCTACTCATGCAAAGCCAATGCAAAGTGACGAATGCCTGAGGTTAAATCTGATCCACACGCTAAACATACATGAAAATAATATGGTAAAACATAATACCAATCAGTTAGAAGACATTTCTAGCTTAAAATGTGCGTTCAAAATGTATTACCCATTTAGTCATTTGGAAATGAAACATCCTGTAATCATTTTAATATCAGTTACTTATTGTGTGTATTGATAATATCTACTTATCTAAGTACCTTTCCTCATTGCTCTGCTACAGAGAAGGTACTGTATGTGTTCCATCCCTTTGTTCTTCCCGAACACTCATAAATATATTTAATAGTTGTTCTCTACTTTTCTTTTTCCACATCCCTCTCACTCACTTTTGTGGCCTTGCAGTGTCAGTTGGCTCATGGACCATTTCACTAAGAGCTCTTGTGCGATGCTTCCCGAGCGCTGATCGAGTAGAGTGGTGACAGACGCGTTTCTCCCAGACCTGAGCCTTAACCGGCCCCCTGACAAGAACTGTCTACAGGCACACAATTTCAGGACTCTGAAACTTTGCTTTGACATCTGTAGACAGGCCTGTCATGTGACACTGAGCTGGCGGCCCACATTTCCACCTCCCAGGCAAAAAGGAGGTGTGGGACGGTGAAGAGCCAATCAGGAACAGGAGTGTATAACTTAACATTTTTACCCAGCAGAAAACACCAGCACAGATTTCAGGAGAGATGGTTTGTGATGGACTCTGTTGCTGTTTATTTCTGGTTTGATGCTGGTTAAAGTGGTGCACACAGTTAAAATCAATAAACTTAGAAAAATTATATAATGTCTGCCTGTAATATTAGACAAATCATTATTCTGCTAATGAGTTAAAACTGAGCTCTTTTCAGGCCAGTTGCTTTCACCCATATACCTCACATAATTTTTTTTTTACTGTATATTGTGTTGATAAACGAGGATAAATGACCATACAGACAAAATAATACATTATAGAAAATCTACAATCTACCAGTGACTAATAACCGCCGAAAAAAATGATTTAAATCTATTAAGTATCTACACACATTGCTCATTTCAATGAAATTGTTTATAATTGTAATTTATTTTTAGTGGTGACATTTTTTTTAACATGTTATATTAAATAAGGATGACATTTTTTATTTAATTTAATCAAACTAGTACATTTTTCTCCACAGTCTCAGGGAAAATGTAAGTAGGTTTGCATTTCTGTAGATATACTTGAATAATTGTCTTCGACAAACGTAGGCTCTTGAATCGGTTTGTTTTCGTTCAGCAAATGTGCGCGCATACTCGCTTGCTAAGCAGTGCGTCAAAATAGCGCTCACCGCAACTGACGCGTTGTTTTTCACACCCTACGTAGTACGCGAGTGAGGAATTGGGGGCGTGGTTTAAGGTGTGGCGCTGATTGGATTGGTGGAGGGCGGAGACTCGGCAGTGGGCGGGGCTTCATACGACGTTTGGCGCAAATCCATTTCGCCGAGATTTCCGTGCAGACTGTGAAGGCTCGCGCACGAAGAGACTGTGAAATGCGCGCTGAACTCTTCATTCAGGAGCATTATCACCGTCGTCTTCATTTAAACGCAATGGCTGCAGTTATGAAGTCTTCTTTTATGAAATGAGCGCTGCATTTCCCCCCACTCCCTTTGGATGGCACGGCGCCTCGAGCGAGAAGGAGCCCCGCGTGTGTGTTTGACGAGTGTGTGTGTGTGTGTGTGTTCGAATGTGTGTGTATATGTGCGGTGCGGCGTCGTAGCGAATCTCTAAGGGGTTAGATAGGTGTGAAAAAAAGGTGAGCACACGCCGATATTCCTGTTGCACATTGCTTTTTTATAATCTTCGGACTTGAAGAAAATACAAGAGAAGCAACTGCTCAACGCACCGGGAGTGACTTTAGAGAAGAAGAAATATACCAAGTGGTGAAAATAGGAAGAAAATAAGACAAACGTTGCAAGCTGTGACTTCGGAGCACTCTCGCAAAGCTCCACGTCTCACTGGATACTACGCGAATACCTCAGGAACAAACATGTCATCTCAGACGAAATTTAAGAAGGACAAGGAGATCATCGGAGAATATGAAACGCAAGTTAAAGGTATGTGACTGCCGGCTAGGGCATGTTGACTTCATTATTGCACAGATGTAAAGTTTCAAACCTTATCATGCAACAGCATCATTGGCGTTGGACAGCTTCCCGGTGCGAAAATCAGCTCCATACTGTGGATGTGAGCCGAGCTCGACGGGTGAAGCTTATTGAGACTTTAAGGCAGAGCGGGTACCGCCTCACATCTCGATGCCCTTCCAGTCAAATCGCTCACTTTTGTATTAGTGATCGAAGTTCATATTGTAATGGTATGGGTTATAACATGCATTGAATGAATGTGGCAGACATTGCGCAAATGAAGACAATTAAGAAAATCACAATAGCAATGAACGGATGGTTATTGTGGTCACAAGGCGGCGGCGACCATCCGCTAGTCTCCGTTACCTAAGGCAAGGCGAGAAACGCTGCAGAGACTGTACAACAAACCGACATACACACAACTATCCATACACGCAAACACACACACACACTTCAGTGCTCCATCTTGCGCTTTGATTTGTGTTTTGTGTCTCAGTCGGTTGAAGGCTGAGCTCGGGCTCGACCCGCGGCTTTGTTGCTGGGTAGATCGGTGTGTTCCAGCCCCGTGTCAGGTCGCTGATGGGTGGAAAATGAAGGAGACTGAAGCTAGCTGTTAATTGCTCCTTTTGTTTACGTCTTTACAATTCTCGTTTACGTTTCCCTAAATCTCAGTGCTGACCTTTTGCCTGATATTTACCTCTCCTCCGATCTTGTTGGCGCGCCCTTTCCAGATCTCGTTTTACGTTTCTTTAAATTTCCCCCTTAATCCTTTTGGAGATCTCGTTTATTTCCTCCTCAATGGTGTTGACCCTTTTCTAGATCTTGCTAACGTTTTCCCAGATATCCTTGTTAAGCCCTTTCCAGATCTTGATTGGGTTTTTCCGTATATTTCCATTGACCTTCCAGGTCTCATTTCTACTTTATCTTTCCAGATAGAGGTGTTCACATTTTTTTCCAGATCTCCTTTATGTTTTCCTGAATATCATCGTTGACCTTTTTGAAGATCTTGTTGATTTCTTTCCATATTTCATTGCCCTTTTTCCAAGACTTTATTGCTTTTTTCAGATGTCCTTGTTGATGTTATGTTAAGATCTTACTGATCTTTATTATGAGGATGGTCTAGTGGTGGGATGTTGTCTGCAAACTGAGAGGTTATGCTTCGAGTCTGGCTAAATGCCTTGATGTGTACGAATACTCAGAGAGGACTGTGAGGATAAATATTGAGGTTGATAAGCATATAAGCATATGCGCTCCAAAAAGTTAGTTATTACATAGTAGCATCACAGACTATAATGAGAATAACAGTTAACAAATGATGATAAGGTTGTGCAGGTTGCCAAGTGGTGGAATTGTCAGTTATGGACCAAGAGATTTAACCAAGAGATCTGACTTTGTCTTACTTCCAGCACTACCACCATTGAGCCCCTAAACAAGGTGATTAACCCCAAGTTGAAGTATTACTGTTCCTGTGATTAGGAAATGTAAACCGCCCTTGAAATGGGCATTTGATAAATACCATAAGTGTAAATGTTGAGAATATTTTGGCAGATTGGATACCTGACAGCATGTGTTTGTTTGCATGTTACACAAAATGATCAGGGGCATGAATCAGTAAATTACAAATTCTCTCAACCTTGAATCTAGTTTAAGTAGGCTGTCGTTCTTTCCCAAAATGTCAAACAGTTGATTGGTAAAGCTATAGACATGTAATAAAGACCAGTAGGATGCTGTCTTACTACAGGCTGTATGGCTTGTCTTGTGTTTTTGTGAATGGCGACCTATTAAATGATTCCATTCACACAATGCAGACAGTGTCTATGTCATCAGTTACAGTATTTCCATATTTGCAGAGCAGTGGAATATATTTTGTGTGGATGTCTGATGGAGGGATCCAATTGACATACTTGGCTTTTGTATGTTTTGATCTATAAGGTTATCCCTCCTTCTGTGTCCACAAATCACAAAACGACCACTCTACCTTTAAACAAAACCATTGTTGTCAATATTGGCCATGTTCACGTATTAAATTAATGGTTTGGCTTTTTGAGACACTAACCTCGCTTTCCTCCAACATAATTACTCCTACCCTAGAGAGGTTAGGGTTTGGTCAGATTGCCTTGTAAATGTGTATCACATGCTGTAATGAGCGAGCCGTTGCCCTTCGTTACCCCTCTTTTAATGCGTTTCCGGCTTCCAGTTAATTCTTGAAATGTTATGAATGAAGTGGAGTAACGGATTCAGACAGAGGAGGCTGTGCTCAGGCCCACTGCTTTTACACAGCGGCTCAACCCATGTTATGAGGATTATGCAGATCTCTGATTGGATTCCAGCTGGAGTAGCATGTGCTAAATGGCTGTCTTTTCCCACAGGATTGTGGAGGCTGCATCCGTGTCACGACTCGAAGCACAGACAGGCATTAGCTCACATTTCAAATTAGCATGGCTGTTATGTTAGTGTTGTAGCATACAAGTAAGTGAACAAATGATATTAAGGTTGTGTGGCAAAGAAATTCAACTGTAATGCATAGGCTGGACTGCATGTTACACGTTTGTATGCATGTGTAACGTCAAACACCAAGACTGTCTTAGATTGTGTTTTGTTGTTACTGTTGTGTACTAGTTACAACTTACTCTTGTAGTTAGCAAGTTTCATGCAGCTGTCACCAACATTATGCATGACGTTTGGATTTGTAGTAATATACAAACTCTCTCCATGAACCAGCTTAGCATCAGTGAGACAAATTGCTGATCTTTCTGGGTAACTTCTAAGGAAGTTACTGTTTCCAACAGTGAAAGATTTTTATTTCTTTAGAAGCTATGAGGAAGTAGTTTAATCAAGGGTGCTAAACCCGTCCAAGCAGACATTTTGGGCTGGTGTCCTGAACATGGAGTAAGCCTAGCCTTCTTGTGGTATCATGTCACACTCTTCCTCTTGTGAGGAATACTGTGTAGGCCTGTAAAGAGGCACAAAATTCCCTGTCTAGGAGTGATACAAGAAGGTAGCGACCTGTGATTGCAGTGCATTAGCAAAGACAATAATGCTTGGAAACAGCCGAGCCGCCAGTGAACTGTGAACACTAAAAAAAGAAGCTGCTTCAGCCCCATGACGTCCGTATCCTCTGTGGGGGTCCTTGAGGTGGTCGAGAAGCTTTGAAGTCTTCTAAGCTGCGGATCCATTCTGACACGGGCCATAGACTTTTAAATCAGCATACCCTAGCTGTTTAGAGGAGAGAGAGAGACATGGAGATGGAGAGAACAGTTTCTGTTGTGTGTTATAGATGCAGTCAGTGTGTGCTTTTAATGCAATTGTTTCTGTGTATAAATAGTTAATGATTTTAAAGTCGTCCATCAGTTCCACAGAGAGGTTATTATCAGGGCTGTTAGCAGCAGCTTCATGATACAATACAATGTCTCCGAAGTAGTTGTGATACCTCTCAGATTAGGCATTTTCACCAGCTTTTTACCCCTCTATTTCAGTCTCATTCAGAACAGGCTGTTTCTCATTAGTATTCCTAAATGCAAATGAGCTGCTGCGGATCACACTCCACTCCGGAACTGGGGCGTAGACAGCACGGCGAGAGTTTACCTCACGTGAAAATAATCCACGTGGCTGTCCAAAGAACAGAAACAGTGAATTTTTTATAATATGGCACCTTTAAGAGACTTTGAAATTTTGTGAAGTCACTTAAGTGCATGTTTTCGTCAAACATGCTTATAAAATATGGCTTAAAAAGTGCAGGTTGAAACTTTGTAGTTGGAATTTTTTATTACAGTAGTTAAAGCACACACTCCTACACTGCCTAAGTAAAAGTAGATAATTAGCTTTCATGCATTTATGTTTGTGTTTTCTTGAATTATTGTATATGCTTTGTTTATGCCTCATGCTTCATAGAAAGTTGTTTTCAAGCAATTAGTCAAATCCAAATAATTAAATATAAATATGTGCCATGTTTGAGTAAAATTGAAAAGAAAAATATGTATAAATGCATCGTATGTCAACATTTGGTTCCAAATTATCCTTTGTATTTTGAGAAATATCGCCCAGCCCTAACTTTTCCCAGGTATGATAAACATATTTTGTTCATAAATCCATGTGCATTGTGTAATTTTTATTAAGTTTGGTTCCATAATCTTGGCACAGTAATAACTGTATTGTTGTACGTATAGCCAAGACTTTATTGTATAATGCTGTATTGATATTTTCAACATCTCTCGTTATTGTTCCAACTCCCCCGCGACTCGTCTACTTGTTGTTGCCAACTGAGTTAATCTAATAAATGCATGTATACACAGAACTGTCAACACCTTCTGTAAATTAGTCCCAAACCATGTGCTGCTGAACTAAATATAATGTCAAAGCGGTTAACTGGCATTACACTGCTGTTACATAAAATTTGTCATTTTAAATTAATTTAGGTGAGTGATTATTTGTCATTGTGAACACAGCACAGCACACAGTGCACCACAATGAAATGTGAGCTGTGCCTTTGGCCGATCCGTGAAGGAGCAGTGGGCAGTTGACATGGGCAGCATCCGGAGAGCAGTGCTTGGGAACGATACCTTGATCGTGAGTACCTCAGTGGTACCTTCCGATCATGGGGCCAACTCCCTAACTATTACGCTACAAGCTGTCATGACTGTCATGTAGATTTGTCTAAATACATGAACCCTAGGGCTGGGCGTTCTGACCTCAAATCAGTATCATCATTGATTGAACATTTTTGATTGATTATGATTAATGAACCGTTATTTTGATTTTGTTTGCTTGCCCTCAGCTCTGTGACAAGGTTTGTACTGTAAATATGTTCAACTCTTTAAGCTGCAATATTTGTTATAAAGAAAGCGTTTCTCTGTGCGCTCATTTAACCCTTCTGTTATGTTCGTTTCTCAGGAACACCAATGATGTTTCTGGTTCAGTTTGACCTGGGGCATGTGTGATTACCCAAAGGGGTCAGAAACCAAAAAAATCCCAATAAACATTGTTTATTTCTCATCACTAACTCCATTACTAACCATTTCAATCAATATTTGGTGTAATGATGTTATTTACCTCTCACAGATCATGGTTTAATGAGGATAATTCACTCGTTTTTCATAAAAAAATGCATTTTAAAACTTTTTTAAATCTACATTGGAAAGACCTACATATAAAACACAATAGATTTACATGATATTGATTATTTTAAATTCAAATTGACCCGAACAGTATCTATGTAATATAAACATGAAGCATTTTTATTTTGATTACCCTTATTAAGCCAAGCACAAGAAGTTTCATGCTGAAAAAATACTTTAAACTATTTTATTTTGATTTTTTAAATTTGAAATGGTCAGTTTGACCTGTGACATAACAGGAGGGTTAATGTATATGTTAAAATAATTGAAATGTTATTAATATTATGCTGATTAGAGGTTATGAATGTTGGTTTTGTTTAATTTTCGATTAATTGCCCACCCCTAATGAACACTGTCATATAAAAACACAAACATACGAAATATGATTTTTCTTTAAACCTTGTAGAAGACACAACATTTTAGTTAGGTTTAAGAAAAAAAAGATCAAGGAAGAATTCACCACATGCCTCCTCCGCCCGACTCGTGTCCTGTTTGCTTTGATTAAACGCTGTTTGCCTTCTTTCTGCTGGCCGGGGCTCCTTTAAACTTTCACAAAGCGAACGGGCCTTTCAGAGAAGCCCCACTGACAAACGCCGCGACAAGAAAGCTGCTAAAGACCGCACTGATAATCATCGCAGGACTCTGCCGGCGTAGCGTATGGGCAGGAAGTGGAGCGCAGGCCGAGCATGAAAGAGCTGAGCTCATTAAAAATGTCGTCAATAATGTAAGGCATAAAAATGAATTATGGAGGCGAGAAGATTGAGAGACCCGGAGAGCGTGCAGGGGGCAGTCGCCAGAAAAATAACGCCAGGGTGCGAGGCGTCGCGAATGCCAGTGTGAAGCTGGGAGCAGCTTTCAGAGGAGGCAGAAAGAATTAAATCAGAGAGAGGCTAATGTGAGCAGCGGTTACGCTTGTCACAGATCCAACTGGTGGGTCTTGGAGGCTGGTTAATTCTTCAAGCATTAACTCTGAGTTAAAATAATGTTACGTCAGGGTCCAGAAGGCCAGTATTTTCAGCCGCCTTGACTTTGGTTTATTTATTTGTGAGCATGACACAGGAAAGCAAATCTGTAAAGAAAACACAAGAAGCGTCTTAACGGAGCAACACAAACCCATACCATCCACTGGGGATTAAAGGTTGGCCGATTATCTGCCAGGTCCGATTATCGGGGGCCAATATTAGACATTTTGCTGAATATCGGTATCTGTGTTTAATTTTGACCATCACCGATATTAAGTAATTACAAGGTGCGCTAGTGTGGCTCCGCTGCCGTCTCTTCTCTCTGTGCCGTTTCCTCTCAACTCACTGCTTCATTTAATGTCCCGCCCACAACAGTCTCTGATTGGCTATACGTATGTCACACCAGATCTAGGTTCATCGGAGAGCACGTTGAGCAACTTTGCTTTCTGAAAGTGAGTGATTATTTGTCATTGTGAACAGCACACAGTGCAAACAAAATGTGACCTCTGCATTTGACCCATCCCTGAAGGAGCAGTGGGCAGCTAACAAGGGCAGCGCCCGGAGAACAGTGCTTGGGGACGGTACTTGGCTCATGAGTACCTTAGTGGTAACTTTACCGGTTTTGGATTCAAACCTGCTGTAACAACCAACGGGTGAACCCAAACGTAGAGTCCCAGAAAACAGGTTCGAGGGCACAGAGATAAATTGTCGAAAAGCGAGGTATTTATTCAGGCAGGGGTCAAAACCAGAAGACAGTCCGCGGGGCAATCAAATCCAAATCTCAAGAGACAGAAGAGTAATCCAAAAACATGCAGCAAGGGTCAAAACACAGGAGGATAATCACAGAGAATGCTCGGTACGCAGCGCTGGGCATAACAATACTTCGCAGAGAATAGCTGCAAACAAAAGACCTTAAATACAGATGATGTAGATGTGATTGGTTAGAATTCAGGTGACGCTGATCTGGTAGTCTGGGGTACTTGTGAAGGTCTGGAACTGGAGTTCTGGTCAGACGGCCTTTCCGCTGAGGTGGATTCCTCCCTTGGTCTGGGCTGAGGTCTTACACCTACGACCTTCTGATCAGGGAGCGAGCACCCTACCGTTACGCCCGCAGCTGCCCTCAGAAGCTGCTGCTGCTTAATTTGGCATATTAAAATGTTTAAGTCTCAAATTTAGGTTTCACAGTGTTATCATGTTACTAAACCGTGTATTTAATGTTATTTAAAGATGAATTAAAATCATGTAAAAAGTTTAAGTATAAACAATAAAGATATTTAGATAAAGTTTTGTATTATTGGTGTTTACAAATTTCTAAATTCTTACAGAGATTTTCTCATTTTTTGTGGCAAAAAATCAGTTATTGGGCCCGTTAACTGGCAATAATTGATATCTGCCCTGAGAAACCAATATCGGTCGACCTCAACTAGGGATTAGAAAAGGTAAAAATATGAAAAACAAGACCTTAAATTTTAAAAGAGTTAAATTTTGGGATGAATGTAAATCAAAACAGGAACAAACAATGTCAGTTGTGCTGAAGTGTTAGATAACCTTTTAAGTTTGTTATCTTTCCTTTACACGAGTTTCTTGGTTATAAATTTTATTTGGCAACAGAAGTGCTTTGTTTTCTTGTGATGTTTGGTTTTTGCAGCTGAGACAGGGACTCAGGCTCACAGTAGCCATTATTCTGCATGTCCTCAGCGCCCTCAGACTGACTGATGACCTCTAATGGTCTGGATGATTATAATGACTTTAGGTGTAACGGTCCTGGTAGGAGCGTTTATCCTCCGCCTGTCACGCTGCGCCGACGCCTTGTTACGCATGCGAAGATTAATTATGCGATTTGCATATGTGTTTGTCATTGGTGCCCCGCTCCCGTTTAATTAGGCAGCATTTCACCAGAGACGGAGTGGTGAGGGAGCGGCGCATTAATAGTTAGTAATTCAATGCTAATTCTTTCTCGGCCGCTTTGAACATGCGGAGGTTTACTCATCGCTCACGCGGGGGAATTTGCAGCTGTAAAGTGTTAGTTTTCAGCTGCGGTTTCACCGCCGTAGGGTCTATTCAGGGCTGATAATTAGACTTCGGCCTCAAACGTGCTCTTGTCACTGCTGGAGTTAATGCTGTTTTACTGGTGTTGCTTATGCACGGCTCGGCACTTGTGAAGATTGTATCATGTGTCATGGGCGTCAAAATGGTGTTTTCAGCGCTGCTGTTCGCAGACCGCTTAGGTGATAAAGGCCATAATTGGAGTGAATGTCATTGTTATAACACAATGTCGTGAATGCCGTTTTTATGTGTTGGCCAGAGGCTCTACGTATCTGTAAAAAGTACAGTATATAGCCCCAAAATGAGGAAAATAAATTGATATATTTGGCCGTACGCCAAACAGTTATGAAATCTTTTTCTATGCCGTCTATTGGCGTAAGGATTAGGGCTGCAGAAAATCTCACGATTCGATTCCGATTCTTGGGCTCAAGATTCGATTCAAAATCAATTCATGATTCATAAGTGATTCACAATTCAATACATGTATGAATTTGTTTCCAGATTGTTGTTTTGAGTTACTTTTCCCATTTGGTTGTGGCGGATCAACAAAAAATCTTGTACCTTGCTCATGAATATATCAGTGGTACCTTTACTGGTCTGGGTCATGAACTGGCGACCTTACGATCAATGGGCCACCTCTCTAACGGTTACGTTACCAGTGACTTTTCTGTGTTCGATATGAATAAGTGGTGACCGTATACATCTTATAAAATGTTTGCTGCATAATAATCATACGACACAAACTGGAGACTGCACTGCAGAATGAAGTGTTTCCCATGTAAAGGTCAAAGGACATCAACAGAACAACTTCTGGCTGGCATGCCACTGATTGAAAAGGTTAAAAAAGTGCTGATTTCATGCCTCAGTGCATTTTTACAGTCATTTTTCCTGCTGTATTTTCTGTCAGACTTCCTGTCTGTCCAGACGTACTAGTTTCTGGTTGAAATACTCGTTCCTTCACGGCCACTTAGTGAGAGGAATGTGTTTGCAGCAAAACGTTTGATGGTTTACGCCTGAGTGACTGTTGAGCATCGGTCAGATTGTCAGTGCCATACCGTACTGTAATTTAGTTCCTGTGAAAGTTATCAGTTACATGAAAATGTTGCGTTCAGGAGAGCATTTGGCCCTGCTGTGCTTTTAGTGGATAAATGTTATGAAGCAGACTTTCCTAGTGAGGCTATTTCTTTACGTTCACGTCCAATTTATTTTCTTAATTTATCCGGCCAACCATCGAAATTGCAGCAAGTAGGGCTGGGCACTAAAACCTAAATTCAGTTTTACAATTATTTAACATTTTTACTTGTACAGCGCACATAGTTGGGGCAGTTGGTGGCGTAATCAGAAAGTCACCGGTTCGAATCCCAGACCGGTACGGGTACCACTGAGGTGCTCATGAGCAAGGTACCGTCCCCAAGCACTGCTCCCCCAGTGCTGCCCCTATCAGCTGCCCACTGCTCCTTCACAGATGGGTCAAAATCAGAGGTCACATTTGGTTGTGGTGCACTGTGCTGTGCTGTGCTGTGTTCACAATGACAAGTAATCACTCACTTTTACTTTCACATGACTGAGCGTAATGTAGAGATTTTTCTACATTAGGAACATTGTGGAAAGTATTATCCAAGTAAATTTTTTGAGCCAATTTGTGTGAGTTTGTTAGTTTAAAAACATTTTTGCCAGTTTCAGAAATCAGTAGCAAAGAATTTAGTCAATGATTGATTATTTTCTGACTTGCTTGTTTCTTGATTATTTAAAGGAACATTAACATCCAAAGATTAAAACTTATTTAACTGTAAATGAAAGCCAGAGTGATGCCACTTCCCCTTTGGCTTTCATGAAAACTTCACACATTTTTGTTTCACTTTTGTTTGGCCTGTGGTATAACTCGTTCTGAGTAACGATCACTTGTTGAACATATGTACTTGCATGTTCCTGTGCCAAGTGAGTTCTTTTCTGTTTTTCTGGTTTTAGAATCAGCATGAATCAGGATTGTACTCTACAGTGTATGTAAATGGTGTTTTCACTGGGCGTGTGCAAAGAATCGAATCGAATGAAATCGCGATTCTTTCTCTATCCATTCATCCAAAAATCGATTCATGCATTCCAAAAAATCAATTCCTATTTTTCAACTAACGTTAATGGCACTAGTTTACTTTTCCCCGACATGAGTTCAGCTCGCCAGTCCTACAGATGCGGCAAAGTCGCAATGTCCTATGCATGAGCATGAAGGAAATGCGGTCAGTTTGGGCACATATTCGTTACATTTAGTGAACTTGATTCAATGTGATAGTTTTGCTAATCTGCCACAGTCCGACGGTAAAAATAACTCAAAACAGCAGTTTGGAAACAAATTCATCTGTGTATTGAATCATGACTCGCTTTTGAATCGTGACTCGGTTATAAATTGAATCGTGAGCCCAAGAATCGGAATCGAATTGTATCGTGTGATTTTTCTGAATGGTGCACCCCTGGTTTTTACCGCAGTCCTGCCCTCTCTTTTGCTTGCATGGGGTCTGTAAGTGTGTCCACCTAGCACGTGTGGGACTGTACATCACACGGCAGGAATGTGAATGACGGGTTTATGTGGCACTATGCAACCGGCCAGGGATGATTCACAACAGTAGCCCTGTAAACCTCCTGCCTCACACACACACACACACACACAGATCTACAGCCAATGTAGGACTCAAAGTCCGACTACACGATTCCCAGATGGCCCTCAGCCCTTACCATTTAAACATTTACAGCATTTATCAATCAGATGCTGTTCTCCAGAGCAGCTTCCATTTCAGGGTCTCCTCTAACAACCTGGGGTTAAGGGCTTTCCTCAGGGCGTCAGTGGCGGTAGTGCCGGGGGTTGGATAGAGCTGGATTCGGACCCATTTGCTTGTGCAGAACTGCTAGTTAATTGATAATACCAAGGGCAAAGGGAATCTCCAGCTTACTGGGCAGATTTGAATCTATTCAGTGAGACGACAATGGATTTCTGCTTCATCACCTTAACCTCTCAGCCATGACAAAGCTTGCCCTTAAAGTTAAATGTAAAATGTAAGACTATGATCACCGGCTGGGCAATTAATCAAAAAATTAATTGTAATCAACATTCAGAAGCTCTAATCGATACAGTCGTGCCCATGTTTGTTGTTTTGATTATTTTTGAAATTTTCTATTAATACTTTTCTCTGTGTTTTTTACGGACTCCTTAAAACCATGTTACCTGATGTGTTGTCATGTGACTCTGTCTTATCCAGTCTCTCTCTTTCATTAGGAAAAATATTAACTTTAATAATTGAGCATATTTACAGTACAAATCATGTTGATGAGCTATGAGGCCAAAAACAAACCAAAAAACACATTCAGTAATCGTAGTCGAGGTGTTGAATTAATCGCGGTATTGATTTGAAATCGTATCGTCAAGTCCTACTCTGATCACGTTTTGGCCTTCACGGAAACTTGTTTTTAAAAAAAAAGCTCTTTAAATGCTTGCAAAGTGTGCTGCTTTATGGAGGCAACGTGGCGCATCGGGGAGGAAGTGGAGGAAGAATCCTGAGCAGCTGGTTTAAGGATCTGGGAGACAAAGCGCCAGGCTGTGGGCCCCCGTCAGGGAGCAGGGGACTACACGCCTCACCTCCGTCCATGTTCCTCAGCTGCATCCAAGCTCCATTTGCATTTAAATAGAGAGGCGTTGGAGTGGACATGTAGCAGGGCCGAGGGCTGGGCAGCTGATCAAAAATCCGACTCAGAACCGTTTCCAAATGATCAGTTCCATCTGAATTGTACACCTCCAACGTTATCATTACGCCACACTCTCCACGAGGAATCATGACGCATAAATAATATTTTTTCCGCAGTGTAAACACACGCTGCGTTTGTTAGCGCGCACGACTCTCACTGAGAAGTCCAACGTTCACTAAGACGTTCCAGTTCAGTTAAATCTTCTTTTATTACAGACAAAACTTATATTTTAGCTGATAAATAACAACTGGCGTTCTACTCACAGTGCAGCCGTTTACTTGATATTTATTTATTTCCGACGCGCGGCTAGGGCTGGGTATCGTTGCTGATTTCCTGAATCGATTCAATTCCAATTCACAAGGTCATGATCTGATTCAATTCTCGATTCGTTTCGATTCGATTCGATATCGATTTATTTAGAGATTTCTTTGTGTCAATACTAGTTTTGCTTTGTTATAAAATAACTTGTTTTAAAACCGAAGTGTTGCCAAACATCGGCCTTTAGGCCAGACGGTGATTTGAGCGGAGCAGCTTCAGCCATGGCTCTATTTGGTTTCGGTTTCGCCGGTCTCACGTTTTTATAGCTCTCCTTATGCGGTCGCGAGAAGTAGTGCATAGCCGCAGGAAAAGATCGATCCGCGAATTTTTGAATCGATATCGTATTTTTCGAACGAGAATCGATATTGATCGGTGAATCGATTTTTTTTGAACCCAGCCCTAGCGTCCACAGCGCTATTGTGCCTCGGCTTTCATATGGAACGCCCTCATGGCAAAAATGTACTTCTCTCCCAGAAATGAGTCAGAAATCAGTTATAGGCCAAAATGAGCCCAAATGCTCAAAGACGGCCAAAGCTTCAGTATTTCTTCATTTTCCATTAATATTGAAATATTATTTCCATTCCATAATGTTAGAGAGTAAAAAGTAAGTATAGAAAAATGTACTATTTGTTATGAAATAATTTGATTCCATATCCAGATGGATTCCAAATGGATAAAGGAGTGTTCCACCTCCACCAACCTTATTTTTCCTCATAGTACTAACCCTAGGAACGTCTCTGCAGAATAAAAAATATGAATATGAACGTGTTGATGTTCACAGTCTTGTGCAAACAACATTTCGGGAAAATAAAATGGTTGCTTTTGGTGTGGAAGACTGTGTTGAGTTACTTTTTTCTACTCAAGAATCGGTAAGAGAATTGATAAAGAATTAGGTTGATTGGCAGAATCGTCAATGACATTGATATTGATTAAATCTTATCAATTCCCACCCCTGTAATTGTTACCATATTGATGACTTTAATTGTCAGTGAACTTTTTATAGGAAACAAAACAAGCAAAAAGCCCCAAACCAGAATAATTGTTCGTTATTCAAAATCGAGACAAATCAGTGGTGATATTGATTTGGGGTCACATCGTCCAGCCCCGACATGGCCTTTACAATGGGCCTGCTTTTAGTCTTTCCCCTCACGCGAAATGCAGTGGGGTAGTTAAGCTCGGAGAGGGCGAGCTGCTTCCTGTTTGCCCGCTCACTCTTCTTTTTAGTCTGCTCGTATTCAGAGGCAGTGAAAGGGGTTGCGTTACGTAACGGGTCATTTTGGCCGCGAGGACTGCCGGCGTCCCGCTGCTGGTGTCAGAACAGGGACAGACGTCCCCGGCCCCTGCCGAATTTCAACAGCAACCAGATTGTGCTTTGAGGCGACGGGTTTAAGGGAGGTCTTTCAGTCTGCTTGGACGCTCCGTGCCAAACAGGAACTTGGATCTGGACATTGTGTCATTTCTCACCCTATACATCTCATAATCTCGGCTTAATTTAGTGTTTTAATCTCCATGCACGCGTAGTCGGGTGTTTATAAAAACGGGTATTTTTTTTTCCTCTGTTTTCGGAAATAACTTCGTACACGTGAGTGCGTTTTCAAATATATCTGCACACACGAATCCGGATAAACGCACCGTCAAGAGCTGCGTAGAATCATGTTGGCCAATCAGAATCCTGGACAAAAAGAGCAAATTACATCCGGTTACTATAATTTTTACATCCGGTGGCGAATAGATGGTGCTTGGTATGGACAGATAGGGAAGTGGAGTGAGTTTTAAATGTTGCCGCAAATAAGCACAAACAGCTTGAATAAAGGAGACGAGAATCGCTGCCCTGACAGTATCCATCTTCAGTCTTCAACGAAAACGTAACATCGCACACCTGACGTCAACGCATTTCCTGCTTCACACTTATGACTCTATGAACCTGAAACTCCTCCACACTCCTCGTCCTCGCGTGGCCACTGAAGCCACTGCTTTCTGAAATCTTCACTTTGGCCGTAGTTTTCAAAAATAGCCAGTTTCAGTGACTGACGTTTCCGTTAAAGCGTGGACGATAGGCGCAACCGCATAAACTTTTTATAAATACCCGGCTACGTGTGCACAGGGCCTTAGTCACTTAATCTAATCTTGTTTAGGGTTAGTCTTACGGTGCAGACCTAGTTTCCGTTAATGGGCTCTGCTCTGACGCTTTGTCTGGGTTTCATGTGCTGTTTTATAGAATGTTAAATACTTTGAGGAAGCAGAGTTGAAGTTCAGTCAGAGATACAGAGAAAAAGAGCATCGTGAAACAAGGCAGTTTTCTCCAGAAATTAATTTTTTAAAAGCCAGTGTTGGACGAAGCAAGACAGTTGTGCTTCCTGCCCCATTAGCTTTCATCAATTCTTAGCTTTTTCAACTATTCATTTTGAACTCTTTTTCAAATTTAGCTTGTTTTAGGAGCAATAGATTATAGCTGAGTGATGCTTGTCGTTTAACATTTGCTGATATTAAAGGTGTGTTTGCACAGGTCAGGCACCGGACCCCCCGCGACCCCACTTGGGATTAAGCGGTTCGGAAAATGAATGAATGAATGAATGAATGAATTGGGGCAGTTGGTGGTGTAACGGTAGGTTGTTCACCTTGTGATCAGAAGGTTGCAGGTTCAAATCCAGGGCCAGTAAAGTTACCTCTGAGGTACTCATGAGCAAGGAAGGTACCGTCCCCAAGCACTGCTCCCCGGGCGCCTGTTAGCTGCCCACTGCTCCTTCACGGATGGGTTAAATGTAGAGGTCACATTTGGTTGTGGTGCCATGTGTGCTGAGCTGTGATGTGTTCACAATGACAAATTATCGCTCACTTTAAAATGAAAGGGAGGTCTTTCATTCTGCTTAGTGCAGGAACTTAGCTTGAGTCAGTCTGTCGTTTCTCACCCGTCACATCTCTTAATCTTCCCTCAACTTGGTGTTTCAAGTCACTTAATCCGATCTTGTTTAGAGCTAGGCTTAGGCCGTAAGCTTAGTTTGCATTCATGGGCTCTGATCTCACAAAGCAAGCTACTTTGCCCGGTGTTTTTGTTTCTGATCCAAATCCCTCGTAAACCGCTGGTGTCTGCACCGTGGCCATATGGCGGAGATCACATGGGGAGGCTCCCTTTTTGCACTCCCCGACTTTTATTAGATTTGTCTGTTATTCATCCTGCATTGTTCTTCTTTGCTGCTGGGTGGTTGTGTTTGGGAGCGGCCAGGCGGGGTGTAGAAGATGGTGGTGGTGGTGGTGGTGATGAGGTTCGGGCGGAGGCAGGTTGTCTGTGCTCCTGGCTGGATGCCCAGGCACTGGATGGACTTTAAAGCCTTCGAGCCATGCCTGCTGCTGCCCTTCCCATCTCTCTCCCTCTCTTCCTCTCTCTCTCTCTCTCTCTCTCTCTCTCTCCTAAGTCGATTCATGCCCGACTCATCAGCAGTAAAGAATAAGGCAGCACATAATCGTTCGTCCCAGACTCTGGGACTAATCCCGTCAATACATTACAGCTGACTCAGGGCAGTTGACTGAAGTAAGTCTTCCGTTGTGGCTGAAGGGAATAGTCACCTGCAAGCGTTTTCGTATGTGATGATAAGTCACCTAACAGCGGGGTCACTTTCAGGCCTGACTTTACACCGATCCGATACGTGGATGGGAGACCGGTCCGATAACGACTCAGACAGCTGGATCGGGCATCGGTGGCATTGGGCCGATCTGTGGAGCCGATCCGTATCAGTGCGCACACACTCTGCATGGGAAATGTTACTGCGGTAAAGCTGGTTTATTGTTCAACATTCAGACTAATTCCTACATATTGATATGACAATGAGCAGAACCAAGCAAATCACACCATTATACTGTTTAATTTCCTTAACAACACCAGCTCTCACTGCCAATCTCTGCGTTCCTGATGGTTTTAGCGCCGCAGGATTAGGGACCGTCACAAAATTACACGACTGTGTTTAAGCGAATCATTTCTGAGATGTTATATTAATAATAATTAATTTAGCATATACATGTGGGTGTGCAATTACTACATTGTTTTAGTCAGGAAGTCAAGTGTTTCCTTAAGCATAACAGAATAATCTTAGTCATATATTCAGACATTTTTTAAAGCATTATGTTCTGTTTAAAATGACTCAGATCGGATTTGTATCGTATCGACAGATATCCACATTTACAATGTCGGTATCGGTATCAGACATAAATAAGTGGTATCGTGCCATTTCTAATTTTATATGTGGTTTACTTTCTGTCTGTAGGTGCGAACTTTTTGCATCTTCCTGTTTCTGGAACATTACCCTCCTGCACAGGCAGCTTTACTGTCTGCTACTATCTGATAAGCAAATATGTGAAGCGTCAACTACAACAAGGGAAAGTCAAGTCATTTTAGTTCACTGCGTTTTGCAGATTCACTTGGTGATTGATGGTTCTGAGATCTTTGTACGTAATGTAAACCTGCTGTAGTTAGAAATGCATGTGGTGTAGGATCTCAGCAAAATGCCGAGTGGATATCATCTGACTCGAATCTGAACTTGAGTAAAGCTTTGCTCCTTGCCGTGGGGAAATGAAAGTTGCAGTTCCAAGTGTTTACTTGTTTGCCAAAGATTCTTGTTCAGAAAACCCATTTTAGGGTCATTGAGGTCCTGGAAGGTCACAGTAGGACTGGGTGATATGAGCTCAAATCAAGATCATGGTTAATGAAATGTTTTGCCTTGATGTTCAGTGTTGAATGATTTTGTCCGCATAGTTCACAGACAAGGTTTGTACGGTAAATATGCCCAACTATGTCTATATTTTAGTTCACAGCGTTGGGATATCAATATATGGGAGATCAATATATCGCCATATTTCCTTTCACAATGTACTGTGTCGATTTCTAACTCCAAAAATCTATATTTCCGAGGGGGAGAATCATGCACCACAAGCAGCCTCAGATAACTGACTGGACACTTTAACTTCTTATTTTCAATCTTATGCACTTTATCTTGACGTTTTTGGTGCAAAGACAATGAAGCAAAATTTCAGTTCTGAGTTATGTTGCTTTGGCTGAATTATTAATGTCATGTGATTGATTAAGACCTCCCAGATTGTACACAGCAACTTGCATTTCAGCTCTGTTTTTACATTTTCAGTGAACTGTAGAATATCACAATATATCGCAGTATGATTAGCAATGTATCGTGACATAATCATATCATAATGTACTGTGAGGTCCTTGCCAAAACCCACCGCTACCCAAAACCGAGAGAGGGATTAAGCGTTTGGATAATTAATGAATGAATGAACGAAGAAAACTAAATGTAGTTTGGACGGAGCAGTGTCACATGACAACACACAGTAGCATGTTTTTGGTGATCGACATGTGCAAGATTGTGTTGAGTTTCCTTGTTGGCTTTGATTACTTTTTGATGAGTTGCCCAGCTCTGTATCACAACTTCACATAGATAAGTCTTGCTGAATAATTCATGATTTAATCTAAGTGTGCTAAATCATGTAGGTAGGTGGGCTTCATGGTGTTGACTTTCAGATTTGTTCTCTTTGCAGTATTCTGCGTTTCGGAGCGTGCACATGTCTCACACTTGTAGAAGACTTGATGTTGAGATGACAGTCGTGTGTCACGTTTGCGGCGAGTCTTAAGTGCATGTTTCTGTGAGTTTGTCATGATGATGTGACCTGTGTGTTTCAGTATAGCTTTGCTCTGTCATTTCTCTCATTTCGTTTGGTGTCGACTTCTTGCAACTCGAGATGCACCACTTTTTTCAGCAGGAAATGACTATTCTGAGGCCAAAACCTCAAGAATGTAACCTCAAGCACTGATGCAAATAACAACACCATTGTTTTAATCACAGCACGGTTGTTCTGGGTTTTCCTTTGTTACCTTCTCTTTTGAAATGAGTTTAATTCTTGGTGTGAATGACTTATTGGTGAAATCTGATATTACAGAAAGGTTGAGGGTGTAGCTGTAAGATTTCTTACTTAGATTTTTACTAATGTAGACTTCAGTATTTAGGGGTCCAAGCACAAAGTCTCGAAGGGTCTTGCGCAGGGGATCCTGGTAGTGGTGGTAGTGACAGAGGTCGGATTCGAACTCACAACCTCTTGGTCACGAGGTGAGTGTCCTAACCACCAGGCCACCGACACCCTAGAACGTGTTCTTCAGAAACGATGATTCTAATAACTCAAATAATTTAGTTATTAGGTCGGTTATACTGTATGTAAAGTGCTTTGTGATGGGGTGGGCGATATATCGAATATACTCGATGTATCTCGGCTTGCTCCACATGCAATGTAGTAAATGTGAAACTCGAGAGCACAAAATTAAGAATCGAGTGCGCGGTTGTGATAATATTGCGCGCAAACTGTATTTTTCCTCTCTCAAATGTCTTTTTTCCTCTCGATGTGTTAAATGTCCTCGCGCGCAAAGTAGATTACCGACGAGCGGTGGGGTTTTGGCAGTTTCTGCCTGTGAATCCTACTGGCCGATGGCTCCTGGTTTTGTGACTGACTGCACACTATAGACAGTTTTTACATAAAAACCAAAGATGACGGAGGAAGAGGAACAGCAGCAGGTAGATTAAATGCAAGTTATAGTTTAGCGACCTTATAATTATAATTTAATAGTTAGGTCTTACATGTTTAATAAGCACGCAATCAATGCCCCCCCTTGCCCGCTTGTCTGTCCCCAATATAAAGTATAAAGTTTGCTATATTATACTTTGGTTTAAAAGAAAAGCATTTACTATGTTAAACTTTGGCTAAATTCATTTATGCAACATAGGGCCGAATTATCATTTATACATTGATTTAGAGGAAATTTCAAGGTATTGAGATATATATTGTGTATCGTGATATAGCGTCAAAATATCGAGATATTATTTTTATGCCATATCGCCCAGCCCTACTTTGTGACAATGACTGTTGTTAAGAGCGCTATATAAATAAATTTGAATTTGGCAATTATTTGTGAAAGGAATCTTTGTTTAATTCTTTTCACTGGCTCAAGACAAGACCTGATGCCTCTGTGTGTGAAAGTATTTGTGAGTTATTCCGTGAACAAAAACAGAAGTAAATGCGTTAAAACTCAAATGACATTTTTCGTGAGCACCATTACTCGCTAACACGCTACAGTTCAGTCAGATCTTCCCTTTTATTACAAACTAAACTTACATTTTAGCTCATCATTTTCAGCGTTTATTCTGGAACCTGTGTCCATCGTTTTATTGTGATCCGAGTGGCCTGCATGGGATCGTGGGAAATGTAGTTCTCTCCCAGAAAGGCCAAAAGCAGCTCATTTTATAGGCCAAAATGACCCAACGCTTCAGCATTTCTTCACTTTCAATTAATCAGGTTATTTTTCAATTTTATAATGTCAGAGAGTAAACAATAGGAAAAAGGAAATATAGAAAAATCATTTTATCAAAAAAAAAAATCTACATTCTGGTGGATACCAAATGGATAAAGAAGTGTTTGTACATTTTCTGACTTTTTCTGTTTAAAAAAGAGAGAAAAAAATCTGATTAATTGATGAAAAAATCCACAGAATACTGGATTTCAAGAAGACTCGATAGCTGCAGCTGTACTGCAGTAGATCTGATTGTGGGTCTGCAGCTCGTGTATAAGCCGTGGCTTTAATCCCGCCGTGCGCAGGCCTCGCTTGCTGCCTCCCGCTCTCCTGTTTTGAATTATCGTCGTGTGCGCTCTTAGGGCCACTCTACGATGTTTTTTGGAAGTTATAGAGCCAAATGCAGGGACGATGTCGTCACTCTGCTCCATAGGCCTTTTCCAGCTGCCAGTTTGAAGTCCATTCAACGGGAACCTCGTAGTCGCAGCCAAGTGACAGACTTGGAGGAAAGTGCTTCCAGCTTTGGGACTGAAAATAGCGAGGCTGTCAGACTCCGCTAAAATATGTTTCCACTGGAACGCTCGAAAGGGAATGACTGAAGATGGCCGTTCAGCATTTTCCACCTTTTATAACATTTACAACAATTTCTGCGGCTGGATTTTTCACCAGGGACCTTTATCTCAAAGCCCGGTCGTAGCTGACGGTTTAATATGTACGTGTGGAGGGCTTTGATTCCTTCGAGAAGGAGCCGGAATGGAATAAACAAGGATATCTGTCTTTCACAGTGGGTTTGCTTGATTGGCCAAGTAGTGAAAACGAATTAAAAGTCATAGGAATTTATAACACGTAACACACTGAGACCATTCATTGGAAAAATAACACAAAAAGACTAAAGAACGCATTCCACTCTTTCTAATTGGCTGTAACCTAAAGGAAACACCATGTTTTTGAATCGTATTTCACTCTAATTGCAGCACTGGCAGCGAGAGAGTTGCAGGAAAACAGGTCTAAACACAGGAGTAAATATCCTGTTGTGTCACGTCTTGTGGATTAAAATATCATGAGCCGTCGCTTTAGAAGATTTGAGGAAGTGGTGTTTGTGGCGGCGCCAGTTTAAGAATTTTGTAAAATGTGACAAAACCAGGCAAAACCAGTTTCTTGTCGCAACGGAGGTTTCTGAGAAAAACTAGCGTTTATGTTGCGTGGGGTAAAATTTGGGATTTTTTGTTTTTAGTGTTTTGAAACAGTGGAAGGTCTATACTGTAGTGTTGTGAATAAATTTCGCTGAAAAACTTACCCTTTCCATCCTAAAAACGTGACTTTCTTGAGGTGAGGAATTCAATTCCAGCAGAATGTTAAAAGTTTCTGTTTTGACCGCTCTACTTCAATATTTACGGTAAATCCACTGGTTGACTAGCGTGAAGATATTTCTCCGGAATCCATCTTCGTCTCCCGAGTTCAGTTAACCTAACGCAGGTAGGCTATCCGTGTGGCTGTGAATGCAGCGTAGGCTACCGTAAATGCAAACGTAGCCGCGACCGCACCAAGCGTCTGTGAGTGCTACGGCGATAGTCAACTTCAAAGGCAGATTTCTCCGTTTCTCACTTGGCGTGACAGGAGAAACCCGACTCCTTTGAATGTTGATATCTCAGTCATATGTCGTCCCATTCATTTGATATAGGGATCGTTTTGAAGCTTGATTTATGCCCTTTCATGAAAACATGATAACTCAATTTCAGAAATTTGCGACAAGCGACTGGTTTTGCCGTGGAGGGTCACATTTACTCAAAAGGTTAAAGGGTAAAGTCCCCATGTGGGGCTGGCTGCTCTGCGTTCGCTGACTGACTGTAGCAAGTGACTTTAATCAGTTGCAGTTTAGTCGACTCCATCATCATCATGCCACATGTTTTGGGTTAGGGTTGATGTTGCAACGCCAGCTCAGGAACAGGTGTTTGGCCGTAACTTGTCAGTCTTGTTTGTCGTTAGAGATGGAAGATCCAAAAGTTTTTTCATGAAACAGTATTATATCGATTCAATGGACGATGATTTGACGTCAGCTAATATCACAAAGTGTGACTTTGAATCAGTTTAGTTCCAGCAAACAATGTGAGGTGGTGGTCTAGTGGTTAGGATACTTCTGGACCAAGAGGGCGTGGGTTTGAATCCTGCCTCCAGCACTACGCCCATTGGAAAACTGAGCAAGACTCTTAACCTTAAGTTACTGTCAGGGAAACTGTTCTTGAATTTAGGATAAATTGTGGATAAGAGCGTCTGCTAAATGCTATAAATGATATCACAATATTAGGGGTGCACAACTGAGAAAATCTCACAGTTCAGTTTGATTCCAATTCTTGGGCTCACAATTCGATTCAAAATCGATGCACGATTCATAAACGATTCACAATTCAAAACATAGATGAATTTATTTCCAGATTGCTGTTTTGAGGGGCGGCACGGTGGCACAGTGGTTAGCGCTGCCGACTCAGGCTACGTTCACACTGTCAGCCACATCGTTCAGTTCCAATTTTTTTCTCAGATCGGCTTTGTCTGTCTTGACGGTCCACATTCATAACTACAAGTGACCTGTATCTGACTGTAATGTGAACGCATCGGTCCTCGAAACGTCACGCATGCGCACATCGATACGTTTTTACACGGGTCAACTGCGTCACCAACAACAACAAACGTCATATCTGTGGGACGACTCGTGGCATTAAAAATGGAGGCGTTAGTAGCTCATGCATGTATCGCACTTTGCTCTGGAGGACGACAAACAGTGAATCAGCTGTACATGAGCAGGTCGAAAAGGAGAAAAAAAAGTCAGTTAAATCCCCAACTTCTCCATCCTTCCACTGATTGTTATCGCAGCTCTCCTCCATTTTTACCTTCCCGCGCTGCCGGTGCAGGCTGATGATGAAGCCACGTGAATTCCGATCTGAGCGTTCACATTCAGGTCGCATGTCCGCGAATCGGATACGTATGAGATTTAGTACCACATATGAAAGTGACACAAATCCGATTTGAAAAGGTCAGATTTGCGTGTCCACACAGCCCTGAAAAGATCAGATCTGTGTCACATTAAGGCAAAAAATCCGATTTGAGTCACTTCAGCATGGCAGTGTGAACGTAGCCTCACAGCAAGAAGGTCCTGGGTTCGAGGCCCGGGTCAGCCGTAGGGTCTTTGGCACGCTCTCCTTGTGTTCGTGTGGGTTTTTGCAGAGTGCTCCGGTTTCCATCCAAAATCATGCACTAAAGGTTACTTGGCGACTCTAAATTAGCCCGTAAGGTGTGAATTAGGCCATGTCCACACGTACACGGGTATTTCTGAAAACGGAGATTTCCCGTTTTCTTTTCTTTTTTTTAATCGCGTCCACGCGAGCACGTTTTCAAAAATATCTCCGTCCACACGCAATCGCAAAAAACGCTGTCAAAAGCATGCCTTGCATTGTGGATGAAAACCTAATGTAGACACGCCGCATGCTGTGACGTCACATGAGTGGCGCACAGTGTGACGCGAAATGGTCTGTTTTTCTAAATCCTCGTTTTTCTTGTCCACACCTAAACGCAGAAATGGAGTTGTCAAAAATCTCCGTTTCCACTGACCCAAAACGCCGTTTACGCGTGGACGAAAGGCCAAAACGCATAGAAAAACCTCCGTTTTCAGAAATACGTACGTGTGGACATGGCCTTAGAGTGTGAGCGTGTGTGAGGGTTGGTCCCTGCCTTGCGCCCCAAACGTCCCAGGATAGACTCCGGTGTTTTAAATGTACAAGCACAGACTCAGAAATTGTTTTTCTTGCTGTTGTATTTTTTTTTACCAGTATTTAACTAGCATCTCACACCATTTTGCGACGTTCATTAAAACACTGTCAAACTGTGAGTTAATTTGAATAAAGAAGAAATATGTGGTTTCCTGTTTTTGAAACGTGAGCCTGAGCTCATACATCCCATCGTCTTCTGAAACAAATGCTGAAATCAAATGTATTTATTCGCTTTTATAACTGCCATTCGATTCCCATAGGACTGTGGCAAATAAATGTGGACCGCAGCTGGTTAGAGATGTTTTATTGTTTGTCCGCACAGATTTGTGAAAGTTTCTCCGCTCCTCAGCCTTGACTTTACCCAGAAGCTTGTGATCATGGGGTCTGTTACCCGCAGCATGGATCTGGGGAAGTAGAATTCATGGACAAAACAAGTCCATACAGAAGAGTCATAACTCTTCATCACGGCATGGAGTTAGTTGAGAAATAAAGAATTGCTGCCTTGGAGCATGTTGGAGGTCGGGACACACGCACACACACACACACACCGTGCGTTTGCTCCAGTTCACTTTGATGCTCTGCCAGGCCTTACTTTTCTCCCGGATTGTGTTTTTGTTCAGGGTTTTGTCCCTTTGAAACAATACAGGGAAACCTCGGTGCGCTCGCGTTGTGTTTCTAAATGATACCGTAATTGTTGTTGTGTTTCTGAAGAGTTCAATAATTCAATACTTGCACATAATTACAGCGTAGAGACGATGAGAACGGCAAGTTTACGCCTCTCCGTTTTACTTTCCCAACAAAAGTAGGTTAATGCTTGTTGGAAAGAACGCGCGGCTCGGATTTATCCGTACGCGGCACATCTTCATGACGTCTGAGTCTGAGTATTGTCTAAAAACAGCAAGTACTCATCAGCAGGTCACGTGAGGACGGAAATACATTTTCTTGCCGGCTGAAATCCAGTCTTCTGGGCTTTGCTCACGGTTGCCCGTGCCGCTGTAATCGGTGACCTGTGAAAACTGAATAAAGCTGCATTCGACAAACGGTGCGTTGTGCTCTGCTGAATATTCCCTGCTTTATATGGGATTTAATTTGGGTTGTGAGTAGAAATTACTGGTGCAGAACATACAGAGACACAATGGTGGCCTCAAAATACTCTCCCGTCCCAGGTTTGGACTTTGGATATTATTTTATCAGTCCCTCCAGGATTTTGCAGGCTTTTTTTGAGGTTGTTGCGGCCGAAAATGCCTGATTTTGTGGCTGCTGTGTTTTTGCCGTTTTGTTGCGGAAAAATTTGTGACAATTAAAATGAATTGTATTAAACATTAATCATTGTTATTTTTGAAGGTAAATGTGAGGCGTTTTTATCACACGTTTCCTGCAACTTCTTAACCTAACAAGGAGGTAAGTTTGCTAACGTAAGGCTCAGCGTTTTGCGGGAAATGGCAATGATTGGTCAAAAATAGCGGAAATGTTGCGGTAATTGGTCAAAATTGCGAGGATTCACTTTTCTCTTTCTGTCTCAGGCTTTTGTCCTCCCTCTCTCCCCTGCTGGTCGCTGTATTTCACTCATCAGCACACCACCCATCTTCCACGTTGACCCCTACCCTCCCCCCCCACACACTCACACTTCCTCCGTATCCTGCCATTGTGTGCAGAGCTTGTCCACCTTTTTCGCAGAAGGACCTCAAGGCCACTTTGCACGAATCAGTCACGGAGATTATGGAGCCGCACGGATAACGCTGATGTATTGTGTCGAGGTCGTTGTGAAGTGCTCCCCGCTTATCTCCGTCGTCCTGTCTGCTTTCCGACGGCCCGTAATGAGACGGCACCCCACACAAAGGCAGCCGGAATCGATTGGGCCAGATAACAGCGGTGCTACATCTGTTTATTGGCCGATAATGGTATTTAATTGAGAAATTAAATCCGAATTGGTTTCACTTGTTAACCGTGGGTGGTTCTTCATCTGTCGGGAATGATAAAAGGTGTAAATAATGTCTGTGTTGGTCCCGGTCTGGGGTGCGTTTCCCAAAAGCGTAGTTGCTAACGTATTGCTAACTAAGCCCCTGTCCCTATTATCAGATTTTTCTGTCAAATGTGAAACTATCTTTTGCTGAAAATGCATCTGTTACAATCTTGACCATTATCCTCACAAAACACTCTTTCTACAGTTACACACTTACAACGAGGGCTGCACGATAAGGGAGCTATTGGCCGGTGCTGATATTGATTAATGAGGAAGGCAGAGTTGAGCGTGTAAAGACAAGATATTTTGCTCACCAAAGTTCCACTGCGCACTAAGAATTGTGGCACAAATTTAGCGTCATAACTTTGTAGAGGTGGGCGATATATCGATTTTATCGATTAATTCGAATTTACAGTTCAGGACGATGTGTTTTTATGAAAATCGATTTTATTACTTATTTTACACGCGGGCGCCAAAAGCGGAACTAATGCGACGCATCGTTCTACACGGGTAAATTAGCGCGGCGCACCCAAACCCTGTAGCAGATTCACAAACAACATGGCGACGACAGGGGAAAAGTATGTGCTTCCAAGCCGCAAATATTTTTCTGATTTTGACTTGCCACGACTGTATAATGAAACACGTCAAAGAATCGGTAGAGAGCTGGAGGAGGAGGTGTCGTATTATTCTGCCACAACTGATGTGGTTTTGAACCATTTATTTGCCATCTGTAGTTTGATTTTGAGTAGGGGAGGAGAAAATCGATTAAAATCGAAAATCGGATTTATTGTGAAAAATTCGGAGATTTTATTTTTAGGCCATATCGCCCAGCTCTATAACTTTGACATTTCTAACACATCACCAAGTCAAGTGAGCGTGAAAGCAGAATGGAGCGAGGGCTGGAGCATTTCCAACGTAGTGCACGATGTGCACTGTACCTGTGTGGTGTACGGTAAGGTGTTCGCCCCGTGATCTGAAGGTTGCAGGTTCGAATCCATGGGATGGTAAAGTTACCACTGAGGAAGGTACCGTCCCCAAGCACTGCTCCCCGGGTTGCTTGTTAGCTGCCCACTGCTCCTTCACAGATGGGTTAAATGCAGAGATCACATTTGCTGCACATGGACACTCCATGTGCACTACCTAGTGCGTAGAGAGCTGTCAAGCTACAACCCCGACTATTTCCTGAGGTGCATACTACCACATAGAATAGTATGGTAAGAGCCGATTCCGATTCGGGTTTGATTTCCGATATTATCGTGCAGCCGTACTTAAAACCGTCAGTGATGTTGATCGTCAGTCAGCATATAATGTCTGTGTTGCTGATTATTCATCCGTCCCAAACTAAAGTGCATTAAGGATCCAGACGCTGTCCTCCTGGCGTTGCATCATCCTTTTAATAAGGGCTTCTTCCCACTCGGTAGTTACAGGGTTGCTGCAGCCATTTGCCGGTGATGACAGCCGTTAATTCCGGCGCCGAACGACGCTGAAGATAAATTTTTTAACTGGCGTGTATTACTGAATGCACCAACTCTATACAGAGACAGTGCTAAACTCAGCAGGTTTATTATTGCGTGCATGCGAACAGCTTGTCTTTAAATTGGCCGCTGTGGCTGCTGACAGGTTTGTAGCTCGGCTAATGAGAACATTTCTGCACATCCAGTCTGAATGGGCTCGTTCAGCAGGGAGAAAAAGGCCGCGGTGAGTTACAGCCCCCTTCCAGAAATGTCCAAAGTTTTCTTTAATGGCTGAATGCACCCTGACGATGTTACTAGTAACTCCTGCTAACCACGGCATGCGGGCTAGAGATTAGACTCACATCGTCCTTGAACTAGACCAGATCCCAATTTCAGATGTATTCAAAATCCAGTCAAAAGTAGCACCATATCATTAGTGGTGTCATGAATATGAACATTTTGGGATGATGGTGGTAGGTAGAGCTGGGCGATATGGCCTAAAAATAAAATCTCCGAATTTTTCACAATAAATCCGATTTTCGATTTTAATCGATTTTCTCCTCCCCTACTCAAAATCAAACTACAGATGGCAAATAAATGGTTCAAAACCACATCAGTTGTGGCAGAATAATACGACACCTCCTCCTCCAGCTCTCTACCGATTCTTTGACGTGTTTCATTATACAGTTGTGGCAAGTCAAAATCAGAAAAACACTTCCGGCGGCGCCACGAGCAGGCAGCGGCTAAAAGTGCTCCAGGGAATTCAGTGTTTTTATACTGATTCTCGACCGTTTTGTCTATTTTCCGTTTTGTTTGTGATCAAGTACGATGCGTATCACCTACAACAGACACACCCTGCTCGAAATCGGTTCAACCTGTTAAGAATACTGCATCCTGACTTGACAAACATGTTTAGCTCTATGTCTGTCTTCCCTGTCTAGTCCAAAATGTATATTGTATATTGTCTGGTTTAAAATGTATATTGTTTAATGTATATTTTAGTATTTTTACTTATTTATTGTTTATTCCATGTGCCTAGTCGTGCCACTGCCTATTTATTCTCTGTTCTACTGTTCTTTGTTTGTTTGCACTGGAAATAACCTGGAGCCACGTCGTCTCGTCTCTCTATGTATCTGTACAGTATATAGCAGAGATGACAATAAAGTTGACTTTGACTTTGACTTTGACTTTGACCACACACTCACACACTGTACAAGTGTAATTGACTTGAATTCAGCATTTTAATCTTGTTACACCATTTTTGGGATTTATTTTCTTGGTAAGACTGAATATTGTTTAGATTATTTGACTTGTTTCAAGAAAATTTATCTTGAGTTATCCTACCTAGGTAATACAATTAATTTTGAGCAGTTTTTTCTTAAAACAACCTACACTGGTAAAGGAGTTGTGTTAACAGGTAGACTGTAAGTGTATTTTTACTTGTTTCAAGAGAATTGGAGAAAAAAACTAGTATATTCAGCTTAATTTGTGTATGCTTAGTCTTTGAGTATTTTTTTTCTTGTTTTAAGAAATCTTAGCAAGTGCAATTTTCTTGTTGCACTGGCAGATAATTTTGCTTAAAATAAGTATTTTTTTCCCAAAAATAGTAATTTTTTTCTTATTTTTAAAAAGACATTTTTGCAGTGCACACGAGCGCAGCGTGAAGCTCCGAGAAGGAGAAGAGCAGAGAGGAGAGTTTCAGCCGAGCTTGGCGTTTGTAAAATTCAAAATTCTGACATTTTCCCTTTTTTTCGCATATCAATTCCAAATATCGGTTATCGACCGTCCGAAAATAATTACACATAACGAATGCTGGAGAAAGCTTTTGTTTGTGTTTTTATTTGAACAAAAAACTGGCAGCTTGTATAATTAATGAAAACGGCGAGTCTTGAACATGCTGTATCCCGTACTTAACTGTGTGTTCTCCTACTAACATTCACACTGGATTACACGATGAACTCTGGTGCAGATAACGGAGGACATTGTGCTGCACCAGCAGCCGTAAGGACTCTGGGGTGATGCTCTGTGGTGTGCAGACAAAGGGAGGCGTGGAGCTGCGGTGGGGGAGGGGCTTCATACGAGGAGTAATTGCTGCTTTGTTTAATCAGACCACAGTATGAGGTGGAAAACCCTTCAATTAAAGGTTAATCTCACAGTCTGGCTCTAATTAAAACAGGGTTTTTCTGGAGTTTTGCTGCTTCAACCCTTTGCATTGTGGCAGCAAGAGCATGTGTGGGAGTGGACATTTCAATGAGACGACTTAATTGCCACGCAACCCCCCCATCAGCACACCCGCACGCCACACACATACACACACCGCACACGTCAAAACTGTAATAATGACGTCATGTTTAGATCTAGTTAGATCTGGGTTGTCAGTTACCCACGTTTTGTTGCATGTGTAGTCTGTGTTGATTTTTTGCTGAGAAAATGCGCTGGTTTGTAACGGCGGCCGGGTTGCGGGTTCGCTGTAGAATGCGAGCCGAGCTCTCATGCCGTCTCAAAACCCGCAGCGCTTACGGCTTTTCTCGTGGCCTTCTTGGTTTGGGGCACGAACTGAAATTTAGACAGAGCGCCTGCGCTGCGCCGCGAACCCGAATAACTCTCCGATTGCTCAGGGCCTCCGTTAGAGGCTGAGGGTTCGCTCGAAACATGACCTATTTTTCGACAAAGCCGCCTGCCAGTTTGGCTGCCACCGCTGCTGGTTTGTTTTTTTTTGAAGTGAAGCCGTCTATTTTCTGAGAGTATTTTCAAAGTCCTGTCTGCCATTCATACCCCGAAATATGTTGCTAGGGTGTTGCTTCTTTTGTCATTGAAAGCAGTGGAAGTAGTAGAATTTTAATGAAGACAGAGAGACCAGGACGAAGGCTGAGCTTTAGGATGGGGTCAGAAGGTTTTAAACGACGGCATCATTTTTTCTCTTTTGAGGTGAGATATCTACTAGGTGTTCACATGCGTCTGAGCCTCTAAAACACTGGGATTTAAGCAGTTAACTGGAGGTTGACTGTCGACTGGCCCGTGATGTCACAGGACTGTTTTTGTTCAGGACACTTTGACATGTGGTGTTTTTTGGCTAGTGAACGTACACTGGCCCAGAATGTGACTCCACACTTTGTGGGCTTTGTAAGCTGGGAATAGCTCCCTGGTTCTGGTCATTGGGAGGGAATTACATTGAGCAGTAATGGTTGTAGGCCTGTAACCCGATCGCTCTTTGAGACATCACACATTTTTCCCTTCTAGGACCCGATCAGTCTCAGATGTGAGTTCCTGTGTGTGGCCTATGTCCACCAAACGCGTCAAAACCTCGCCTCCAGAGAGCTTTCTCTCAGCGCTTGCTGTTGCTAAGTTACGTAGAGCGTCTTCGGACACTTCCGAATTCGTTCCTGCTAGGAGTGGACGGTATAAACGGTATAAAAGGTATGCGATATAAATTTGGCCAACGATAGAGATTTTGGTCATACCGGCATACCGCTGAAATTTCCGCTCCTCGTCCTCGTGTATGGAAGAGCAGCTCGTTAATAAGACCGGTGCAACGTCCATAATCTGGACATGGTTTGGATTTAGGCAGATACTGAGCAGAAAAACATAATCTGGAAAATATACGCTGTTGAATATGAGAGAAGCCAAAGAATGTGCCATTACTTCTCCGGCCTGGGCCCATATGTTTCGACAAGGGAACCGCTCCGTCTGCCGCTCGACACGCCACGTCCGATCGACGGATTTGGCCAGAAACGTCCTTTTTATTTAATGGCAGAAATGATTAAAGATTCTTTATTTGCCACATGCTTAGTTCTACAGGCATAATGTGCTGAAATGAACACCTGGCTCCCTCGTGAGACTGTGAAAGTCATTGTAAAAGTAAGAAATTTGAGAAAGTAAATAAATAAAGCTAAGAACTAAGTAAAAACATGAATGTAAAATATTTACATTTATATATTACATTTGAATGAAAGTTAAATGATAAGGACATTGGGCCACTTTCACCTTAATTTTTTATATTTTTTGGTCTAAAAAAAGACATTTAAATAATATATTTTTACACGGCTGTAGAACTGAAGAAAACTCAATAAGCTAATGTTTTACACAAACAAGGAAAGAATTGGTACTTTAAAGTAACAGTTATATTGAAATTTACAGATCTAATTATATACCCCAATATATACCGTCTATCGCCTAGGGCTCAAAATGTACCGCAATATGATTTTTTTGCCATATCTCACAGCCCTAGTTCCTATTTCATGTAAACATTGTAACGTGTTCTTTGAGAGCGGTAGTTTGGCCGACATGATAGAGATTGTCTTGACAACAGAGAGAAATCGCATCTTGGCATTAGCGACAGCGCTTGAACTAGATTCTCACGTGTTCGAGACGTAGAGATTGGGAGAGTTTCACCGATTAAATGTCCCGCCCCTTCCTCAGTTTTGATTGGCTAGCAAGAGAGAAGTGAGATTGACGAGCACTGTTCTATAAGTTGAACGGATTTCACATGTCACATGCGCCCTATTTGACTTGGTCCACCACATAGGGTGGGAAGTGACGTTTTCTTAAAACGTTGTGCGCTACGTTGGAAATGTTACGCCCTCGCTCCACTCTGCTTTCACGCTCGCTTGACTTGGCGCTGTGTTAGTAATGTCTGAACAATGGTGTTATTTTTGTGGTGTAAAATTCTGAGCGTGAAGTGGATCTTTGGTGAGCAAAATGTCTTAACACGCTCAACTCAGCCTGCACTCGATCTCGACTCTGCCTTCCTCCTTTATCGGCATCGGCATCGGCGGATACAAGCATGAAAAATATCGGATATCGGTATCGGCCAATAATTCCCATATCGTGCAGCTTTAGTCTAAAGGTCTTTTTGCGTATTTTAAACACTCCAATGACAAATCGAACATTTGAATTCCACATTTATTATTCAGTGGATTTAGTTTATGTTTGTTTATGTTCGGTGTAAGCGCTTAATTTCTCTGTCAGCCCTGGAAGAGCACGGCCATTATAAGCCGCTTTGAAATAACTCATGAAAGTAGTTCTGCTTTGACGTGTTGGAAAACTGGAGCTTCAGGGACGTGACTTGTCGTACAGCCGGAATCTACGGATGTTACCTATTCCCTTTTTCCTGCTTGTCGAACCACTTAAAAGCAGGGCTCCTTTTGAAGTAGCGACGAGCCTTTTAGGCACCGATCTGCATGTAATAGGAGCTTCTCTTGTAAAACAGACAGACGGGTGCAGCAGAGCGGCTGTAGGACAAAGCTTCCTGCATCCGTTCGGCCTCAGTGGAGATTTTCTAAGAGAAGTACTGACAGAGTTCAGACTTTAGCAACGTAAAGTCTGCCGGTGTCTTTCTTCTTTTCGCTCCACTGAGGGAAACATAATCTCAAAATATTATCCGTATATATTATATTCTCCCAGTAATTTAAGTGAGTGATTATTTGTCATTGTGAACACACCACAGCACAGCACACAGTGCACCACAACCAAATCTGACCTCTGCATATGACAAATCCGTGTGGATGTGTTCACAAATAATCACTCACTTTCACTTTCTATTACCCAGGGCTGCTAATACACATTTTGGGCTGTACTAAATATTTGCCATAACTCAGCATATTATGTGGCAATATGCCAAAATGTGACATGCAGTTCATGTTTACGGTTGGATTTTCAAATCATTTATTTAAATAAATCAGTAGGTATTTATACGGTAATATCTACGAAGTCTGAAAATTTGGATATGGAAAAAGTCTGGAAACTTTGAACTGGAAAATCTGTAGAAACCCTGTCAACAGTACAGCACAGTACACACTGAACACAAACACAGTTTTACCAGAATTTTAAAAACAGTCCTAAAAACTGGCACGGGCCAGACTTTGTCGGTTAGAGGTTCTCAATATGGTTGAGATGAATTGGTCAGCCCTTTGCTAACAAGTCCGTTTGTGCGTTTTCCCAGAGATCCGTAATCAGCTGGTGGAGCAGTTCAAGTGTCTGGAGCAGCAGTCGGAGTCCCGCATCCAGCTGCTGCAGGACCTGCAGGAGTTTTTCCGCCGCAAGGCCGAGATTCAGCTGGAATACTCCCGCAGCCTGGAGAAACTGGCTGAGAGATTCTCCTCCAAGATCCGCTCGTCCAGAGAACACCAGCAGTTCAAGTAAGAACGTGGGGCTATCAGATGTGTTTTCAGTAGAGGGCGGGGGGCTTATGGAGGAAAGAAGGTGTGTATCTGTGTGTCTCTGCCTCTGTGTGTGTGTGTGTGTGTGTATTTGTGCTGTTAGGTTGCTGTGCTCTGTTGAAGATTTTTTTTTATTTTTATAATTCATGTGTGTATTGTTGTGCTTACTGTTGTTCGTGTTTTTGGAGTTGTTGCCTTAATGTGTGAAATCTTACATAATTATATGTGTGTGTGTGTGCTTCTCCCTTGGTGTGCGTACCAGACTGTTCCGTCTTCTGTTCATTTCTCCCCTTTTCTCTCTGCTCCACCCATCGTCTCTGTGCTCTCGTTATCAGAGCAGAAATGGCTGCTGGTGATGTTTCTGAACTCTCTCTCCCTCCCCGCTGCTGGACATCAGCGTCCTTCACGTCATTGTAATCCTGCAAAACGTCCCACAAGCTGTAAACCATTCGAAGACACACTGATTTAATCTTGCCCTTCTCCTAGCAACTAAAGTTTAGTTCTTAATTGAAGAGACCTCTTTTTCCTTTTTTCCTTCTCCACGGATGTCGTTTTTCTCTGCAGCTCTTCTAAAAACGGCACAAGTGGAGTCTCGCTCTGTGCTACAGAGTCACTGCTGCTGCATTCGACGAGATCAATGGGCAATTCTCTGCTTGATGGCATCAGGCCAACAATAGATTCTCTTCCTGCAGTTGGGCATCGCTCACAAGACGTGATTCTGTGTGAGGGATCCTGCTAAAACAGGCTCTTGTTTATGAACAGGGTTACCACACACACACACACACACACACACACTCTCTCTCTCTGCTTTTAATAGACTTGTTCTTGTTCAAGAAAGGGAAATTATCATTCAGTCTGTGTGTGTGTGCGTGTGTGTGCGTGTGTGTGCGTGCGTGTGCGTGTGTGTGCGTGCGTGTGCGTGTGTGTGCGTGCGTGTGTGTGTCTGTGCGTGTGTGTGTCTGTGTGTGTGTGCGTGTGTGTGTGTGTGCGTGTCTGTGCGTGTGTGTGTCTGTGCGTGTGTGTGTCTGTGCGTGTGTGTTGAGGGAATAGAGGTTGGACAGATGATAAGTGTGTCAGCCAGTAAAGCAGAGTGGGCAAGTGTGTATAACTGTTAGACAAATCAAATGACTGACTCTGTGTGTGTGTGTGTGTGTGTGTGTGTGTGTGTTAAGGCCTTGTGCAATAGCAGCATGCTTGATGTGTGTAATTAAGACCAGCTGACGGTTGTGTGCTGCTTTAACTCGGCCGTCTCCTGTGACTGTTGCCCAGCAGTAGAGTGAGGCTGAAACCCTGTCTGAAAGCCTTAATCTCTACAATGTTCTGCCTCAGACTCTGCTTCACTCTCTACAGATACCTAGTGTTCTGCGTCAGACTCTGCCTTAATGACTGTAATACTCTGCATCAGATTTGCCTTAATCCCAACAATGCTCTGCCTCAGACTCTGCCTTAATCCCAACAATGCTCTGCCTCAGACTCTCCCTTAATCCCAACAATGCTCTGCCTCAGACTCTGCCTTAATCCCAACAATGCTCTGCCTCAGACTCTCCCTTAATCTCTACAATGCTCTGCCTCAGACTCTGCCTTAATCCCAACAATGCTCTGCCTCAGACTCTGTCTTAATCCCAACAATGCTCTGCCTCAGACTCTCCCTTAATCTCTACAATGCTCTGCCTCAGACTCTCCCTTAATCCCAACAATGCTCTGCCTCAGACTCTGCCTTAATCCCAACAATGCTCTGCCTCAGACTCTCCCTTAATCCTGACAGCACTTTGCCTCAGACTCTTATTTTTTCTGCTGTTGTTTTCTCCTTTCTCTTGTGCATCACCTTGCTAGTTCCTCACATAAATCTCATTTCTGTTGTTCTCTTGACCTCATGCATCACTTTCTTTTACAAAAAGTCGGCACAGTCACATAGGCAGTGTTTTGGGCTGGTATCTGTGTATTCCTGAGACAGATTCAGTCAGTTCTGTTACTTATGAAAAGCTACTGTCTAATTTCTGTCCTTTTGGCTCCACTTGAATGCAGCTTTGCACAGGTTTGGGAATCATGACAACAGTTCTTTTTATTGTGACTAGGTGATGTAAGGGATGTAAAATAAGCCAGAAGGACATCTGAGATCTAGGGACCAATTTCCCAGTCTTGGATTAAGTCTAGTTCTCGACTAGCTTTGAGTGTGAATGGTAAATCTTCATTGGTACTACAACTTAGACCAAGACTAGGCTTAATCCATGAGTAGGAAAGCAACTCTAAAACTCTTACAGTGTTTGTTTACCCATTGAAAAATGGGAACCTTCAAAGCACATGACATTTTGAGGCAAGAACAAAACCCAGATCAAGTGTTAAAGGAGGTGGCTGTGAAAGTTGAAGAGCAGACACCACATTCTAAAGGAGTGTGTTTGTCAGCAGGGTTTGTGTGAACACTACATGCCAGACTGTGTGTGTGTGTGTACTGTGTTTTTATGCGTTGTGGGAACCTTTTTGGGGGTTTTTGTTCCCTAAAATCACTTTTATTTGTTTTTTATGAATATGTGGGGAGCAGCATTTGGTTACTGAGTTTAAGGTTAGGCTTAGGGTTAGGATTAACTATAGAATTATATACATCTAGTCATTATGGCAGTCTATGAAATGTCCTCACAAAGATAGTCGTGTGTGTGTGTGTTTGTGCAGGAAGGTGCGATATAATAACTTCCTCTAGCTCTTCCTTTTGCTCTTTTCACTCTTATAACTTCCTCTAGCTTTCTTCCTCACTCTCGCTGGCCTCCGTCAGAATAACAATAAACGCGGTTAAACAGGCCTGTGGGTTGAAGCCCGACTGCTCACACTCCTATCCACTATGAACTGTAAGAAAACAAGCTGCGGTGCTGTGTTATACACACATACTCTGTTCTCTCTCCATCTCTCTCATTTTCCCACTTTATTTCGTCATGCTGATTACCTAGTCGGGTTATCTTACCATTACCTTATTACGGCTGACCCCTCAGGTACACGTGTGTGTGTGCGGGTGTGTGTGTATGTGTGTGTGAAGTTATTACAATCCCTCCTATCTCCGGGAAGCAGAATCCTCATCCCCACTTGGAGCATTTTGTGTCTGTGTGTGTGTGTGTTTGTGTGTTTTCTTGCTTGCTTTAAATCCATTGTGAGGAGTTTTGGGACAGCAGACACGTGCGAGACGGGGATAAGAGAAAACTCAAAGCTTTATTTAGAGTCCTGCGGGAGACCAGGACATTTTTTCCCCCTAACATACTCAGCATGTGCTAAAGAAAACTGCAGGAACTGGTGGTATTGACCATTGGTGGTACTGGAGGTAGAGTTGGGCAGCTAGAAGTTGAATTCAGGTTCAGATCCTCTAATCCCCTAATCTTGCCTGTAATGATTATTTTTATAATTTTATTTATACTTAAAACTGATGTGTTCATATTCTGTCCCTCGGTGTGTGTGTTCATATACTGTCCCCCTCAAAAACATACAACCTCATGTGTTGCCATTAGGCATGGGCTGGTTACCGCTATACCACGTTTCAATAAAGCCACCGTTTCAAAACCGTACAAAATTTCCGTCATAGTGCCTCTGCTGTATGAGCTGTTTTTTAACGTCTCGTCAGAGATCGAAAGTGAAGATCTCCCTCATGTGGTGTAAAGCGTAGATTAACACTCCCCCGTTCCCCACTCCCCGTCTGCCTGACGCCAGCTGTGCACGATGGCAGAAAGAGGTGACCCCCCCACATCCATCCCTCAGTCTTTGCTAAATTCAAAGTGAAAGACTCAAAACAAACATTTGCAACCTGCTACTGAAAAATAAATACTACAGGTTTGCTACCAAGCTTAGTTTTTAACTGACCATCGCCCATACACATTTATTATGAACTACGAACTGAATTTTCACAGTCACATAAACAATCTGCTGCACCGTCTGCTTGTGCTTCGCTGAAAAGCTCATCACTGTAGTATGCGCACACAACTGGACACTTTTTTAAACAATATTTGCTGTTGTTTGCGGAATTTTCCTTAACAATCGGCTTATTTGCGCCGTTCAGTCACGAAAGTCAGTGGTGTTTTACGTGAGCGCAAATCGGAGCTTTTTTAGCGTAAAATTACGTGGGTGTGAAAAAAGGCTTTTTCTCTGCAATAAATGTTTCTCAGAGTGTGTTAAGTATAAACGTGTCAAGCGAGCAGATACCCTCGCTCACGTGCTCTCTCCCCCGTTACGTACTATATGTGTGTATCAGCGAATACACACATATAGTATATAAATTGAATATTATTCTTAGTAGCAGCAGCAGCAGCAGCAATAATTTGTGCTTTTACATTAAAAAACTAGAGCATGAAATACATTATTTACAGCACCATGATTTGGACTAAATTAGAAGTTGGTTAGGGTTAGCTGTAGCAATATCGTCATACTGTGATATTTTTGCTTAAGGTTATCATACCGTCAGAATTTCATACCGGCCCATGCCTAGTTGCCATTATTTTAAAATCACAAAGATATCCCACTTTTATTACAAGAAAAATCTCAGCTTTCTCAGCATTTTCACAGTACAAACAATGAAGGCAAAAACAAAAAAAAGTGTAAAAAGAAAATTGCAATCGAGGTCAAATGCAGATACTCGTTTGAGGTCATAACGTCCAGCACTCGTTGGGGGTTTTTTAGGAGCCCTGGTTGTTCCTTTAAGAATGTGGAGTTGATTAAAGGAGCTTGAGATGTGCTCCTGATGAATCATGTGACGGCCAAGGCCGCCCCCCCACCAGCTTTTTCGCGCAGCCCCGCCCCCTGCCTTTCCTTCCCCAGCATTCTGATTCAGTGCTGTAATGAAGCTTCACTCCATTGTAAGTCGTGGCGTCTCCTCGCTGCAGCGGTGAAGGCCAGAGGAAGCCTTTGATGCCTGTAGCAGGTGGATGTGGAGATGCCGTTCACACTGCAGCTGAATACTAATCGGTCCCGCTGTGCAGTCCGGCAGCACCGTGCCTCTCTCTGCCTGTAGGTCACTTTACCATGCAGGAAGTAGACCTCTGGCTTCAGCGGCTGCCAAGTTAATGCAGCAGTAAAACACATTCTGTATTCTGCCTCGGCCTGCTTGACTTCTTTATTCGGGATCCAGCTTTTGTTCTGTGTTCAGCGCAAGGCGAATGCGGGTAAATCTGTAGCGAGTACACGAGGACACGGTGCGGTTGTGTTCATATGACGCGAAAGAAATCATTTACATTCATGGCATTAAAGAATTTGCTCACTCAGAGGGACGTCCATTTCCTAATTAGAGAGACGGCCTCCCTGAAGTAATTTACGGATTTCGTGTTACGGATCTCGCTCAGGGACCCAACGATGGTTCTTGGGATTCGAAGCCCCATGATCTTATGCTCACGAATTCGAGGTCTCACTCACCTAGACCACTTCACCACCACCACCACCACTTTTAGTGTCATTTTTTTCATTGCGATATATATTCCGAAATATGATTCAAACGTGGTTGAGCTCAAGATGAGCTTAAACCGCTTAAACTAAGGATTAAGGGGTGAGTTGGTGTAGGGAACTCCTTTGACCGACCTAATCCTGTGGCGTTTATGTTGTGGTGAGTGTATGGGATGGAGATTTAGTGCGAGGTGTGTAGGGAGGGTGAGGCTGGTTACAGCAGCAGTTTTACTCCCTCTACTGCAGTCTGATCCACAGCACTGCAGCATGGCTCTGCACAGCACAGGCACCTGGTCACTCGCCATTTATCGACCGACTGTGATACATGATACAGGATAAACTCATGGCAATAACCTTGACGTAGCGGGGCATAAGGCAGGCTTGCATCATCAAAATTAAACACAGATATCGATAATCTGCAAAATTCGTAATATCGGCCCCCAACAATCAGTCGACCCTTACTCCTGACCACTACAGACGGCAAACATCCCACATGACCCGCCGTTTTGGGGATGTTCTGATCCAGTCGTGTAGCCCTCACAAGTTAGGCCTTGTTGAAGTCGCTCAAATCCTCCTGCTCCGTGTTTTAAACTTTCAACACATCAGCTTTAAGGACAAGTTGTTTACTTGCTAATACAGTATATCCCCGCTACAGGTCAGGTGCCACTGTAACGAGCTAATCGATGATGTTCACTTCCTCTGTCACGGCTGATTAATGTGAATGTAAATGAAAATACGGTATGTTGTCTGTCTGAGGTGCCAGTTCACATCAGCGCAGCATCAGTCAGCCAGCGTTCTCTCCTGTCACGCAAGCACCTGCCGCCCTCTTCCAACCCACATTCACACAGTGCCGTTACATATTCCGATATACAACATGAAAGTGAGTGATTATTTGTCATTGTGAACACACCACAGCACAGCACTCAGTGCACCACAACCAAATGTGACCTCTGCATTAAACCCATCCGTGAAGGAGCAGTGGGCAGCTAACGAGCGCCTGGGGAGCAGTGCTTGGGGACGGTACCTTGTACTTCTGACGGTACCTGTGAGCTTCTGATCATGGGCCGAACACCCTACCGTTACGCCACCAACTGCCCCAACATGCCTGACCTTTACCTATTGATTTAACAGCTCTATTTGGAAAGAGGAAATCTTTAATGATTCGGTGGATTTAGTTTGAGAGTGTATTAGTAGCGCACGATTCAGAAGATCTCCTGATTCGATTCACGATCCGATTCAAAATTGATTCATAAGCGATTCACAAACAATTCACGATTCAATATATAGATTTGTTTCCAGATTGCTGTTTTGAGTTACTTTTACTTTTACCATTTGACTGTGGCAGATCAACACAAAAATCATAATAAATCACATGTAGTTTAGTAAATGTAATGCATGTGTACGCTACTGACCGCATTTCCTTCAAAGGAGGTCCATCTGGACAGGTTTCAATTCACTTTTATTTATATAGCGCTCTTAACAACAGTTATAATCACACAGGGCTTTACATATTTACCGACCCAAACCCCCAAAAGCAAGCCTGAGGTGACAGTAGCAAGGAAAAACTCCCTGTAGTAGGAAGAAACCTCGAGAGGAACCAAGACTCGGAAGGGGACCCCATCCATCCTCCTCTGGGCGACCGGGGTGAGCGAACACTGGGTACACAAGCAAACATTAGTTTGAGATTAATCATTAATTAATCATTTTTAAAGAAGTGAAGATATAAAAAATAAACTAGGATTCGGTTCAAGTCCATATAGTCCGAAAGACGTCCAGCTGGTTCCCGATGATGGAGTCTCTGATTTAATCCTCATAGAGCATATGGTTTTTAAAGAAGTGAAGATATAAAAATAGAGGAAATAAAGGACGCTTACGAATCCCGAGTCGTTGCTGGGGCCGCTTGCTAAGATCCACTCAGCAACGTTAAGTTCAGTGTTACATTGGTAATTCTGTGCAAGCACGACTAAATCTAGCGCCACACTGCAAAAAATCAGTGTCAGAAAATAAGAAATAGAAAAGGATAATAAGAAAAAAAGTACCAGAATCAAGCAAAATTATCTGCCAGTGTAGTGAGAAAATTTATCTTGTTAAGATCTCCTAAAACAAGAAAAAAAATCTTTCTGTTTTTCCATGTTTTTAGCATAAATATTCTTAAAATAAGCAAAGTTGTCATGAATTGAAAGTCTTAACTCGTAGTGGAGAGCATCAGAACCGTTCAGTTCTCTTAATTAAATTTCTTATTTCTTATAATCAGTACATTTTTCTTAATAAGATAATTGTAGCCAATGTTTCTTAAAATTAGATCATTTATCTTACACATACAAGTCTAGTCAAGTCTGTTATTCTTAAAATAAAAAAACGATCTATTTTTTTCTTTTTAAGATTTTCTGGCTTGTTAAGATTTCATTTTTTGCAGTGCATTACGTGAGTTGAAAAATAGGAATCGATTTTGACTCATCAGATGCAGAATCGCGACTCAATTTGATTCGATTTTTTTTTGCACACTCCTAGAGGGTATCTACATTTTATAAATGAAAAACATTTTATTAGCGTAACGGCCTGTGACGGGAAAGTTGCCGCTTCGAATTTGGTGCCGGTAAAGGTACCACTGAGGTACTCGTGAGCAAAGTACCGTCCCCAAGCACTGCTCCTCTGGCCAAGAAAGCTGCCCACTGCTCTTTCATGGATGGGTCAGATACAGAGGTCACGTTTTTTTTGTGGTGCGCTGTGTGCTGTGCTGTGTTGTGGTGTGTTCACAATGACAAATAATCACTCACTCAACATTGTACTCTGAAGATTTTAAGGTCGAAAGATTCTTTCTTGAACTTTTAACCAGAATAAACAGACGTGCCCTTGTAGATGAGTTGATGAGAAGTGGTCGAGTTCTCCTTGTGTATTGAACAGCACAGATGTTCTAGCATGATGTGTTTGAATGAATTGACCTTACTTGTTATTACACGTCCTGCTATGTGACTACTGCACGTACTCGCATCACGATGAAGCCGAAACGATGCGGCTCCAGTGTGTGTGTGTGTGTGTATGTGTGTGTGCGTGTGCAATGATGAATAATTCAGTCTCGTTTCTGACAGTGTATTTTGTAATGTTTGTGACTCCTGGAAACCCGAACCATGCTGCCAATGTTCTGAAACGTTGCATTGAAATGTAGCGGTCTAACCTCAGCCAGAATTCAGCACTAGCACGACTACAACTGGAGGAAGGAATTTGTCACAGATCCGATCAGTGTTTTTTTCTGCATTGAACGCTGCTTAACGTTTGGACCTGTAAGCCGGGGTGTGTGCAGCCCCCCCACGTCTCACTTTGATACGGCATTTGATTCTTTGATTTTTTTTTTCTCCTTCTTCTCATTTAGGAGATAAGCTTGAAGGAGCCACCAGCGACTGGATTAAAAGCCTTTTTTTCTGCGTCTCTTTGAGCTTTGAGTTGCAAAAAGGCAGCGTTTTCTAACTGAAGTGTTGTGTTGTGAGAGGACATGGCATTATGGAGTTGTGATGGGCTCGCGGTGCGGTGGAGTGAGAACGTGGCGCGGTTCACGGATGTTTGCGGCCTGCAGCGTGGAAAAGGCTTGCCTTGTTGTAATTCAGGCATATAGGATGGGATTAGGCTGCTTTACGTCGGCGTCTTTTTTAGAGGCAGACGCACACACTCACAACCTCTAACGCGTATACATCATGCTTCTCATGGGAGCGCGCGGTCTCGCATATCAAGTTCTTTTTTTAAACTGCAAGAGACAGATCAATGTGAGGAAGCGCTGTGTGTGTGTTAAACGGGGTTTTAAGGGTTTCGTGAGGACCTGATTGTCCCTTAAAGGTAGGGAAAGGTGTTGATTTGTCAGATTTTTATTGGGTTGTGAGTAGAGCTGAAAGCATTGTTGGAATAACGTGAATAATTCGATTACAACAAATGCTCGAGGCAGTTTTTCTAGAATCGAACCTTCGTTTAATTTTTTTCACTGGCTACAGCTTTCTCCGCTTGTGTTACACACGGACGCTTATTAGTGACGCACGGTTTTAGTGGCATGTTCAAGACAAGACCTGATCCCTCTGTGTGTGAAAGTATTTGTGAGTTGTTCTGTGTAAATGTGTAAAAACGCATAAATGACATTTTTTTGTGATGTAAACACACGGCTGTTTGTGAGCACACGTTAGCCACTCGCTAAAACGCTCCAGTTCAAATCTTCAGACAAATCTTCCCTATATCGCTGCACGATTAATCTAATCGCAATCGCGATGTCAGTCCGTGCCATTACATGAACGCAAAAAGCTGCGATTTAAATGATTAGCACATGGACTGAATCGGCAACATATTATCACTCATTCAAAGTTTGCGAGCTGACTGAAGTCTCACTTCAGTCGAATGTGACGTGTTTGGTCACATGACTTTCGATTCGGTTCAATAGAGACCTCAGCTTCATGACTCATGATTCACCCGGGTGAATCATGAATCACACAGTTCTAAAACGAACCAGGTGAGAACGAGGGCTAGCATGGATATCGAGTCGGGCGACGGTGAACTAATAGCAAAGAAAAATGCAGACATCCCGGAAGTTCCGGGAGTCTCCCGCATATTGATAGCGGCTCCCTGATGCCCGCAAATTGAATAAAATATCCCGGAAACTAGAGCAAGCAAACAAGAGTCTGCACGCGAGACAGTAGCGAGTGCATCGCGCACTTGAGAGAAGCGCGCACATGACGGATTGAGAGAGTGAGAGAACGTGCGTATGTGTGGATCACTGCGTTCATGCAGCCCGTGCTAGACTAAGGACATCCTGATTGGTTCACTTAGTAAACTAAGCCTTTCAGGTTTCGTTATTTTTGACAAAAATGTTAATATTTTCTTTAAAAGAAAAATTTATTGTTTTATTTATTTTATTATTTATTTCCATTAAAACTGCAGTATTAGGGAAAAATAACATTTGCAGTAATGTAAAGAGTTTTTGTAATTATTGTTCTTTTGTAGAATATTGCATTTTAAAAGCACTGGGGCATTTCAAGCGTTAGAAGTAGTTTGTATGTTTCACTTAAATCAAAACATTTTTACTATTAATACTTCCCAGGGCGCATTTTTATTGATATACAAGGCGTTCTTATCAGATCGCATCAGAGATATCGACTATTGATCTCATTAATTGCATTATGCTCTTTTTTCCAAATCGTGCAGCCGCATCTTTATTACAGACCGAACTCATAAATAAACCACAACAACCAGCGTTTATTGAGATTTTCAGCATTTATTCTGGAACGCACGTCCATCGCTTTATTATGACGGGGCTCCGAGTGCTGCGCGGAGGATTGTGGGAAATGTAGTTCTCTCCCAGAAAGGCCAAAAGCAGCTCATGTTATAGACCACTGTCATGTGGGTGCTATGTTGTGCGAAATAAACGCAGTGGAGGAGAAACGGGGGTTTATTGTCCAGAAAAACAACACAAAAAAGGCACCAGCAAAAATGAGAACAAAAACACAGTCACTGAGGTAAACGGGAATCCAGAATGAAAAAGGCAAGCCAGGAAAAAACAACAACAAACTGGATGGTCTCGTGCCCCCGCTGTGGTAATCCAAATGCGAAATTTCAGAACTTCCAACCGACTTGAGAAGCGGACACCCAAATCTCAAAACCGAAATTCTGAACGGTTCAAGTAGCCCTAAAACGCAGGAAAGTCCAAGGGCGTACATAGTTCAAGCGCCACCGCTCAGCGGCAGCATTTGCGCCTGACAGTGAAAAGCAGACGGACGGGAAAAAAACAAAGCGCTAAAACAGAACTTTTCTCCAAATCAAAATGAGCCCACACGAACAACACAGCACCAAACGGCGAGGAGAAGAACTAAAGAGGCTGGACCGGTTGGTTTGAAGGAACAAACCAACGAAGCCAACAAAGTAATAAAACCAACAGAGAAGGCGGATTCAAATCATACGAGGAAAAAACAATCAAACCGAAGCGAAAGCCGACTAATACCCGTGAACTATTCCAGCAGGGCGATGGTTGTAGACAAAAACCGAAGTGGGAGCGGACTAATCGACGTGAACTTACCAGGGAGGGTACACAAGTGAACGATTCCAGAACCAACCCGGAAGGGGGAGCGATTTACTGGCGGTGCACAGCTACGCAAACCTGACGTGATCTAATCCACACTCTATGAGTGACAATCAAACGCGATCCCCGTAGACAGACTTACCTCCCAGATTCGAACCTGGGGACGCATGGCACTGTCACGAGGACGGGCATGTCAGGATAAACTATTGTCTATACGCCGACTCATAATTCTTCATTTTCAATGAATCAAGATTTTTCTTCAATTTTATAATATTATGAAAGACGAAATATAGAAGACACGATTTCTAGTAGTTATATCTACAGTTTCAGCGCGAGCATTTACCTGCTTTCAAAAACTGAACATTTCTACAGGTGCAGGTTAGTTTACATCAGAAATGTGCTGATTTCAAGACTGTGTCAACATCTACCATCAAATGTGAGTAGTGCAGGACGTCCTGAACACAACAACACAAAGGCGTATGCGCGTGTGTAAAACTTCCACACACACACTAGAATAAGCCAAAAAACAGAAGTATAGAAAAACACCCCAAATTCTCTCAGGGCTGCACGGGTTCATTTTGATTAAATCAAAAAAGGAAAATTCAGGAATAAAAGCCGGTTGATTTTACCATTTCAGACTTTTTTCCTCATTTTAAATAATTCATCCTGATGTGGACCAGTTAATCACTGAAAAAATCAGTAGAATACTCGGTTACAACTAGAATCGGTGGCTGCAGCTCTAGTTGTGAGGATGTTTTTATGTGAGCGTCGTTCCTAATAATTAGTTTTTTAGGTTACAGGGGTGAGGAGATGGCTGTAATATTTACATTATTGACGTCTGGTATTTGAGAGAGTCAGAGGATGTACCTCATGAAGATAGCAAGACGTGTGTGTGTGTGTGTGTGTGTGTGAGGCAGACAGATGCTGAATATTGCTCTGTTTGAGCCTGCGCAGTGAGACACTTCCCAAAGGAACGCTTACAGCCTTGATCTGTCGCGGTTTCAACCCCACACCACGATACCCGTCAGACATACACGCACACACACACACACGCACACACACACACACACACACACACACGCACACACACACACACACACACACACAGAGTCATTATCCCCAGCTTTTTAAGGCCTGGTGACTCACCCCTCTGACTGCTGCTCTGTCTGGTGAGGAGCAGAATGTCGGTGGCTGTTTGTTCTCGCTGCGGAGATGTTACCGAACGCTTCTGCCCCACAGTGCTGATGGGGTAAGACCTGAGGCAGCAGAGGAGCAGAGCACGGAAAATTTGCACTCAATTACAAGTCCTGTTATATTGGTTAAAATGTACTCAATTACAAATAAAAAGTACTGGTGTTAAAAAATACTTGAGTAAAAGTTACTTCTCAAAAAACTGTTACTCAGAGTATTAATTACTTTCTAACCGATGGATGTTTTATTGTTGCCAACAGCAGGTGCATTCGATTCGGGATTCACCAAAGTATAAAAATATCTACGTGTCAGCTATTAATTTCTGTGATGAATTGAGGTATAGAAAGGCAAAGTTGAATATAAAGCAGGAATTTTCTTTGTTAAAACAATGACAAAAATGTTTTTGAACATGCATAGAACTGTTTAAACTTTCCTAATACACTGCTAACAACAGGCGCTGGCACTCGGCCCTCCGGCCTTTTCTCCATCATTTTCACAGTTTACAGTGTTGTCTTCTGTCTCATTTTAGCTTTCTTCTGCCTCCAAATCTTCAGTGTATAAATTAGTTTGTACCCACCGTAGTGCCTCCAGACACCTGGCGCCAAGCAGCTGCAGCCATTTTGCTTACAGATTAATTGGCGCCAAGTCAGCACTGCACAGCCTTAGTGGCTGCAAGATGCAGATGAGCGTCGGATAGTAATTAAATTGTATGCACTAGTAGCGATTTTGATTTATAGTAAGTAGCTAAGAGATTACATGGTGTAATTGTACCAAGTACGCAGTAAACACACACTCTGAAAACTACCATAAAGTACCCAAAAAATCGACTTAATTATGTAACGGATATTTTAATTTCAGCAGGGCAGTGCAGTGGTCTGGTGGCACTCATTCTACCCTCTGCCCACTTTTGTGTGTGTTCAAGATTCAAGATTCTTTATTTGTCACATGCAAATATATATATATACAGTATATAGAAATGGGGTCCCCATCCGCTTTTTAACTGTGCAGCATGTAAATTATAAATAAAATAGAGATACAAATAAATCCTACAAATCATATAAATCCTAAATAAGGAGTTGTCAGGAAATAGACAAAAAATAAAATTATATCTTAGTATACAATACGGTACATAGTTAACATAAAAGTTCCATGTGTGCAGACGGGCTGGAGTGTAATTAGAATTTAAGACCAATTGTGTATGTGGTAGGTGTGTGTGTTACAATAAGAGGTGACGGTAAATGCAGTGTGTTTATGTGTGTGCATTTTGCTACAGCGGCGCGTATGCTAAAATTGGAACGATACAGAGAATTGAAAATGAAGAAATACTGACGTTTTGGGTCATTTTGAACCAATTTGGACTCATTTTGGCCTATAAAATCAGCTGCCTTTTGGCTTTCTAGGAGAGAAACATTTCCCCCACGGGCCACCGGTTGACGCTTATAAATGAAATTCAGATACGCCCGAAACAAACGCAGATTCAAATAAATAATTATTTTAGCCTTGAAATAGAAAAGATAAAGAACCCACCGATGTTAGAGCTAGTTCAAACCAGATTGTTACTGCGGCTCAAAAAAACGGATAATGACTTAACTGTACCTGCTATATATTAGTCAGTATCATCAACTACTCTAAATGTGCGTAATATCGCCCACTGAGTAATCCAGTTCGCCCATAATCGTCAATTCTCATTTCAGAGACAAAGTAATAATGTCTAAACAATTTTACGTCCACAAATTCTTGCTCTCATCTTCGCCATGGTGGGCTCCATCCTCCGACTCCACCTCACAGTTACCAAGGGAGTGCTGTGATGCAAGGCCGCTGCACGGGTACGGTAGCTTCATACGCCATTTCTGCCAATTCACCACATTGACCAGAAAACACTGCAGAACGACTTACACTGCGTCAGTTATTTGTTTTAAAGTTCCTGCTTAACAAAGCGAGGCGCACAATTCCGGTTCTGCTTTTTGCATGTGACACATTTTAGGGTCTTTTTCAGGCATGTTAAAATAGGCAGGTCCCTCAGAGCTATTGTTAACTAGTTTCATCGCCGGCCTGCTGTCCTCAATTGCTTTCTAACGCAGGACAAAAAGCTTGACGGCTAAAAATGGATAATGAGGCTGCTATTGACTTTTTTGGTGTAAAATTAGACTTGGATATGAGACGGTGGGAATTTGGACCAAAAAAAATGTCATTTTGGTTTTTATTAGTTTGACACTAGCAACTTTAATGGAGGTGTGAACCTTCACTGGTCTCACGATTCGGAAGATATCCCATGCAAGATCACGGCTTTTAGCTCATTCATTTTCTACTCTCAATGCTACCGATTGCACGAGATTGGGCATGGATCGCAGATTGCGCAGCCGTAGTTACGAACGGAGTGTTCTTTTTAACTACAATATTTATGCCAGAAAATCATCTGGAAATGTTGCACGAAAAAAAGAACAGCATGAATAGCTTGCGCGGTTTCGTGAAAGGAACGGGACTAACATCAGCCAGGCGCGCGGCTTCTGGCCTGAAATGCATCCCATGCCGGGATGGTTGCTGGTTTTATTCATTACGGTTGGGAAACAGGATGATATCATTACATTTCAGAGCCCCTCACTACTGTCAGAAGCTGTAGAGTTATTCTGCCAAATAACGCAGGTCGTAACCCGAGCCGCCGTCGTAGCGAAACAGCTGAAGGTATTTTAATAAGCCGGAAAAAGACTTTTCACAGGCAGATAAATATTTTATGTGGGATGACATGAGAAGGATATGTGTGGTCAGCATTGCTGCAGAGAGCACTGATGTATTAATGTGTTTTAAATACTAGAGATGGGCTGATACCACTTCTTTATGTCCGATAATCGATACTGATATCGTAAATTTGGATATTCGTCATACCGATACAAATCATACGGTTACAGCCTTTTAAATATAAATTAAAATGTCTGAATACAGCGACTGAGATTATTGTTATGCTTAAGAAAATGCTTGATTTAAATACTGTTTTCCTAACAAAAACAATGTAATAATTACACGTTTATATGCTAAATTATTATTAAAATTGTTGGTTTAGACATATAAATACTTCTTCTTTCTTATTGATTACACCAGCTTTCAAACTCAGTCCTGGCGAACCACTGCTCTGCACAGATTCGGTATTTCTGTATTCACCGCACGCTGATCCTACATTGCTAATTAGCTGATCAGTAGCATCAGCTGTGCTGTAAGTCGGGAAATTCAAATCTGTGCAAAGCAGTGGTTCGCCAGGACTGGGTTTGGGAAACGCTGCATTGCAATAATACATTAACATTACCATCATAACATTGAAAAATATGATCAATTGAAATACTGAAGTTTGGCCACGGAACCACCTATTTATAAAATGAGCTGCTTTTGTAGAGAACTACATTTCATTTATCTCTGGGTGCGCCGGAGTCATTACAATGAAGCGCTAAGGCCAAGATTCAGAATATCAAACGATAGCACCCAAATAAATGTATAATCTGTGAGTAGAACGCTGGTTATTGTGGTTATTTATCAGCTGAATATATTTTGTATCTGCATTGAAAGGAGACGCTGAACTGCTGCTGGATGAAAATATGCACGAGTCATTAACACAAAGACAAGGTTACATTGGAAAATGTCATTTATTGTCGCTTTTCCAGCATTTATTTCTGTTTAGTGCACGAACATCTTCACAAATATTTACATGCAGAGAGGATCAGGTCTTGTTTTGATTCACAATTGAAAAAACGCGGTGTGCTTCACTATTAAAGCCTCCATGTGAAATACAAGCTCTAGCGATCAAAATGAATTAAACGAAGCTTCGATTCTCGACCATTTCTGTAATAGAATTATTAGAGTTGGTTGTCACCACAGCCTATCGAGTGCCACTTCCCATGCATAACAAATTAATCGCCCATAGACCGCCTATTGATCTTTAAGCACCCGATCCAGCTGCTGGAAATGGGTTATCGATTCCATACCGGATCTACATCGGATCGGCTAAGAGAATTTATTACATCATCTTTGGTGGCATGTGAACACATACCATGTGCACCGTCCATCATGGAGACCTAATGGAGCTTTATTTTTATCTAGAACAGGTATTTTAAAAATGAAAATAACAACATGATAACATGCTTTTTTAAAATTTATTATTGTTAGACTGTTATCCTGAAATTATTGACTGACTCCATTTCTGCACACAGAGATTCAGTATTTCCTGCACTGCATGCTGATCCTACGTTGCTAATTAGCTAATCAGTAGCATCATCTGTGCTGTGGGAAGTCAGAAAACTTGACCACAGCAGAGCGTATGCCCATGGTGACTGGGATTGAGGAAACGCCCCCAGATGTTAGATACTTCTAGGGGTAAATAAGTTTAACAGTTGGGAAGTTGACCTCTTGATTCAAAAGGTGCATGAGGTTCAAGTCAATGGGTAAAGGCATCAAGAGTGTCTATCCTCAGCCTCTAGCACTGCAAAAAATCAGTGTCAGAAAAATATATAAAAAGGATAATAATAAGAAAGATAACAGAATCACAAAATTATCTGCCAATGTAGTAGAGTAGAAAATTTATCTTGTTAAGATCTCCAAAAAACAAGAATTTTTCCATGTTAATACTAATATTCTTAAAATAAGCAAAGTTGCTGCGAATTTCTTGAACTCATAGTGAGAGCATGAGAACTGCTCAGTTCTACTAATTTATTTCATAGTCTTATAATCAATACATTTTCTTAATAACGCTTTTTAAAATTTAGATTATTTTATCTCCACACATATGTGTCTAGTCAAGTCCCTTATCTTTAAAAAACAAGAAAACAAAACAAGATCCATTTTTTTGCAATTCTTTCTGGCTTAAGACTTCTATTTTTGCACTGCCAAAACGCCGCCCACTGCTCCTTCATGATGGGTCAGATGCAGAGGTCAAGATTTGTCAGATGTTTGTATGCGGTGCTGTGTTCACAGTGACAAATAATCACTCAGTTAGATCACACCAGGTCAGTATTAACAGTTTGCAGCGTGTTGTCACATTGTGTTTTTGGATTTCATCATTTGTTTGCTCTTCCTCACCAGCGTGTGGTCCAGAGTAAAGTGGAATATTTGCTATGACCAGGTTTTGCCAGAAAGCATTCAGACTAAAGAGGGCACTGATCCGATGCGATCAGATAACACACAGGTAGCTGGATCGGGTGTCGGTGGCATTGGGCTGATCTGTGGAGCCGATCCGTAAATGTGTGCACACAATCGGTTCTGCATGGGAGGTGTTATCATGTAAAGTTGAAGACAAGCTGACATTAATTTCACAAGCACCAAAACACATTACAACCCAAAAATCAAATCACACGATTAAACTGTTTCATTTCATTAACAACACGAGCTCTCACAGTCTCCTGATGGTTTTAGGCACAAGAGATTAGGGACCATAGAATTTACAATGTTAAACTGTGTTTTAAAACTAATCATTTCCAGATGTTATTTTAATAATAAATAATTTAGCATATACATATGGTGTGTAATTACTGCATTCTTTTAGGAAAACAGTATTAAGTCAAGTATTTCCTCTAGCATAACAATAATCTCGTCATATTCAGATATCCAAAGTTTTATTTTCTGTTTTCAGTTAAAAAAGGATCACTGATCATCGGGATCGGCAGATATCCAAACTGCAGTATCGGCATGAGTATCGACACAGATCATCCTTTAATCTAGACATGTGGAAAGAATTGAAAAGGGAAAAGGCAGAAACAAAAACAGTGCTGACTAGCTTCATGAATCTGGATAAAGAAAGGGTTTTTCCTCCACTTGGTCGTAAAGTCGGGCTGTATTGAGAGGACCAGCCTGAGTCACACTGATGACCCTCGCCGTCAGAACAGAGACAAATCTCACCCTGTGCTTTCTGTGCTGTACGTCTTAAAACAATGTTAAATTGCTCAGGCCTAAAAGCTTTTTATATGTTACTTTAGCCGTGGCATTCTCACGTTTTGTGGTTAGTGTAAGAGACTTTTCCATATCGACCTCCAAGATGGAAAATATGATCCAAGATAAAATGTTGTATTCATCGTTGGACTCTGGGTGCAGGGCTGGATTTTGCATGCGTGGTTGAGGATGGGATGGGAGGATATTACGCATTCAACGCAATATCCTGCACTTAAGGTCATTACAGAGGAGTTTAATTAGATTTTTTTTGGCATATTGAAGTTATTAGATAGGTGGAGTAGTGACCCATCCTACCTCTCTGCAAAAACACCCACCCAGACATTGGGCCTTGTTTCTTAATTTGTTCTAACCATCTTATGCAGTTTTCAAATGGTTCTGAGATTCAATGTTTTTATCGAGATTCGTTCTTATGTAAAAATAAAATCTACTCTGAATGATCTTCTCGGAATCTGATGAAAATTTGTATTAATTGCCTGTTTGTGCTAAACATTAGTTTAAGTACTTGGGGTCTACAGTCCAAAGCAACGGAGAGAGTGGAAAAGAGGTGGAGAAGCGTAGTAAGAAAGGAAATGGGTGGAGAAAAGTGTCAGGTGTGATGTGTGATAAAAGGGTTTGTGCAAGAATGAAAGGCAAGACAGTAGGAGACCAGCTACAAGCAGGGCGGCTCAGAGAGCAGGTGCAGTGAGGAAAAGAGAGGAGGCAGAACTGGAGGTTGCAGAGCTCAAGATGTTGGAGGTTCTTTAGAGTGACGAGGATGGATAGGATCAGAATGCTGCCTGAGTGGACAGGCCTACAGATGTTTTGGAGATAAAGTCAGAGAGGCCAGACTGAGACATGTCCAGAGGAGAGACAATGATTACATAGGTAGAAGGATGCTGAGGAGCCACCAGGCAGGAGGCTGAGAGGAAGACCAAACAGGAGATTTGGCAGATGTGAAAGAGGACATGAAGGGTTGGTGTGGAGGGTAGAGGATGCAGAAGATAGGACTCAATGGAGACAGATGATTTGTTGTGGCTAATTTCCCTGAAGGAAAAAAAGCTGAAAAGAAGAAGAAGCAACAGACGTTGCAACTACCATAGTGCACATTAGTAACTAACATAGTGTACGTTAGCAGTTAGCAACTAACATGGTATACGCTAGCAACTAACACAGTGTACATTAGCAGCAAACATAGTGTACATTAGCTACTAACATAGTGTACATTAAATTTAACAGTATATTAATATAAAAACATAGTGTATATTAGCACCAACGGTGTATATTATATAAAATATAGTATTAGCAAATTAAATATAGTGTACATTAGCACCAATATAGCGCATATTAGCAATTCAATATAGTGTACATTAGTTACTAACATAGTGTACATTAGCTACTAACATAGTGTTGTATATATAAAATATATATTAGCTACTAACATGAGTGTACATTAGCTACTAAATATAGTGTATATTAGCATAAATATAGTACATTAGCACCAATATAGTGCATATTAAAAGCAGCAAAACATAGGTGTACATTAGCAACTAACATAGTGTACATTAGCAAATATAGTGTACATTAGTTACTAACATAGTGTACATTAGCTACTAACATAGTACACATAACCAACATAGTGTATATTAGCAACTAACATAGTGCACATTAGCAGCAAAACATAGTGTACATTTACAAATCTGTTTTATGTACATTAGCAGCAAAATATAGTGTGTACATTAGCAACTAATATAGTAAGCATTAGCAAAATATATAGTACATTAGCACCAACGAGTATTAGCAGCAAACATAGTAATTGTTAAATATAGTATTAAAGCAACTAACATAGTGTACATTAACAACTAACATAGTGTACATTAGCTATTAACATAGTGTACATTAACAACTAACATAGTGTACATTAGCTACTAACATAGTGTATTGTATAAAATATAGTATATTATGTTAAATCATAGTACATTAGCAAATATAGTGTACATTAGGTTACTAACATAGTACATTAGCAACTAACATATATAAAAACATAGTACATTAGCAATTAACATAGTATACATTAGCAATTGAATATACAAGTATATATTAGTTACTAATATAGCGTATATGTATGCATTAATATAAAAGACAATAGCCAACATAGTGTACATTAGCAACTAATATACATTAGCAACTAACATAGTGTACATTAATATATATTAGCACCAAGATAGTATATTAGCATTAGCAACTAACATGGTATACGCTATCAACTAACACAGTGTACATTAGAAACTAACATAGTGTTGCTAAATAGTTAGCAATACGTTAGCAACTATGCTTTTGGGAAACGCAACCCAAAACGTCTATTTATTTTATGTTGAGAAAAAAAAAACATGATTAGGATTAATTTAGTCTAGATTACTGTCTGTGTTATGGGTGTAAAACGAGATGCTTGGGTCTTAAATAACTTCCTTTTATTGCTAGGTTTTCAGTGGATCATCACTATAGTCATTCTGTCCACCACCGCGGCGTTGTTGGGTTGTTATTTTTGATTGGAGATATCTCATAAGTTTTGATTAAGTTCTCCTGTCAGAAAATCCTAATTTATGCAAACATCTTGTAAATCTGCTTCATCAAATATTTCTGGTGGAGAAGCAGATGCCTCTTTTTCAAGCAGACAGACAGCCAGACAGACGGGCTAAGCGACTAATGGCATAGCATACGCGACTCTGTTTGCTGTTTATCCTCAGGGAGGCAGATTGATAAGGCTAACCTCGCGCTGGAGGAGAGAGATAGACACTTCATTAGGGGTGATAAGCTTTTCCTCCAACTTTCCGATCGGGCCTCGCGTTTGATGTTTTCACGGCCCCCAAAGTAATCGCACATCCTTTATCTGGAAACGCGTCCCGCTTTTGCCAGCGGTAAGTAGACGATGAAGTCAACTCATGGAGTTTGTAAACATCAATATGTTCAATCAGTTCTTTTTAAATTGCAGATATGTCTTCTAGAGTGAAAGTGGTGCGGTGATTAGCGCTGTTGTCTGACAGCAAGAAGGTCCTCGGTTCAGTTCATCCTGACGTATCTCCACACTCCTCCAAATTCCGCTCTCATCCCTTCCTTCCTTCCTTCCTTCCTTCACGGCTTGTTGATTGATTTGTGTGAGAGATGGGGCCGAGACAGAGGACGAGGAAGGGGTGGGCTGGTTAGTGAAAGCTCTTGGCCATGAAAGCTGATTAGGTCCAGGCCGGACAAGCCTCCCTCTCGGCCTCAGCGCCATTATGATTAGTGGCGAAGGAATTGCTGACTGGCGGGCTGTCAGTCCTCGGCTTAGCCTTCAAGTGCATGTTATGTTCAAGGCTCAATGAGCAAATGAGCCAGTGTCGTTTGTGTTTGGCGTGGTCCTGGGTAAAGGAGTTTATGGCGCAGAGTTTTGAATGTCCCCTCAGGTCCGTGTCTCTGTTATTAGAGAACAATAGCAGCCAGTTGGAACCCATTTGAAGACAATGGGTCTGACTGGGCATCGAGAAACATGATTTGGCCGCATTAAGTTAATTAAGTTGGATTGTGTGTCTGTGTCTCCGACGGCTCTGAGCATTAAGCAGAGTCAGGCATCAAGCAGAATCACATTATTAACTTTAAGAACGCTGGTATTTTTTTGGTCTGCAGCACTGTCAGGCCCTATCCACACGGACGTTCCAATCTTGCGAAATGAACCTGGAATTTCCAGTCATTTTTTGTTGTTTAGCAAAGGCGCTTGATTGACTTCAGTGAGGCTGCCATTTGGTTAGGTCCGCTTAATTTTTTCCTGAATTTTTTTTTTCCATTTTGTTCTTTCGAATTCCGTATTTTATGTTATAATCAGATTTATTCGCCAAAAGTGTCTAATTATGGCGGACGGAAAAAGAACAATGCACAGGAAAAAAATCTCTACATTAAATGACTTCTGTCTAACTTCAGCAGTACAGTTCACAGAACATTTACTGCTTTGCAAAACATTAACCAGAACGTGCAAAAAACGTAAACGCTTCTGATGTGAGTTTTTGACTGTATGGTCGCCACGCATTTGCAGGCGCAGTCTTCGTGCTGGCAAACTTACAAAAAGAGTTGTTTTCCGACCATAAAATCATTTGGTTATTGTTCTGGCGCTAAACTTAGCACTAACACCTTTAATTCCGCGAATTCTTTTTGAGGACTTCGGTGTATCAGCGAGTCTCTTCGCCATAGCTGACAGTTGACTTCTTCCCCGCGTTTGTAAGCGTTGGTTCAGCGGTGCTTTGAGTCCCGCCAATATAACACGTAACGAGGGCTGCAGCGGCCAATATTGATTAGGAAACCACATTGCTTTGCCCACACACCGAGGTCAGCAATTATACGACCGTGGTTTTAGAACGAGTCCCATTTTTATTTGTTGAATCTATGTGATTCCGTCCGTGTTTTCCGCATCACGGAGGTCATAGGGCCCTACTTTGACGTTCGTTTGACGCTGTTTAGTCCCAAGCTGCAGCCCCAATTTGTAGTCCGCGTGTTTACCTGTGGGGCAGTAATCAGGCTGTCCAAAAGTGTTCACCTGTTCGTCGTAAATATAAAATGAAAGAGACGGGGCCATATTTGTCACTGTTGTACTGTCACGGTGCGCTGCCCATGTCAGCTGTCCACTGACATGAAATGATCCACAGCTAGATAGAAGTCCTGGTGGACGTGCGGGATGACAGTGTGGTTTTAAAATACAGGAATCTTGTCTTTTCTCTCCTCCAGGAAAGATCAGCACCTCCTCTCGTCCGTTAACTGCTGGTATCTGGTTCTGAATCAGACGCGGAGAGAGAGCCGAGATCATGCCACGCTCAACGACATCTACATCAACAACGTCATCGTGAGACTCGCCCAGATCAGCGAGGACGTCATCCGGCTCTTCAAAAAGGTCTGTATTTCATCTCGACTGTCCCTCTATCTGTCTTTCTCTCTCACTCACTTTCTTTCTGTGTGTATTCTTTCTTCGTCTCTGTGTGTCCGTTTTTGGTCTCCGTGGATTCTTACTTTGCCACTGTGTCTCTCTGTCCCTTTGTGTCTCATTTTGTCTATCTGTGTGTCTCCATCTCGGTGTCTTTCTCTCTCAGACCATATTGTGTGTCTGTTTGTCTCTGTGTTCCTCTGTGTCTCTGTGGGTCTCTTTCCGTCTCTGTGTGTGTCACATGATCTCTGTCTCTCTCTGTCTCTTTGCGTTTTGTTTCAGTGTTCCATCATCTGTGTGTGTGGGTCTCTCTGTGTTTTTTCCTCTCTCTGTCTTCTTTTCTCCTCGCCTGCCTCTCTTCGCCCTGGTGCAACTTCATTTTGGTCTCTGTGTCTGTGTTTGTCTCTCTCTCAGTCTCTTTGTTCTCTCTGTCTCTGTTTCTCTCACTGTCTCTTTGTGTCTCATTTTATCTCCGTGTCTCTCGGGTGTTTCTTACTTTGACTCTCTTTGTCTTTGTGTCTCTCTCTGTATTTCTCTCACTGTCTTTTGTGTTTTCTCCTAACTGTCTCTGGCTTCTGTCTGTGTGTGTCTCTCTGTGTTTATTTCATCTCTCTGTTCCGCTTCTGTTTCTACTTTGTCTCTCTCTGTACAGTAATTGCTAAAGGCATGAGGCCAGGAGATTAAGCTGCTACAGAGGGAAATCTTAGGAAATTAAACTCAGCACTCTATTACACTCTTCCTCTCCCAAATGACTGCGCGCTCTCTCTCTAAATTAAACGGGAGATCTGGCAGCCCAAACGATTTTGGCAAATGCTTAACCTCGTACCTCAGTGTTCTACCCTCCTGTCTCAAAGCGATGTAGTGTTACGGTATAGAAGTCGTAATTTGGTGACACAATAACTGCACCCCACCCAACTCTGACAGTTA